>OX439136.1:13757889-14262889 GCA_949318235.1 Ecdyonurus torrentis
ATATTTTTATTTTTTTGTATTTTTTTGTACAACGTGCTTGTAGTTTGAATTAGAAATAAGAGTACATTAAAATATATTTTTATTAAATCATTTAATACAACAAAAATAACAAAATACAAAGTTGAAGTGCAATTACAAAATAAAAAATTAATAAAAGTTTAAGGAGCATTAACTGCAAAGAGTGGAATTTTATACAAGTAAAATATATTAAAATAATTTTGTTTGCAACATATTTGTTATATAAATAAAAAAATGAAGCATTTTTGAAAGATTTTGTATTAAATTTAATTTGATTGTTCTTCCAGAATTTTTTGAAGTATTTTCAAAAATTTAATCTTTAGGCTTCTCAACAGTCACAAATAATTGCTTGCTATAATTGAAAGGGAGTTCTACAATACCGTACTATGGGGGTTAAAAAAAAAAAAAAAAAAAAAAAAAAAAACTTCAGAATTACGTTATATAAAAAAGTGTTTTTAAAACAATGATGAAGCTTATTTTTATAATGCAATAAACAAATTTTATGTAGAAGCTTGCATAAAAGATTTTATTTATTAAAAAAAAAGTACAATACTTATATTTTGACGAGTATGCTTTGTATTACAAATATTGAACTCAATTTGAATGCAATTATGTATTATAATGATACTATTGTAACAATACAACTAAAAGACCATGCAACAAAAGACATAATTCAAAAAGATCAACAGAAAATGTAATTTTACTCCTATATATATGCTAAAATTACATAGTATACTTTTAAACCACTCCCCATTTTGATGTTCACTTTTGGTCGGTAGGTTTTGATGAAAACAAGGTAATTACCAGTCCAATTTATATTTAATGACAGCGGAAGTAACGATCATCACAAACTAACAGCTGCTATACTTGCATATGTATAGATTTCATTTCAGATATACTAAAAGCAAATTGATTTTTTTTTTTTTTTTTTTTATTATTACATTACAATATTTGTTTATTTTTTGTTTTTATTTTATTGGTTGATATAATACTATTTTGCTTTCTTACTAATTAATTATACAAAAATACTTATTTTGAATAAAAAATGATATGTAATAAAAAAGTTTTAATGGGTAAAAAAAAAGTCACTTTAGCTTAATTGTGTTTTATAATATATGCATACTATTCAAACAAAATATATTACGTTTACTTAATGCTGCATCGAACAATATCTATAATGTTGCTATTTTTTTAAAAGCATAAATAATGAATCACTTGTATAATGAACGAACTTTTTAAATATAATTTGAAATATTTTTAATGCATTTTGATTATGGACAAATCGTTTTAATTTACACGTTGCAACAATTAAAAACATTTCATTGCAAGTGGTCCATTGTGTTGAATAGTTTAACATTTATGATATTATGCTATACAAATATAGCATTTACAATGTTTAGTTATGCATTGAGCTAGCATAATTATTACGTATTTATTTTTGTTCGTGTAAGTGCTACAGAAAAAGAAAAAAATGAAGATCAATGATCTAAATAGGGATTTTTTTTTTAAGACAAAGTATTAAGTTTACGAACAAGCTTGGTGTCATAATAACATCCTATTAAATCTTTTATTTTCGAAAGTATGGATAAATCGAAAGTAATTATTAATTAACCAAACAAGAAATTTTATTGACTGAGGTAACTCACAGAAAAAAAAGTTCAATAAGCGTATAGTAATATAGTTCATGCCAATATTATACAGAATTGAAATCTTCATAAGGATAATATTGAAAATGTTTTATTAGAAGTAATACAAACTAAGAAAACAACAATATTACGATAAATAAAAAAAAAAAAAAAAAGAAAGAAAAAAAAAAGATGAACAACTTTGCTATACAAATTAACTCAGTAAACAAATATAAGCAT
This sequence comes from Ecdyonurus torrentis, assembly GCA_949318235.1. Taxonomy (NCBI): domain Eukaryota; kingdom Metazoa; phylum Arthropoda; class Insecta; order Ephemeroptera; family Heptageniidae; genus Ecdyonurus; species Ecdyonurus torrentis. Next base: position 13,759,773 of record OX439136.1, read on the forward strand.
AATCACAATAATATCATCGATTTGCAAATAAGGGTAATAAAGAAAAAGAAAAGATTAAAAAAATAAGAATTTAAGCTCAAGACAGCGGTCTTTTATTATCGCATTTTAGGCTCCGCCCCTAGGATAGCGTCCTTAAAGTTAGCACAGTCCAAACCAACCTCTTATTATCGCTACGATAGACCTGTTCTACGTCCTAGGCTTTTAAGTCCTGTTACACAAAACCATACATTTGTAAGTAATATATTTGATGGCATGCAATCATTAATAATAGTTTATTTTTAAATACATAAAAAAACTGGCTTTTTTAGTATTAAATTAATAAAGAATTAATTTTTTTACTTTCATTTTAAAATTGTCATAAAAATAGCTTATTTTTTTATTTCACCAATTTATGTAAATTAATTTTAAGTTTACAGCCATAGTTGAAATAAAGTCAAATTTATAATAACTATAACTTTATTAAAATATATTTCTTCTTCGTCTTTTTTTTTTTTACTATATTTTTTTCCACATTAAATTCAGCTATATTGTTAGCTAAAATGAAGAAAAAATGTAGCATTTTTGAAAAAGAAAGAAAAAATAACAACCAAAGTTTACTATTTTTTCTTATATTATTATTTTTTTTTGTCACTTTATATAAAAGTCATTGCGACATTTAAAGAAATCTGAAATGTGTCAGAAACATTTTTATATATCACAAAGTAAAGTTGAAACAATATAATTTGATAGAAAAAAATATATAAACTTTTTTTTTTTTTTTTTTTTTTTTTTTACACTATACCAAGCACTGTCTACGACATTTTCTTCCACCCGCTTTCATAATGTAACTTCTTTTTTTTATTATTTGCAGAGACAAAAACTTATGCTATAACTTTTATATTACACATTATTTACACTTAATGCATTTTTACTAAAATGAGGAAAAAAAAGGAAAAGTTTGCAGTATTTTTTAATATAATTATTAAATGTAATAATTGTATTAAAAAACTTCATACTTTTTTTTTATTATTAAAAAAGTTTATAAAAGAATCCATAAAAACTCAAGAGTTTAATATAATAAGTTCTTCATCATCTAATTTTTTACACTTTTTAATTACTTAGTGTCAAAGATTTAATTTGTATTTTATATAAAAATATAGTTTAAGAAATTTTGCAAGTATAATATTATAATAATTTTTTTATTTTGCTATTTTAATATATTTTTTATTAAAATTATTAAAATATGTTTTTATAAATATTTTAACAATTCATGAAATTTACAATTTTTTATTATAACTATTATGTTAATTCGGATTTGCACTTATTTTTTATTTGATTTTGAAAATATTATAGGATTCATTTCCTGTAACAGATTTTGTCACGAATTCCTCAGTTGACAAAAAATAAATAAATAAAATATTTTAAAATTGTAGTGAATAAAATTTTTAAAAAAAAACACGTTTTGAGAGTATAAATAATTTATCAGCAGCACCTCTATTTTATATAAAATTAAAATTATAAAAGATTATGAGATATTATTAATAAAATGTATTAAAAAAGCAAAACATATTAAAGATTAAATATCCTTAATCAGTTTAATAATTTTTATACTATCTGAATATATAAAAACATTTAATTTGATATACATTTCATTTCAATTCTCTAATGACTATGTAAAAAATAATAAATCAAAACTTGCAAAATATAAATAAGGAACTATTATCCAAGAAATTAGCATACTATTGCTTATCTTTTCAATGAATAAATCCTTTTTTTTTTTAAATTAGCTACATGATATTGATGGGAAACAGTACTTGATTCGAAACGGAATTGATTCGACATGGAATTGATTCGACAAAATAAAGGTGGTGGAGGGGTTGCCAAATAATACTCAAAAATTGATACCCCCCACCACTGTCATCATCTCTACTACACCATCCCCACCACCTTTATTTTGTCGAATCAATTCCATGTCGAATCAATTCCGTTTCGAATCAAATCCGTTGTCCCATATTGATTGATATAAAATATTTCAAGAAGCGTAACTACAATAATATACTATAGCTGGTATACTATTAAAAAGAAAACCAGAGCATGTTTTTAAAATATAAAACATATGGTATGGTATAGTATTAAATAGAAATGAACTATTAATTAGTAATGGCTTTACCATGTACTATAATATATATTGAATACATAATTAGTTTTCAATTATTTGAAAGTACACTATTCATTTACCATATATATACTTATATATTCACATAGGTATATAAAACCATGGTGGTATATATAAAATAGTATTCAATGGTGTGTAGTTTCTATAATGAATAGTTTATTATACATTTCAATATCAAAATGCTTTTTAAATTATAATTTATTTTCATTTCATTTTAACTTTGATATATTGTATGTTATACTATATTGTATAGTTCTGAAAAACAAAAAGAACGAGCACACGTTATTTTCAAAGGTTAAAATATTTAAAAAGTATATAGTGAATATTAAATTTTCTATTCATAAATTAAGAATTGATTCATATAAAGTTTAATATATCAGTATAATATGAACAGGACATTAATTTATTTCTTACTATATAATAAATGCAGAAGTTTTTTTATATATATATTTTTTAATATTAGTTATTAATACGTAATTTTTTTATAATTAAAATCATATAGTTTTCATACAAATTGTGATTTTATTATGAAATGCTATATGATTTTAAAGTTTTGTTTATAATAACAAAATAAACAAATAATAATTTTATAAATATATTATTATAATTTTATCACATCAAGATATCACACACAAGCATACAATTAATGTACTGTATATACTATACTTATATTATAGATCTTATATAACACATACGTATTTTAATATGATATAATTTGGAGTGTATAGGAAATAAAGTGGAGTTATTATGAGCAGCTAAAATAATGCAATAGCTAATTTAACTGAAAATAGCCTGAAATAACTGAAAACGACTTAAATTAGCTATTGTTTATAATTTCCTAAAATGCATAACTTTAGCTGCTCATAATAAGTCAAAAGTGTTTATCTCAAATAAGTTATAGGATTCGTAACTATATGAAGTAATGCGTCCTATTTTTGAGTGATTGTAAAGCAGTAAAAATAATACTTATACTCGCAGAAAATACATTCGATTTCAGATTGAACAATGATTTTGTATCTAATATAAAATATATTTCAATAAAGACTTATATGAATATATTATAGTCTTTGAGTTCGTTGAAAACAGTCAATATAATACTTGAACAGAAGGAGAAAGTTTAATCAAATGCTGCATGTGATATTTTCAAAGATCAAAGGAAAAAGAGGCTCTTTAACGCACTTCAGTAAAAATAAAATTTAATATTTGTCTTTAAATTGTCAATAATGTATTATATAGTGAGTGTAATATAAGCTGTCGAAATACAATATAGCTTAGTCAAGATATGACAGTTTAAATTTAAAATTAATAAAAAAAAAAAAAGAAAATGTTGGGAATTTCTTTTTCTTTTTAATAATATAAAAATATACATGTTGAACTTCTCTTCTTGTGTGGATTTATTTTTTATTTACTTTAATTTAGTTATAAACATATTTTTTTGTTTACAATATTCAATGGTCACTGGAAAAGGCTTCTGGCATCAAATGAATAATATACTAGTGTTTATATATAGTTTCATGCATTAAAACTTACTTTTTATATAAAGTTTATAGGAACTGTATATTAAAAAATATTAATAATAATTAAAATTATAAAAAATAAAATATATATCTACATAAAATTAAGCAAAATATTTATTTATATATTTATTAAAAACTAAATAATTATATTTTTTAATATAATTTAATTTTTATAAATTAAAATATAACTTGTAAGATTCTAATTGTTTGCTACTTGTAAAATTTCTAACTAACAATACTTCAGTTTCAATTTTATACGTAATAATAATAGTTGATATACGAAAATGTACTTTTACTGTACTGAGAAAAATGAGGTATCACTATCAACACTACTTATAGTATTATTTTATTTTCTGCATTACTTACCTTATTATCGTTTGATTCGAAAAATTGATGATGTCCTAAATCTTACGTTTTCTGTAAACTAACTAACTAACACGTAATTCTCCCAATATAAAATATACTTTACAAAATTTTAAAGATATATAAAATTTTACAATGAAATAACAAAAAAATTATAAAAAAAAGGTAAATATTACAAGGAAAATATTAATTTGAAATGAAAGAAGTTTTTTTTACCACTTTCTCTGTATTGAAATTTGGGATGAAAAAAGTGTTAACCCAATTAGCATAGAGGTATGAAAAAAAAAATAAACTTTGCGTATAAATATACATAAAAAGATGAACATTTAATCTTATATTGTAATAAACCAAAACATAAAATATTATATAGCTCAAGCTACAATAGAATAAATTTAACTCTTTACTCGGTGGAAAAATCCAAAATAATGGAGTTTAACAACCTTCGTGTCATTTATATCTATTTATTTTTAAATATATTTTCAAGACAGATTCTTTTTTAAGGCGGGAAATCAGGTACTACGGGATTGACTAAAAACTTGCAAAGTAAGAAAAATCTGATTTTTTTTTTTTTTTTTTTTTACAGTGATACATTATAGGGTAAGGTAATTCCAAAAATGTTGAAAATTCGGAGGGTTACCATAATGCTAGGTTTTAAATTATTATTATTATTTATTTATTTATTTATTTTTTTGAAGTTTTAGTCCCATAATATCCCATGTAAATTTCATTAATTATTTTCTCTCTTTTATCTGCTGGTACAGTGAGTTCAAAAAATTTTAGTAGCTGTTACTATTAACTTCCAAATAGCATCATAACATTTAGAAGTTTTCTTGTTAGATTTTGAGATGCAAGCCATCTGAATACAACCCGTAACAAATTTTATTTAAAGTATTATGTATAATAACATTCATAATTGGTGATAGTGTTACCTTTCTGTTTACATGTTCAAAAATACCCTCGTTTTAATAATGCCCAAGAAAGTAAAATGAAACTGCATGAATTACTTAAATAAGTTACTACCTTTTGCATCATATTTACAACTTCTTTTTTTTTCTTATACATATTATAAAAAACGCACTTTATTTCTACGTTGTTATATTTTCACATTTAAAGGGGGGGGGGGAGCTCAGAAACAATTGTATTCATATATATATAATCACTTATGCATTTCTATATTTCTTTATTATTTTAACATTTCTTTATTATTAAATAATTATATTTTAGAGATACGAAGTAAAAATAATTCATTTCATTCTTTCTGTAAGCAAGTGGAAATTTGTTCTTTGCATTTTCCACTTTTCTTTATTATTATTATTCTTTAAAATATTGTGCCTTTAGAAATGAAAAAACAAAAAAAGAGAACTTTAATTTAAGTGAAGCATTAACAAACTTTGTGCAATTTTTAAGAATTGCTTTTGTAGTTTAGTTTTGAAATAAAGACTTTTACAAAAAAATGTTTTTTTATAATTAAGCAAAGCCCACCTTTAAAAATTACAAGAAAAATATTATAAATGTTATCCCCTCCTTCTTTTACTTAAAAAAGAAAAAAAATTCTACACTAATTAAGTCATGAAGAAAATTTAAATTTGTAAGGAAAACTTTTCTTGTATGCAATAACATTTAAAAGTTATTATATTAAATATGAAAAAAAAATAGTTTTTTTTTTAAACAAAATATTAAAAGGAAAAAAGTATTTTGTTTCATTTTTTTTATCCTTTATATTATCGTTTTCTATATACCAAAATTTTTATTATAATATTGAAAGCACGTTTTGCATTAAATAAATATAATAATAATAAAATGTATCGCCACATATAAGTGTTAAAGGAAAAAAAAAAACTTGAGATATTTCACTCTTATTTGGAATGGAAAAAAAAATTAACTAAAATTGATATAAAAACTAATAATTTTTTTGATAGAAGTGACAAAAAAATTTATTAGGATGTTATGCACGATAAAATGCGGTTTTCAGTTAGAATAATTTTTTTTTTATTTATAGATTTAATTTTTGTTTCCATTCATAGTGTCTAAAAATAATAATACATTCGTAACTAAACAATAAGAATATATTTGTTTTCCAGTTTTTATGTTCAAATGAACAAAAAACTGTTTTTAAATATATTTTCATTTTTTATAAAAACAGTGCATAATTATGTCAAAGATTTTTTTTTTTTTTTTTTAATTTTACGAAAAACAGTTAAATTTGTATAAATAAATTGATCGTCTATTCTATTGAATCGTATATATATTTATTTATATACAGTACATAATAATATATTATCATATTATACTAATTTGGACTATATTTATTCAATAAAATACTTGGATTCAAATCATATTTAACTAAAACACTACTATGACAAAATACATAGAATTGGATCTTTAGAAATAAACATAATATAATTATATTTTAACTATATAAAATAACAAGAAAAAAATATATATCATTAAAACCGTTTACTATAAATTTTGCTGATATAAACTCTTTATTATTATTATTATTATTACATATAATATTTACAATGTATTAAAAAGAGAGGAAAAAAAAACATGAGATTAAAACGAAAAAAATACAAAAAGTATAATGGATTATTTATTTTAAAATATGATGATTGAATAAAAAAATGTGTACATATTATATTTAATCATAAAAATATATTATATTATATTATATAAATTATGTACAAAATTATATTCAATAAAAAAAAATGTAAATTTTTAAATCTAGTTAAAAATATAAAAATAAATATAACACCATATTAAAATAAAACGTGAGTTATATTATACACATTTTTTTATATAATAATATTAAAAATAAAATACACTTGTTATATATATTTTTTCCTTTAAATTATTATATATTTCGATTGACTTTATTATATAATATGTAAAATAATAATAATAATAATACGATTCGTATTTTATCGTATAATTTCGTTTATTTCCGTTAAAATACAGCATCCCTTAATATAATCAATTTAAAGGTAAAGTTACATATAATACTGACATTTTTTATTGTTAACAATATAGAAAATTGAACCATATTGAATAGGGATCAAGGTATTAACTTTATTATAGTTTAGTTTGAAAAGAGAAACGATAGGAGAAGCTTTTGTCGGCTAACATCATAGAAAGGCTATGTGCAGTCAGCTGCCTAGCTGGAGGAGTGCGAAAGAGAGGAGAGAGAGAGAGAGAGAGAGAGAGTAAAAATTTTTAGTATGCTTTGAGAGCTGGTACGATACGGAACTCATTGTATTATTACTCTCAGTATAAAACGTGTTACTCGATCTTTACAAACAATATTTATTATAATAAGTGTAATTAATATTTTTACTTTAATAAGTGTATTGTGTATATTATAAACAATTTTTAAATACTATTATGTGTGTGTGTTATAGTGTATAGTGTATAATATAGGCATTGTATAAAAAAACATTATCATATTGCAGTATATTTAACAAAAAATTTAAATGTACATTTTATAAATATATAAAAAAAATGGGGAAAATTTATATATTTCTCATATTATTAATTATAAACTATGTAAATTGTAAAGAAGGATCAGGTGGACTTAAATATGAAGCACCAGATGATTGTCAATGGACAGTAAGAAATATTATTGGTATTGATGAAGTAGCATTAAGTTGTAAAATAAGAACAATTAACAGTGAATTTGATTCAACAAATTTTAGTGTAATACCTGCTGAACATACTACATCTTTAAGTGTTGAATGTAGTCCTGCATTAAATTCAAGAAGTTCATTACCAGAAAAAAGTTTTTCACATCTAAATCGTCTAAGAGAATTTCAACTACAACATTGTAAGTTATCTAAATGGCCAACTGGAGCATTATATGGATTACCTGATTTACGTAATTTAACGATACAAACATATAATGAAGATTGGCCATTAGAAATTGCACCATTAAGTTTTACTCATGTAAAACAATTAGAAAAATTAGATATTAGTAATAATAATTTATGGACATTTCCTGATTCATTATTTTGTCCATTAATTAATTTAGTTACATTAAATGTAAGTAATAATAAGATACAAGATATTACTGATTTTGGTTATCAAAGTACGATAAAAATTGATGATGATTTGACGGATGATATTGCAGTAACTCCCGGTATATCAACAACTCAATCTACGGTAAAAACAACATGTAGTTTGGATATACAAATATTGGATGCATCTTATAATAGTATTGGACAAATACCACCTGGAGGATTAAATTTATTACGTCGTTTACGTGAATTAAGATTAAATAATAATGATATGTCTTCAATAGCTGATCGTGCTCTACATGGATTAAAAACATTACGTGTATTTGATGTTTCTAATAATAAATTAGTTGCTTTACCACCAGCACTATTTAAAGATTGTGGAGATATTAAAGAATTATATTTACAAAATAATTCTTTAGGTGCATTAGCACCAGAATTATTATCAGGATTAAAACATCTGTTATCATTAGATTTATCAAGAAATCGTTTATCAAGTTCATGGTTAGATTCTGATACATTCTCTGGTTTAATTCGTCTTGTATTATTGGATTTATCTTATAATAGAATAACATCATTAAATCCTGATTTCTTTAGAGATTTATATACATTACAAATATTAAATTTGGAACATAATTTATTAGAATCATTACCTGCAGATACATTTTCACCAATGAATAATCTTCATACATTAGTTTTATCATATAATAAACTAACAACATTAGAACCGTATGCTCTAAATGGACTTTTTGCTTTATCATTATTATCATTAGATAATAATGTTTTACATACATTACATCAAGATTCATTACGTAATTGTAGTGCATTACAAGATTTAAATTTAAATGGTAATGCATTAGCATTAGTACCATCAGCATTACAAGATATGAGATTATTACGTACAGTCGATTTAGGAGAAAATTCTATTGAACAACTAGAAGATCCTGGTTTTCGTGGTATGAATAATTTATATGGATTAAGACTTATTGGAAATCAACTTACAAATTTAACAAGAAAAGCATTTGATGAATTACCAACATTACAGATACTTAATTTAGCAAGAAATAAAATTGAAAAAATTGAAGTTGGATCATTTGACTCTAATTTTAATTTACAAGCAATAAGATTAGATGCTAATAAGATTACTGATGTTGTTGGGCTATTTACTAAAATACCAAATTTAGTTTGGTTAAATATATCTGATAATCAATTGACATGGTTTGATTATACTTTGGTACCACCTGGATTACAATGGCTTGATCTGCATAAAAATAAAATAAAAGAAATTAGTGATTCAAAGAGACGCGATGGAAATACTGAATTAAAACTTCAAACTTTAGATATTTCTTATAATATTATAACTAAAATTGGACCTACAACTATACCATCAAGTATTGAATTAGTATTTTTAAATGATAACCAAATTACAACTGTGGATGCGCATACATTTGTTGGAAAACCTAATTTAACTCGTGTTGATTTATATGCAAATCAAATCATTGGTATGGATCTAAATGCATTAAGATTAACACCAGTTAATGAAGATAGACCTTTACCTGAATTTTACATTGGCGGTAATCCATTTAAATGTGATTGTACAATGGAATGGTTACAAAGAATAAACACATTAGATCATTTAAGACAACATCCTAAAGTAATGGATCTTGAAAGTGTTTATTGTAGATTACCATATAGTAGAGACAAAAGTTTTATTCCATTAATTGAAGCTGATTCATCTCATTTTGTATGTGCATATAAAACACATTGTTTTGCATTATGTCATTGTTGTGATTTTGATGCTTGCGATTGTGAAATGACTTGTCCACAAAATTGTACTTGTTATCATGATCAATCATGGTCTGCTGCTAATATTGTTGACTGTTCATCTGCTAATTTTGCACAAATACCAGCAAGAATACCAATGGATGCAACTGAAGTATATTTAGATGGAAACAGTTTTGGTGAATTAACAAGTCATTCATTTATTGGACGTAAAAATTTACGTGTATTATACGTAAATGGATCAAAAGTTGCTGCTATACATAATCATACATTCAGTGGATTAAAACGATTACAGATTCTACATTTAGAAGATAATTTACTTAAAGAATTACGTGGATTTGAATTACAATGTTTAGAAGAAATACGTGAAATTTATCTACAAAATAATCGATTAATTTTAATTGATAATCGTACATTTACAGAATTACGTAATATGGAAGTATTACGATTGGATGGTAATCGATTACATAATTTTCCTGTATGGCAATTTACATTAAATCCATATCTTGCAAGATTAACTTTAGCTGATAATAATTGGTCATGTCACTGTCGTTATATGCGTGAATTTCGTATGTGGTTAAAAACAAATGTTGCTAAAGTTACTGATTCACCAAGGATAACCTGCGTACTACGTATACAACAATCAGATGAAGATTCTGTATCAAAACAACTTGGACCACATATGGCTGATTTTAATTCAACAGCATGTTCATCATATTTAATTGGAGGTGGATATCTTGATTCTGAATATGATGAAAAATCAGTATCAATTCGTGCTATACGTGATTATTTACCATTAACAATTGCTGTAATAACTGCATTTATATTTGCAAGTTGTCTTATATTTGCTGCAGCATATCATAGAAAAGAATTACGTTTATGGGTTTATTCAAGATGTGGTGTTAAAATATGTTATCGTTCAAATACACATTCATCTGCATCTACTTTAGAAGAAATCGATATTGATGATAGATCAAGATTATTTGATGCATATATAAGCTATAGTGTAAAAGATGAAGGTTTTGCAACTCAAGTACTTTCACCAGGATTGGAACCACAATATCGACTATGCTTACATTATAGAGATTTTAGCGTTGGAAGTTACGTAGCAGATACTATCGTTGATGCTGTAGAATCATCTCGTCGTACAATAATAGTTTTATCACCAAATTTCTTATCATCAGAATGGTGTCGTTTTGAATTTAAATCAGCATTACGTGAAGCATTACAACGTGATTTAAGACGTATAAAACGTGGTAAAAATATAAAACGATTAATAATAATATTATTAGGTGATATTCCACCAAGAGATTTAGATCCTGATATGAGAATATATTTAAATAAAACTGCAATATGTATTAAATGGGGTGATAAAAGATTTTGGGAAAAAATACGTAATGCAATGCCTGAAATAAATAAAAATAAAACAAATAATCATCAAACAAATAATACAACAAATAATTTAAAAGGACGTAATGGTAATTCTTATTGTTGTTGTGCAAAAACTGAAGAAACAAGTGTTTCAACAATGGGACATGATTCAGGACATGTTGTATATGAATATTCATCCATTGTTGGACCTCCACCCCCACCACCTGATTGTTATGAACGTATTGGATCAAGATCTGAATTACCTACTACTTTTATGACACATACTGGTCACAGTGGAAATTCAAAACTCTCTAATACTTTAAGGAGACAGCAGCATGAGCAGAGTCTGTGGGCGTAGTGATAACTTAAATTATTATAAGGTAAGATTTTTATATTTATTATTTTAATAATTTACACAAAAATATATAGTTCTTAAATTTATATAGTGGATATATATTATTTTTGTATTATAAAATATTAATTAATTGAAATTATTATTTATTTATAGATAACTAAACCATTATTCCGTAAATGCACTTCAATACAGACAAGATCAATGCAGACTATGTGGATATATGCTGTAAAAAGCGTACTGCTAATGAGATAATTATACCGTGTAATATAGCCATCGGATAACTTTCGAATGGAGTTAACAGTATATAACAATAAGATAACTATTAGAACACATTTATTTAAGTTAACTTCAACAATTCGTAATCTACTGTATTGTGTGATAAATTTCAGTGGAATAACGTCACCATATGGGGCTGAATTGTCATACCAATTTCCACCCGTTTCAGAAATTTCATAATTTTAAAATCTATGTAAATGGTCTGTATATCTAATCAAGATCATACAATATATTTAAAGAGAGTGAAAAATTGAGTACACAAAGTTAGCATTACTGAGTGAAGCATTAAATTAATACACATTTAAACTGGCCTTTTTATTTCTTCTTTCTCTCTTTATTTTAAATACTTACAAAATCTTTACTCACAAAGTAAACAAACTTAATAGCAAATTAACATATCTAACTGCAGTAAAATTTAAAAAAAAAATGTAAGAAATGAATTATTCATTAATGTAACGGAGATAATAAAGTTATTGGGTACAAATTACATAATAATAATAACAAAAAATAATGACAAAAAACTGGAATAAATGATACATTGAATTATTACAATAATTTTGAAGTATATTTATATTTTTTGTTCTTTAACTTCATAATATCATAAATAATAAACTTAATATTAAATATACAAACAACAAAAAAAGAACAATAATACAATAAGTTAAAAAATAGTCTCATTTCCCTATCTGACAGTTAAAATAAAATTCTAAAAAAATATATATATCTCTGCATTATTTTTTCTCATTTGTTACGATTATAACAAAAGCTTATACAGATTTTTTTTTCTGTTTCGTATTCTACAAGAGAGAAAAAAACTGTAAGGGTGTGATGATTTTTGTTCATTAATCTTTTTTTTTTCTCCAGAAAGAAAAACTTGCTTTATTTTTTTCCGTTCTCATTTTTCTAAACACAAACAAAATAACAAAACACAAGATTTCATGTTTTTCTTCGTTTTTTTACACTTCTATTTCTGCTTCTTTTTTTTTCTGGGCCGGGGGGGGGGGGGGGTCATTATTATTATTACACAATTCTCTTAATGATATAGAAACTACACAATACATAAAATTTATAGTAATAAATTTTAAAAAAATTCATTGGCAATGATCTCTTTTTTTTTTATTATTATTATTTTTTTTTACGTTTCTGTTTGGTGTGTTAATAATTATTACTTTATTTAATATTTGATAAAATATAGTAAGTATTAAGTAAACATGTAATTTTTACTACTTGATATTAAATGAAATATTTTATTTAATAAAGTATTATTATAAAACTTTTCCTTGATTGTTTCTGCCAACATTAGTTATATCACCATTGACAACAATTCAACATTATACTGTATTCAAGAATTCATTTTATGGGTAAAATAAATTAGCAAAATATATTTTAAAAATTATGTTAAAAGCCAAGAGTTTAATACTTATACTTATATAGAGCGTATATAGTATGCGAATGTGCGAACTTAGCTTTTAAAGATATCGCATACAGGTTGGTCCCGCAATGCGAAAGGATAAGAAATCCAGGTTTCCTTGTCAATTTCTTATGGGCGTCTTATTCCTATACCGGTAACAAGTATTGAAAATGGTCTCACATTCTCAAAATACTAAAATAATAATAATAATAAAAAAGTGCATCTTATTTGATCAAGTTTACGTGAAAGAATATGTTTGTTTTTTCATTGAATGACCAAAGACAGCTAACTTTTTTAAGAAATTAGATATATACTGTATTTAAACTACAAGAGGTATATAATACGACATTAATTATTAGCGCATTAATTAAGTCCAATACGATTTAAAAAAATGTATTATCTGAAAGAGATTAATTTTTTGATATTTTATTATTATTGTTATTATTTATTTATTTATTTATTTATTTATTTATTTATTTATTTATTTATTTATTTATTTATTTATTTATTTATTTATTTATTTATTTATTTACTTATTTATTTATTTATTTATTTATTTATTTATTTATTTATTCATAAATTCATTTTTTTTGCATTTTTATTCTTTCTTTTCCTTTTTTAATAATTTATATTGAGTTACAACCAAAGATAACATAAATTTCCTGCCAATAGGCATAGTTCCGTCATAGAAGTCAATAAGCATTCATTTTCAAAATTATATTAAACCTTGTTTTTGCACATAAAGAAAACAAATCAATTTAATTCTAATATGCTTTTTGCGTTATTATTATTATTCATATTATAGGATTTGATTATTTGGTCATGATGTACGCACACTAATTCAAATTTGGAACATATATTGATTTAATTCATATTATTGTTTGTATAAATATATATTATGTGTTTGTCGTTTGAGATGATAGAAAATGATTTTCAATTATACTTTAATAACTTACGTATATTTATTTAATATTCTCATCAATGCTTGTTTTTACTATATGTTTGTCTACAGGTCAATTAAATTTCTTATGTAAAATAAGAGTTCAGTAAAGTTTATAATTAACATATAGTACATAGAAATATTTCGATAATTAAATTGTGTGAACTTACTTATGTTATATAATTTTTTTAAAAGTGAAATTAAAATAAAAATATATTTTGACATAAAGATAAATTGAAGTACAAGTAAAAATGATTTGTCAGCAACGTGTGAGAAAAAAAAACTTTTTTCTTTCGTCTTATTTTCAGACCTTTTAAATTTTTTTTTTTTAATTTCATTTTTTTTCTTTATATAAGACAAATAGATTGACCAACCTAGCAAAATCGTTATTCCTGATCATATCTTTTTAGCATTTTATTAAACATATAAGCTATAAAAAAAAACTAAAACAATATTAACCTTGAAAGATAGTGATATATATATATATATATTTTATTTTTACCTATATAATTTCTATTTTAAAAATGCGCCATAACAGTAGGGATTCATTATAAATTTCAAGTCAGTGAAATGTTCAAACCAATATTAAATATTATATATAATATAAAGAATACAATACTATATATTTTTGTTGTAATATAAATACTTTCAAAATTATATAATTTTATAATATAAAATTAATTTTTTAATTTTATTAACAATAAAAATATACTTATTAAACATTATTATTGTTAAAAAAAAGTATAATATTGTGTAATTAGGAGAAAAATTTAGCAATAATATATATATTATTGCTAAATTTTTAAGAATTTTTTATATATTTAATTATAAATTTTTATCGTTGATGGCAATGTTTTCAATTTTTAAAATTCTGAAAGAATTATTAAATAAAGTCGAACTTTTTTAATATTTTGGCTGTATTACAGTTTAAAGATAAGGTAATTCGTAATTAAAAGCATTCCTAAAGCAAAATGCAATACATATTAGGCCATATAAAGAAAATAAACGCCAGCAAATATTTCAATTAAAATAAATATTTATTAAAAGAGTCCATAGAACAAAAAATATGGAATTTGCTCAATAAAAAAAAAATCAAAATAAGTAAACTTTTATATTTATATATAATCAAATATAAATTCAATTTACTACATTTTCTATTTTTCAATTTATATCTTATTAAATTATAAAAAAATGCATCTTTAAAAAAATTATAAAAATATGACGTCATATGGTATACGTATGACTTAAAATTTAATAATAATAATAATAAAAAATCATCTCAATCTTAACATTGTTAGTTATCAAAAAGAAAACCTTGAAGGTTTGCAATCAAGTTATATACTCACTCACTCGCAGTTCAAACTAGCACCGCCACCACGTTTTTCTTAACTAACAAGACACCTTTTTATTACATTAGAACACACGAGAGTAATAAATTTAAAGAGAGGTATGGTCAAGAATAAAATTTTCTTTATATCTAATTATATCTCTTATAATATATCATATTATACTTTTTAATATACAAGAGCAAATGAAAAAAAAAAAAAAAAAAAAAAAAATGCGGAGAATACAAAAGAAAATTATTATTAATATTTTGAAGTTTAATTACAAATGTTTGGATTAATTATAAATTATAAAGATATTGCTATTACATATAAAGCTAACAATTTTATTTAAGTACATCACATAAATGAAATAATATAAGTCAATAATAAAAAGTAACCAAAAACTAGAGAAAAAAATATTTAACAACGCAGAGAAATTGTTTAAATTTTTACAATGAATGTCTCATATTTTTGTTCACATAATAAAAAAAAAAAAAAAAGAATGAATGACTATACTTATATACATATTATATTCATATTAAATATACTGTATATTAAAAATACAAGACGTAAAATTATATGTAGAGAATGTTCTATGATTGAACCAATACTTGTAAGTATAGTAATAATTCTATTTCCTAAAATTACAATTCATGTATATTTCAGTATTTGACTATAAACTATATTTATAATTTAATTACTCTTTGCATACTCAATTGCACTTTGTAATGTCAGAGGAACATCATGCAATTGCGCTTGTCTTGTATATATAGATTGTGGTCTTTTAATAAAAACCATTGCAATATTATATTATTAATGAGTCCATTACTTACGGAGCAGACATTCAATGGACGTTATTGGTTTAAAAAAATTCCTAAATTGGCTTAAACATACGTAAAATTGTGTCTAATATTTCTCTTATAAATTTCTGGAAATCGGTGGAGTAGTTTTCTCAAAAATTGCAAAAAACAACAACTTGTTTTTCCCCATAAGCGTAATGTTAAATTAGGGGACCCTTAGCTTTCCCCGCGTCACCCCGCGCGCTAAACCGATAAGCTCCATTAAAAAGCAAGGTATATACATATCATTGAATTTTCAATGCGTATATCTTATAAAACATTCAATAAATATAAATAATTAAATTAAATTATTTCGTACATTAATATTTGCTGTCAAGTACAAGAAAAATAACTTATAAAAATGAATAAGCTAAATTTTTAATAAGCTATGTCATATATTTATTTAATGTTATACATAACTGCATCATGCAAAATACATCGTAATTATTTATAACTTTTCATCTATTCAGACATTAGAAAAAAATCTGAAATATTTGATATGAAAAAAATATAAATAGAAGTCATCACTTTGAATGTTCTATAATAATATAGAGTAAAAAGCACTTCGTTTGATGATAGTATGTTGTTTAAAACCATTATAATGACTATAAAAATATACGATTCGTTATGTTTTTTATCAATTTTATGAGTTGAGTTTATTATTATAGCTATTTTTTTTTAATGTTTTTGAAAAACATTATTTTCATAAATCAATGAAAAAAACTATATTGATATCATAATAATAAAGTATTGCTTTTTTGTATAGTTGTTTATAAGAGGTGACAATGTTATTATTTTTCCCATTTTTTTTATTATCTTTATTATTTATTCTAATTCTGAATAAAGTAAGATAATTTAGATTATGGAATGATAGAAAAAATGATAGCGTTATTTTTTAAGTAAGAATATTGTGCGTCGGGGATAATTTTAAAAATTTAGTTTGGAAAACAACAACAACTATGACATGTGGACTGTTAGATGACTGACTTAATTTTTTTGCACAAAATAAAAAAATATCAACAACTATGACAGCAAAAGGAAGGAAAATAGTATAAAGTAAATTGTTTTTTTATATAATTTTATTTTTCATTCAACCTTTTCAAAGAAATTCCAGAATTTTCTATATACGTTGTTGCGAACAATAATAATTGTATCTCGTTATTTGACACGCGTAGCAAAATGTGGATCTCGTTTTTTGTCACGCAACGCAATATGTGTAAGTCGAGTGCTATCTACATAACATTTGGAAACGAGATAAATATTTTGCTTCGCGAGACAAAAAAAAGAGTTGCACATTTTGCTACGCGAGACAAATAACGTCTTACACATATTGTTCGCAACATCATCGATATACTGTATTCCTATTCCTATATGTATAGAGTATATTTTTTATATATTTCAATATTACATTAATTAATTAATAATCTGCATTATTAAAGTACTTCAATATTTTGTACAACAGTTGAAATGAAAAATATATAATTTCAAGATACGCAAAATTACAATTATACAAATAATTTAGTGATATTATTCTTGAATATTAAAAATACGTATACACTTAATATGATTATAAAAATAGCTTGAAATACTTCACATTTTAGTGTTAAAAAAAAAAGGTGCATCGAAAGCTTTTAGTGGCCTGGTGTGTTTAGATCTACTATGGGTGCACAAAATCTTTCTTATTTCGAGGCAGCTGCGACAAAAGAATATCTAGACAGAATGAGAGGGTGAGAGGTGAAATTGAAAGAGAGGGCGGAGGGCAGACTGGGTTACGTTCTTTTTTAAATTGAACTTAAGTAAAAAATAGAAGGAGAAGATTAAAGATCTTCATGGTTCTATACGCTTCGTGGTGTATACTGCGTTAAAGAAAATTATATAAGCCGAAATAAGCTAGTTAACTTTTTATTATGTACTGTGTATAATGTATATATATTCTTAAAGAATGAAATATGTCTTTCATTTTTTTTTCTTCGTTGGAAGAATGCTTTATACAAATTATTGTTGATTCATCTTCTTGAATTGCAAATATTTTATTATCACTGTATAGTATTTCTATTATATAATGTGTATACATGCATATAAAATTATAAATTGAACTCTCTCCTTGCTGGCCTTTTCTTCTAAATATTTCTCAAAGTAAAAAATGAGAAAGAAAAAACTAAATATTTGTTTGTTGAAATTTACTTGTATAATTTGTAATGAAGTTTTTGGGTCATTAAACACAACACTCCATAAAACACAAGACTTTAAGGGTTATATAATTAGAAAGCACGTATCTATGAAATTTAAAAATTGACATTCTGTACTTATGTATAATATAATGTTTGGAAGTCGATGGTAAAGTAACTATATGATAAAATTTTAGGACCCATGACCATTATTTAAGCGAGAAAATAAGTAATGAAATACACATGAGGCTTTATTTTGGATGTAAAATTAAAAAAAAAAAAATCATATTATATTTTTCTATATTATATCGTGGGGTGAGAGCATAAACCGTGTATCTTATACCAAAGCAACAAGGTTCAAAACATTATAATATACTTAATGATAAGAATTTTGACTATACTGCTTTGTAGATACACGGTTTGTGCTCTAGCCCGACGATATTCTTAAATATTAAGAGAGAGAGAGAGAGAGAGAGAGAGAGAGAGAGAGAGAGATTGTAATTTAGCACCTTTTTGGCACGGAAAGGTTTGAAAAGCAAAATATTATCGTGTTTTACCACGTGTTTGGAGCAGTAAATATGTTAAAAGCAAGGGCGGATCTAGGAATTTTGTTTGGGGGGGGGGCGATACCAGGGAAACTTTTCCAGTGTGGGGATGGGGGCAGGGGGCAGCCCGCCGCAGGCGAAAATTTTTTTAGGGACACGCCCCTTTTTGGGAAAAACACAAAATTAGTATACTTGAGAAAATAATTTTAAAATTATTTTAGTTTAATTTTTTATTTTTTTTATCGTGCTTTTTTTTTCACCCTTATTTAATGAATAATGATATTGGAAAATATGTGCAAATTGTTAACTGAAACCTTAAAAAAAAAAAAAAAATTAAATACTGCTTTTTTTTTTTTTTTTTTTTTTTCTTCTTTTTTTTTTGGTATTTCATATTTTTGAAATTCCAAATCTGTTTTAAATTTTATCTTATTACAGAGTAACCACAAGAGTTTTATATGCTTAATAAACGATTAGCAAGTTGTTATATTTTAAATGACAAAAATAATTCACCTCAATTAATTTAAAAATTGAGCTCATAAGAATGAAAAAATTTTATTAAAAAAGTTTTATCCATAGGGCCTAATTTTTATCATGCAACTGAAATTTTTGCATAACAATTTTAATTGAGACTGAATTTGTCACCTATACAGAATTTTAAGAACCTTATAAAATAATAAGACTTTTGAACAAATTGGTTCAAAACAATAAACATAAAATTATAAAAGCAAGAACATGAAACATTAAATTTAATGGAGCTCATCGTGGTTTAGCGCGCGGAAAAAGCTAAGAGTCCCCTAATTTAACATTACACTGATGAGGAAAAACACGTCTTTTGCGATTTTTGAGAAACTACTCCACCGCGCGCGATCCTGGAGAAATTAGACATACTTTTGCATGTGTTTTTAGATATATCAATGTCAAAGAAATTTTTAACCCAATATAGCCTTTAATCTGTGATCATGAATAAGATTTATAAAAATAATAATAAATAAAATATAAAACGCATAGAACTCCTTGAAAAGTTCAAATTTATTTTAAGGAGTTCGTTTCTTACAAGTGGTCCATTCTTGTTATTTTGCTAAATTTTCCTCAACAAATTGGTTTATTAGGGAGGGATGCGTGGGGGGGGGGGGGCGAAGAAAGTAAAATAATTATAAGGTACTATACTTTGCAGTGGTGTATTTTTATTGTTATCATTTTTATTAAGTTCAGGTTGCTGTACCCAAAAATGAAATTAAAAAAATTATATCTCAAAAACTATCGTTACAATTGAACACATAGCATCAAAGTGTTGGAAAATCTCCTTTGCTAATGCGAATTTACTGTGGTTTAAGAAAATACTAAAGATAAACTTTTAATGAAAAATAACTTTCATATTTTTTCCAGAACGCATTTATTTTGCCGAGAAAAAAAAAATCACAAATTGGCCCATTTTAAATATTTAAGGTACTACTTTAGGGTAGGAGTGAAAATTTTTTATTATGACTTGGAATTAAGTTAAGGCTGGTGTACCCAAAAATGAAATCAAAAAAATTCTATCTTAAAAACTCGCGTCGCAACAGAGCGTCAAAGTATTGCAAATGCCCCGCCCCCTAATGCTAATGAATCTATATTTGGACCCTAATTTTGAACAACTTCACATTTTTTTCAGCAGTTAAAAAAAATACTAGCTTGTTCTTCGTGTTGATTTTTAATGAAAAATGATTTTTCAGATTTTTCTAGAACGAATCTGCCGAGAAAAAAATTATCGCAAATTGACCCATGTTAATGTGAATATGCAATCTTCATTCATTTTTTTCTCTATAAATGTCTCGTAAAAATCGTTTAAAAAGTCAAATTCATTAAAACTTGATCTATAGAACACACTAGTATTTTTTGTTTAGAAGTTGGTCAAGAAAAATTTTGCACACGGGGAGCTTGAAGTTTTGTATGTTTTGCGTGTTAAAGGGGGCGTATCCCAACGACTTTTAATGCTAATTTGCGGAATATTTGATTTGAGCCGAAACTTTTTGGAGTATAGAGAATTGTTCCTTGGTTCATTATGAACCTAAAAAGTGATATTAAATTAAATTTTACGACAACATCGCTACCCTAAAGTAGTACCTTAATATATGCAATCTTCAATATTTTTTTCTTTGTAAAAATGTTGTTAACTTTGTTTTAAATCTCAAATTCATTAAAAGAATAGATCTGCAGATTACGCTGGTATTTTGTTAAGAAGTTGATCAATTTAATTTTGCACACGGTGAGCTTGAAATTTCGTATCTATACACGCTTAAGGGGGTTTATTTGCGAAAGATTTAATTTGAGCTGAAACTTGGAGTTTAGAGAATTAATGTTCTTTGGTTCATTTAAGCTAAAAATTGTCATAATTGAGTGTTACGACAAAAATGCTACCCTAAAGTACGGCCTTAAAAAATAAAATGAATCATGTATTATATAGGTAAAAAAGAAATGCATTGTAGCTGCGATTTTTATTTCATTTTTTTGGAGATCATCTTTCTTTCCTTTCCTTTCTTTTTTTTTTTTTTTTTTGCTTTCTTTCTCTTTTTTTTCCTCTTTTTTTTCCGCCCACGTGGGCCGTTTGGGGGGGGCGATCGCCCCCCTCGCCCCCCCCCTGGATCCGCCCTTGGTTAAAAGGAATTCCACCTAACTCGGACACGAACCCAGACTTATTCTTTTACAATTGATAATCAAATATCCCATAATAATTTAGTTGTTAAACCATATAGAGAAGAATGATAACTTAAAAATAGAGTAATGCAAAATGATATAAAAATTTCAGAGTAAATAATATTTCCAAATATATTGACTAAAAAAAAGTCTCCTAAGTTCACTAAAAAAACAAACAAACATTGTCAGTAAAGTTTTTAAGGAAGACAATTACGATGCAGCAAAAACTTCAAAATAAACATATTACACTTCACATTGAACCATAAAGTTTGATATTATTATGATCACCAAATATGGCAAAGATATAGATTGAGGAAAAAAAAAATGATACCACGCAGTGAATTTTTATATTATTTTTATATAAGCCTTGACTTTCAAAATTTATTCGGATATAAAAAATATATAAAATGATATAAAAATTTTATGTGTTTTAAAGAATGTTGACTTTGATTAAGTAGGTGTTTTTATGTAGCTTTATTAAATAATAAATTTTGATGTAAAATATGAAAGAAAAAATGTAAAATATGTATACAATGTAGAAGAATACTTTGATATACTGTATATATGTATACTTTTTTATATTTTGAATAGCCATAAAAAAAAAATGCGAAAAATGCTAAAATACAAATTATTTGTAAATATTTCGCATTTTTATAATAAAATATGGTTTTTAAATATGCCACAAAAAGTTAATCGGGTTCCTTCATTATTAGAATATAATTATTAAATATAGGAGAGGGGAACTATTTTTTTTAATTAAAGAAATTATTTTATGGATAGTTTAAAACAATAGAAATAATGGTCACACTATACAACCTAATGCAGTGCACTGCATTTACATATAGAATTTACTGAATTTCACAGTCTATACTTGCAATAGCTGACAGTTGTATAATATAAAAGTATATGCACCTTTTCAATTACGACATATAAATCGGATATATATATATATATATATATATATATATATATATATATATATATATATATATATATATATATATATATATATATATATATATATATAACATAATAATATATAAGAAGGTCCTTTAGTTATTAGACTATATTTGTATAGGCAGATATTCATGGGAAAACTTTAAATGCAAAACTACCGATACATATACACTGAGGAAAAAAGTAACCATATGAGAATAAAGTAAAGTTTTTACTAGAATGCAAAGTAAATTTTATGGCATGATATTTTTACAGTAAAATATTAACTTTGCTTGCAAAATAGAAGTTAACTTGGAATAATGTTAAAATTTACCTTGCATGTAGTGGGAAAGTTACGTTACACACAAAGTAAAAAAGTTACCTTTGCAAAGTAAAAATTTACTCGATTCTTGCTTTACCTTGCAATTTAACCCGATTTTAGAAACTTTTTTACCTTTATTCTAGTAAAAACAGAGAGTTACTTTGCTGCAAGGTAACTATTTTTCTCCGTGTACTTATAGTTCTAACAGATACGTGTCCAGTAAAAAGAAAAAGAAAAAAAAAGTCCGATATGTTAAGATCTGGTAATAGAAACTCAGAAAAGTGAAGTGATGGGAGTATGTATGCGGTAAAGCGTAATGTCAAAATAATTTCAGTTTCAAGAATTATTTCTGAGGTTTCCTCCGTATAAAGTAGACATGTCTCATGAGTCAACATAAAGATCAAATTTTTTTTTTAATAATAATAAAATAAAGAAACGTAAAGTAAAGAAAAAATGACAGTAAAAACACTTACAGTGAACAATGAAGTGATTAGTTTTTAGAAAGAGACAAAAACATATAATAATTTTACGCTTTTTAAGGGGGTAGGGGACCGATGGATATCTCGCAAACTAGGACGGTTGCGAATAAAAATTAATAACACAAAGTAAAGAAGAAATGTTACTTAAAAATTTAGGTATGTCAAACATGTGAAAACACGATCAAATATTTAAGTTATTACACTTTAAAGATAACATGTAAATGTGGAAATTTAAATTTGAGCGGGAAATTTTTAGTCAAATTAGAAACTTTTTTACAATTAAAAATATCATTAAATTTTTTTTTAGTATATAAAAATATATTTTAAATTTACTTGATTTTATTTGAAAATTATAGTGTTTGTTTTATTGGAATTAAATCATGTACAAAAAATTATTCGGAATATATAGTTCTTCTTTTAGCGATTTCCGGTCCAAGTCGGTCTCCCACCGCCTTAATTAAGTATTACTTTTTGTGAAAAAATAGAAGAGAAAAACATAAAAGTTACCGACACTTTTTTTTATTATTATATTATTTTATAGCCTTTGATAGCCTTTAATAATGACACAAAAAATATAGTAGAAAAAGGGAAATCATATTTTATGATTTAATAGGATTTTGTGAACAAACATGATTTTTTTTTTATTACAAAATTTACGTTTCGATGGCGACGGGAAGAAAAAAAAAGTAAAAACGGCAATATATATAAAATAATTATTTAATTTTCACTAAAAGCTAAGAATATAAAACGATAAAAATTATAAAGAACTCTTTCACTAATTTGTGCTTATAAAATATAAAATAATAATAAAAGCATTTTAGTAAGTGAAATAAATGTATCAGAATATTACATTTCTTGTCCATGAGAAATAGTGTTACAAAGCTCATAGTTTATTTCCATTATAAAAGAAACCAGAACATCATTTGCGAATTTACAGTACTTGTTTTTAAATAATAATTATAATAATAAAATTTAAACAGTTAATTTTATTTCAAGTAAATATAAAAGTAATCATATTTTTAATATCATTCAAGCTAAATAATTCAATTCATATAATAATAAGAACTTAATTAGCATTTAAAGAAAAGTTTATAAAGAACTTGAATCGTAAAATTTACCATAAAAGTTTTTGTAAATTGTAAAAGAAATAAAAACTTAAAAAAATTTAATAGAGCACAAAAATAAGCACGCAATTCTATTTTCAAGTTTTTTTTATATATAGAGTAGAATAGACAGCTGAATTGAAGAAATAAAAAATCTTTTGCACAAGTTTTTAGACTTTGAGAGAGAGAGAAAGAGAGAATGAGAGAGAGAGAGAGAGAGAGAGAGAGAGAGAGAGAGAGAGAGAGAGAGAGAGAGAGAGAGAGAGAGAGAGAGAGAGAGAGAGAGAGAGAGAGAGAGGGAGAGAGAGAGAGAAGTTTTTCGAGGGATGAAAAGAAGAAAAAGACATGTGGATCTAGGGGTTAACCTCCCTGTCATTTCACACAAAAACCCTGCTCAAAAATTAGTGGGCTCACAACCTTTTATAAGATTCGAGTACTTTATTATATTATTTTTCAACAGTCGTCATAATATAATTTATGTGTTTTTTACATTTTTAATATATCATGTTATTATAATATGATTAGATAAAAATATAAAAATATAAATTAAAATACAACTTTTTTTTTTCATTTTAATATTGCTTTTAATTAGACGAGCATTGAAAAATCTGATTAAATTCATTAAATAATATTAAACTTTATAAGGTGGCTGCATTCATATAATAGTTGACGCCATATGTGAGTACTTAATTAACATGGGCAAGGATGAATGAGGATGTCATATTTTGCCAGTTTATAAAATACTTAGCAATATTTTTGAGGGCATTGATGCTGCTAAAAACAGGTTGAATTAGGTTTTCAAGTATGAGAGAATAATAATAAACAAAAATAAGTAAATTTTTCAAAGAAAATAGTAAAAAAAAAAAACGTGTTTGTTATATGCTGAGCAATGTTATTCAATGCTCCAGTATGGCGTCGAAGCGCATACAGCATGACGTCATGCTCATACACCATATACGTACATATTTATATTTAAAATTGACAATTTAGCCAACTTAATTGAACAGCCAAATATTTCAGGATAGATATTTAAAATAGAAAATAATAAACATAAAAATAAAAATTTAGAGCAATATAATTAATATGGATCCAACTTTTTATGTGTTTTTGCAATTGGTACAATATTACGTATAATCTGATATTCTTTTCTCAAATTAATGACTATATGTACAACAAGGCGCTGTTTATAGTGCCGAATATGCACTCTCGCTATATTATACAATTTACATTATAGTTTCATTTCATAACATGCATGAAACTTCTATAAATCAATGAAATAATAATCAAAATTGTTATTTACGGTACAGTATACATAGAACCTCAATTTCTTGCATATAAATTGCAATAATGTAGTATGTAGTATGCAAGTTGCTAAAAAAAATTATATTTTCTCATTTTGTTGAGATTGTACTGTACATATAAAACTGATCGAAGAACATAATGTAAAAATTTATAAATGTATTGCATCACACGAAAAAAAAAAATCAAACAATACGATATTATAAGATTACTTTATCACAATAAAAATACAAACCATATTGTGAAAAAAGGTTAAAGAATTAAATTCTAATTTTATTTTCCAATAAAAAAAAAAGTCAGAGTATAGAGAAAAAAAATAATAAAAACACATTTTATTATTATAACACGAGCTGCTGCGATGTATATATATATATATATATATATATATATATATATATAACAATTTTGAATGAGTTTTGCTATCCAATTTTCTAGTAAACACACTTCACTTTTTCACATATACAAGTACAAAAAAAATATATTACAGAACGTATGGAATGATTTGACGAAATACATACAAAAAAAAAGAGCTTAAATTGGCGTAATATACCTGAGATCTGAGTTGCGGTCAAAAATAAATTACATTTCTTTTTTACAAGTAAAGAGATGAGTCAACAAAATTTTTAAATTTTCTTTCTACTTCTCTTTAAGAGTTGTACAACATGCATTTTTTTTACCTGAAAAAAATAAAATATTCTCTATAAAATTTGAGTGCTCTTGAGAGAGAGAGAGAGAGAAAAAAAAAGAGAAGAGAACGGAAAAAAAGGTCACTCACTCAAAAAAAGGTTTTCTACTCCCATAATTTTTGTTATTTACAAATAAAGAAGGTTTGATACTCAATAAAAAAAAAAAAGATTTATCATGTAGGCAGGTGAAAAAAATAAATTATATTAAAATTTCTTTTAATAAAAATTGAATATTAATTTGATGCTTCAAGATAAATTATTAACTAAATGTGATTACCATAAATAAAATATCAATTTTCATCCCTTATATAAACACTGTTAGAACGCCCTTTTTTTTTTTTTTTTTTTTTTTTTTTCTTCAACTAATCACTGTACACTGTAAAAAACTAAATTAAATTACATTTTATGTGTGTATTTTTAATAAATGATTTTTATTCATTTATTATTAAATAAACTTATTGTACGTACCATACCATACATCACTTGTTTTTTGTAAAATAAATCTCCGCATTCTTAAAAAAAAGGGAAGGGGGGCTTCATTATAAGACGTAGTTTTAATTTTCAATTCTGCTACTATTCTAAAACTGTTAGTTATGATGATATGATATGATTTATCCTTTTAAAACTGCAATTTAATTTTTTTTTTTTTTTTTTTAATATTTTATTGATTTAGTTTCTATAGCGTATGCATTCATGTTCAAGTCACCGACATGTTCATGGATAACTCAATACATGGACTGGTATAGGAAAATGACTCATTTTTGCAGTTTAGAAATAGTAAAAGCAATATCTTTAAAAACACTGATGTCGTTAATAGGTTCAATTAGTATATCAATTAGGTGAGAAAAATAATAAAAACTAAAAATTAACCAATTTCCCATAGAAAATAGCCAAAAGCTAATATATTTATCCTATGCTAAAAACAGTGTTATATTCATATTACTCCAGTATTGTGTTCAAGCGCATTTAAATATGACATCATCCGGATACTCCCTTATATCCGCATTTTATTGTTACTTTTGTTTATTATTTATTAATATTTATAATTCAAAAATAAAATTTGAAATATGCACCAATAAAGAAATTCAAATTTTCAATTTTAAACTTCATGACTGCTATTAATTTCAGTTTTTCTATGATATTGGTTTTCATATATTTGTCTGTACAACAAACCAGTACACCAGCTTGTTTTTAAAAACAGGTTAAAACTTTTTGTGTAATACCCAAAGAAAAGAAAAAAAACTTGTAACAGATTGCAATGAGAGCAGAAAAAAAATTGTATTATAAGTTTTTTGAACAATAATTGCAATCCCATTAAATATAATTAATAAAGTTTTTTTTTCTCCTTAATTTTGAAACCTGCTGTCAATGGAAAAATAAAGCCAACTTTATATACAGAACTTATATAATAAAAGTTTGCAGCATTTTTTTTTTTTTCTTATACTTCGTAAAATTGAGTTCTTATTATATTTTTTTCTTTTATTTGAAAGACAAAATGTCATTACCGTTATAAAAAATCAAATTATATTATTAATATTTTTCTTTTCTTTTCATAATGAATTTATTCTTTAAGGTTTTAACTCACTAAAATAAATTAAACTGAAAAAAAAAAAAAATCTTGCAAATGTAGCAAATATATAAGTCTATAATTTACTAAAAATATCAGCATATTTTATTTATATCTTTGTAGGTTTTTGGAATGAAAAGTAGAAATGTAAAAGTTCAAAATACAGATATTAATTATACGTCAAACTGTTTGACAATATACTTTTTCTTTTATAAAATGATATGCCATATATCATAGAATAAAATCATAGGTTATATAGGGTAAAAGTTTTTATTATATCTCTGAGAGAAATAAATTTTTCATTTTTTTTTCCTGATCCTTTAAATAAAATATTGCAGCTTCTTTTGAAAGAGCTTGAAATGCACGCCCTATTGACTTCCAATGCAATATAGCAATGATTACCGTGTTATACAATTTGACATTTGACTTATTTATAGCTGATTTAATAAGCGTTTGCTGTAAACAAATTTATGATAAATAATTCAAAATACTCAAAATTTAAATTTAAACTAATAAAATATCAAGCTAGAACAGAGAATTTAACTTTATTTTTTTCATTTTATTTCATTTTTTTCCAATTGAACTTCCTACAACTATTTAAATATTTATATTTAATTTTTGTTTAAATAAATTATTTTTAATTATCAATGAAGAATCTTAAAGGCATAGACCACATAAAACAGCATGTGCTTTTTATTGAATAAACACGAAATGGGATCTTCAAAACTGAGGACAGTTTTTAACAGAATGTTAATGTAGCCCCACGAGAGAGAGAGAGAGAGAGAGAGAGAGAGAGAGAGAGAGAGAGAGAGAGAGAGAGAGAGAGAGAGAGAGAGAGAGAGAGAGATTATTATTGCAAAAATTATTATGAAAATGTTGTGCGGGTTGCCTAAAATGATGTTCTGATCACTACTAAGGGGCTACTGTTGGGTTTTCAGACAAACTAAAGTTATTTAAGTAAGTCCCATCAAGTGTTTTATGATATAAATGCTTATGTTTTTCTCTGGTCTATTCCTTTAAATATATTATATATTTGTTTAAAATTTATTCACGCTATAACTTGTTATAAACAAAACTATATTTTTTGTTTTAAAAATTAAGCTTAATAATGACATCAAGTATCAAGTTCCAACATTTTTTTTTTATAAAATATATTTATCACAAAAACAAGTTTTATATAATATGTAAATTTACCATGTTTTACATAAATAAGTAACTTTTTGTCATTAACTAATTACCACTTTCACTCTGAAACTTCAATCGATTTTATATTATATATATATATATATATATTATATATATATATATATATATATATATATATATATATATATATATATATATATATATATATATATATATATATATATATATATATATATATAATATTATATATATATGTTATAGAACCAACAAAAACAAATATTATACCTTTTATCTTTTACAAAAGACCAATATGTAAATTGTTTTTGATACTTACAAAAAACGTCGATATCAAAAATTGTTACGTCATTTTCATATTTTATGTATCTACTCTGAGTCAGCATTTTTTTCTTCTTCTTCTTTTTTTGGTACACAAGAAATACCGCACCTATAAATTATTTGTAAGTTTTTGTTTACAACGCAAGAATAGAATTAAAATTTTATATAATGACAAATTGTTTTATAGGAAAAAATTGATGTATGCTTATTTATAGATTAAACTTTGTTTAAGGGAGTATAGGTTTACTATAGCTGATATCTCATAAACCAAACGGTCATGAATTTAAATAATTAACATAAAGTAAAGATGAAATGATAATGAAAAGTTTAATTATGCCAAACAGATGCAAAGAGGATCAAATATTTAAGTTATTTTACTTTGAAAATAACAAAAAAAAAAAAAAAAAAAACTTATAAGTGCGAATATTCCATTGTAGCGTATAAACTCTTAATCTTTTTTTTTTTTTTTTTAGATCACTTAAAATTTATGTAAATTGCAAAGAAAGGATATACTATTGTAAAAAAAGGGCTCTCATTTGACTATGGCGGCTTCATGTCAGTAACCTACTATTTTTGCCTCGATTTTTTGTATGGTGATCAGGATCAGAGATCAGATGGTAAAATAAAAAGTTGAGAATATATATAACGAAATTTTATATCACTTAAATAAACAAACATTTGAATTTATTTTTTATCAAATCAAATTTTGAATAAATATTTCTCTTTCTCTCTCTCTCTCTCTCTCTCTCTCTCTCTCTCTCTCTCTCTCTCTCTCTCTCTCTCTCTCTCTCTCTCTCTCTCTCTCTCTCTCTCTCTCTCTCTCTCTCTCTCTCTCTCTCTCTCTCTCTTTTTCCTCGTAGCAACGTACATTATATAACAATGAGGAAAAGAGAAGTAGGAATTGGTCGCCTGCAGGTGATATACTAAAATCTCACTGTATACATGTATAATATATATGTATTGTATTTTATATTGAAAGTGAAAATGAAAGCGCAAACAAAAATAGCCCAGCATCAATATTGTAGTTAGGTATTTCTGTATAGTATAGAGTGGATAGTATATAGTATAGAGAGAGAGAGAGAGAGAGAGAGAGAGAGAGAGAGAGAGAGAGAGAGAGAGAGAGAGAGAGAGAGAGAGAGAGAGAGAGAGAGAATGATTTAAAGGACGAAAAAAAGGTCGGGAGGTTAAATTTCTCTCTCTCTCTCTCTCATGACAGATGTGACTGAGTGAGTATATTGTACACAGCAGGTAGTGAAAACACACCTATGTTTTTAGTAAGTCACTCTTATGCCGTAATTCATATAATATTTTATATAATAAATAGACCCTTCCTTGTATAGATGTTATATAGAATTTAAGTACATCAGTATAGAAAACTTATTATAAAAAGGAAGAAAAATAGTTTCCTCTCTTTCTCTCTCTCTCTCTCTCTCTCTCTCTCTCTCTCTCTCTCTCTCTCTCTCTCTCTCTCTCTCTCTCTCTCTCTCTCTAATTAGCTTGTAAATTTAAAGCATATTATTCTTAAATTTATATAGCATGTATATATTTCGGATTTTTTACCTTTAAATACAACTCAAGACATATGGTACGCACTACACACACAAATCATTTTTTTTTTCTTCCTAAATTAAAAATTATGAATAGCCATCAAAAATGTAAAACAAGTAAAAGTAAAATCTAAATATTTTGATTTTATTCAAATGTTATTTCAACAATATTATACTAAATTGAATGTTCATATATTTTTATTGCCACGATTTTCTGATTGGTGATCTCTTTCTGCATTGACAATATTTGTCAATGTTTGTATACAAAATATCTTATATTAATATTCTATATACCAAAAATACATACATTTTTTTTAATTAAATGTAAAAATTATTTTGACGTCATCCTATTAGTGTACTGTATATATAGTAAAGAACCCTCTCGTATATTATGAAACATATAAAGCTTTATTGTTTTAAATCCCTATGGGGGTAAATAATATTATTTGTTATATGTAGAAATACAAAATATATATTTTTGTAAATCAATAAAATGGTCCAAAGAGATTTGATGCTGGTCTTTCTCTTTTGTATATATGAGTAATATTTGTTTTATGGTAATAATTTTACAATTTTATAGAAAAAGAGACAAAACACACCAAGCTTTTCAACAAGTAGTATAACATACCTAAATGTGATTATATTTTATTCTTTCAATTATTAATTTGGATAAAATTTATGAGTAATATATATACATAATATATAAAATATACACCCTTATTATTTATTAATATAATTATTTTATAAGAGCAATACTTTTTATTGTATATTAAATTCTTTTCCAGTTGCTACCAAAGAAAAAAAGAAAAAAAAGTTAATATTGATTTTAATTTTAATACATTATGCATACGTTATATGTTTGAAAAGAAAATTAAATATACTGAAAAGTTTTTCAACGATTTTGTAAATTTTGACAGAAACTTGTTAAAAAATATATTTGATAGACATATTTCATCACTTAAAGATTGATTTTTTTTCTTTTTTTGAAAAGGCTTATCAATCATATGCCTCATTACTCATAATTACAAAAACCCTTTAGAACATTGAAGGGTTATTACCTCTCTCTCTCTCTCTCTCTTCTCTCTCTCTCTCTCTCTCTCTTCTCTCTCTCTCTCTCTCTCTCGTTTATCTATAGAACTTTAATAATTGCTCTAGTTTGAAACTATATAATTGTCTATATGTATACCTGATGTTAACCATCTCTTATTACTAGATATGAGAGAAATTTAATGGGAAAATTATAGCTTTCTCTCTCTCCTCTCTCTCTCTCTCTCTCTCTTGATCGTTCACCACTTTGATAATTTAAAATACTATTATGCATTTAATGTCAAAGATGTTTCAAACTATAACATAATATATATATATATATATATATATATATATATATATATAGTATATATATATATATATATATATATATATATATATATATATATATATATATATATATATATATATGTAGTTTAAAACAAACTTTAAATTGTAATAATTTTTTTAATTATTTGCAACCATAATACACACGAACAAAAAAAAAACTTGTTTAATATCCTAACAAACCTAAATATCAACTTTAATTTAGCCGGAGTCATTGATTTCTAATTTATTTTCCATTTACGAAATGTCAGATGTGGGTTTATGACGTCACAACTCGATTGTTTCCGCGTGCGTAGACCCAGGCGAGCTGTGACGTTATAAACCCGCAGCTAACATTTTTTAAATGGAAAATAAATTAGAAATCAATGACTCCGGCCAAATTTTGGTTGATATTAAGGTATGTTATGATATATTAGACAAATAAATAACAATAACTTTTTATTTGTTACAATCATGCATATTAAAGCCATAGACCACATAAAACAACATGTGCTTTTTAATGAATAAACACGAAATGGGATCTTCAAAACTGTTGACAATTTTTACATAAATGTTAATGAGGCCCAACGAGAGAGCGTAAAAAAACTGTAAAGTATGCCAATTGCGTGCAAATTCATGTTTATGACGTCAGAAGCATGCAAAAATTAATATGAAAATGTTGTGCGGGTTGCATAGATCGAATTTTCTGATCACTGTTATGGGGCTACTGTTGAGTTTTGAGACAAACTAATGTTATTTATGTAAATCCCATCAAGTGTTTTGGTATATGAAATGCTTATGTTTTTCTCTGGTCTATTCCTTTAAGAGTAAATAATTTAATTTTTTCTTCAATTTTGGAGTTTGATGGAGCAAAAGTGTAAACATAGCTCTACGAAATTACAACTAATTTTTCAAATAACTTTTATTTCTTATTATTTATCAAAATAAGTATTAAATAATACTAATTTCCAAAAACTTCAAATTTTAGTTCTTTTCACATGATGTAAAATGTAAAATCAACAAATTATATCAAAATAATAATCTGTATTCAATTAAAAAATTATTTTTAAAAGTTTATAAAATAAAAATATATACATAAAAGGACGGTATTAAAATATCGCTATACAAATATTTTTTTATACATTTCTTCTCATAATGAAATAAAAATCAAACATATGTAAATTGGTTCACCTTTGAGCTTTTCATTTAATCTAAAAATAATTAACAATCGCATGTATATAGGTACTGAAATTATTTTAAAACATTTCAACGTCAGTCATTTAGAGGCAGCGCAAAATATAAAATTTTTCCCATTTGCGTGTGCAAGTTTTTTTTTTTTTTTTTTTTTTTCTTTTCTTTTAATATAATTTTAGAAAGTATCTCTAATAACAATAATTTTTGGTTTATATATAATATTACGTTTTGATAATATGCTGTCTACACTTTCAACCCCTTTGTTTTGCCCTTGTTGAATATTCTGACATTTATACGCAAGTATTTTGACATGCTACAATTATATATACACCCAACTATTTGTATATTTATATAATAATAGCAAAATCTTATGATATCCTTTGCTTTATTATAATTATACATCATATCAATCACGGTTCAAATTTAGTAACGAAAGGTGTTAACTTTTTTGTGTATACAAAAATACCCGTAATATATATTTTTTTTCGAACTTTAAATATATTTTAAAAACAAAAGTTTTTTTAACATCTACTATTTATTACATTACAGTTAGTTTTCTTCTTCTTTATTTCGTCAAAAATAAAAACATTAATTAATTTACTAATTAATAGCCAGATTACGTTATTACTCCTGTTTTATCGTATATTTCCGTATAGAAACGAAACATTTGAATATTCTGCTCTATTTAGTAAAGCTTCTAACATAATTGGCTGTCATGGTGATGGTATACATGATGGTATATAGAAAGTTTGATGACTGTGCTTAACTTTTTTTTATTTATTTATTATTATTATTTTTTAAAGATTTTTACATATAATAGCAGAGTAGCTTTATTTAAAGCTATATTAAGTACAAATTCAAAGTGAAATGAGTATTATATATAAGAACAAGTACTTCGAACAAATACATTGAACATTTATGTATATATACTACTTTGCTTTAATATTTCTTATATAATTATTTTACGCTAGCAGCAATATCTAACAAACTGAATAGTTAAACGAAGTATAAAGTTAAAATTAATTACAGATGAAATAATATCTGTAAGATTTTTCATGAAAAACATGTGCATAAATAATAAAATAATTTAGTTATTTTCACATGGAAACTTTCATTTCTTGTTAAAAAATATTTAAATTTTAGCGTCAATTTTTAAATCAATGTATAGAGGGTGGTTTCATTCATGTTAAAGTCGACGCTATAAGTGAGTACTATATAACATTGGCCGGTATAGGAAAATGACACATTTTGCCAGTTTAAAAATACGTTGCAATTTTTTCGAGAGCATTGATCCTGTTAACAGTTGGAATTATTTTTTCAAGTATGAAAAAAAAAAATATTAATAGCCAAAGAAAAACAAAACTAATTTTCCAAAGAAAATAGCCAAAAACTACGTTTGTCCTATACTGAGCAATGTTATTCCTTGCTCAAGAAGAGCATCAAAAAGCACTCAGAATGACGTCATGCGCACACACCCTATACAGTAACTTTTTAATATTTAAAAGAAATTTCAATACAGAGCAAAAATTTAACTAAAAGGTTAAATAATTTTGTATTGTTTTCAAATGGTACAAAAAAAAACAAACAAAAAAACTGCACCTTACTCTATTTATTATACGTGTAAATATATTTTTTTTCCTTGTATTTGGCTTCTTATACAAATTGTTATTATTTTATGCGCATGCAAAAACAAGTGTAACATAAATGAAAAAAAAAAATGCAAATATGAAATACTATAAATTAACATAATTTGATTAAATGGGACACAATATTATACCTGCGTATGTTATAGCGATGTATATTATTATGATACAGATATATAGAATAATAAAGCAACAAACTATACATATTATACTAATAATATAAAGTCAGTGTATATACAACATATTTTACCAGTGTGTTGTAAATGGATTATATTCAACTATGATTTTATAGATTAAACAATAGAACTAGCTCCCTTGAGTAAACATTGTATATATAATCAAAATTAATTCTTATTAATATGGGCAGAATGTTAGATAATATACAATAGCAGTGTATTATATAATTTTCTAAAACATTAAGTATGGATATGTTTCTATCATCTAAATCAACGTCCAAATAATTATTTTTATTTTAATAAATATTATTGAAGGAAAAAAAAAAAAAAAAAAGTGTTCAAATAAATATCTCAAAATTTTGGTTGACTTTTAAAATGAAGATGAAAAAATTTGGTAAAACAAAGAACATTGGTTTCAATTGGTGATCAATGAGATTCTTCTGAGTGTTAAATTGAATATGCGTATTTTTATGGCGAAACCCCAAAATCTTTTAATGTTTTGGTTCCCCTAGTTTGAAGTTGAAGTACTATAGTGTTAAAAAAATTAGTTCCATTTGACGCTTATTTTTTAATTGTCTTTTTTTTACTAACGTACAGAAATCCTACCCTTATTGTTACTATTTTATTTTACATCATCA
Source organism: Ecdyonurus torrentis (assembly GCA_949318235.1). Lineage (NCBI taxonomy): Eukaryota > Metazoa > Arthropoda > Insecta > Ephemeroptera > Heptageniidae > Ecdyonurus > Ecdyonurus torrentis. The sequence goes on from OX439136.1 coordinate 13,795,925, forward strand.
ATACTATTATTACAAATATTATTTTGTGCAATCATTTTTACGTAAGTTTTTTTCGAATCTATATTGTTAAACGAGAAACAAACAATGATTGAGCTTAATTGTATTATAAATTTTATTGTTATTCACCACAGAAAAAAAAAGTAAACGTATAATAAAATTTATAGTATACTCTGACAGTATAGAAGTTTGTGCTTTCTAAGTTTTTTTTTTTTTGGTTTTTTTTTTTTTTTTTGCTATATATCAAAAATTAAATACATAGTAAAAAAATTATTTCAATGTGTGCATATTTTATAATGAATTGTGTATAATTTATACTAGTCTCTTGACAAAATTATTATTTATTCTTGTAAAAAGGCAAAAACATCACATCAAATACTAAAATGTTTTGTCATGACATGATGAGAGAAACTGAACAAGTATTTCAACAACACAGAAATATATAATATACCTCTAACATACACACAAAAGTTACATCAAAATAATTTAAAATCAATTTCAAGTTGTAAATATCTCCTTTGTAGAAATAATTAGATTTTCTCAAAGAGAGAACTCTTGTATAATATATATCGATTTTCAATCAAGAAAATAAATTAAAAGTCAAGAATCATAAAGAGTGAAAATGGAAAATACAACGTCAGTAATATTGAGTAATATTTTACTTTGTGCAATAAATGTATGAAATGCTAATATTGTTAATGGTTTTAAATAATTAGATAGAAGCAATTATAAATATTGCTCAATCCATGTTGATATTGTTCCGAATGATCAGAACTCAAAATGCTATAGAGCAAGTGAGTGTATTGTTGTGTATCATTATTCATAGTTGAAATTTTTTTTTTTTTCATTATTTATTTTTTATTAAATAGTATCATACAGTATTATGTCTAGCGCATCAACTTTCATTATATTCTTACTTCTTTCAATATTAAGGGGGTAGGTGACCGACTGTTATCTCGCAAACTAGGACGGTTGCGAATGATAATATAATAACACAACGTAAAGAAGAAATGTTACTTAGAAATTTAGTTATGTCAAACATGTGAAAACACGATCAAATATTTAAGTTATTACTCGAAAGATAACATGTTAATGTGGAAATTTAAATTTGAGCGGGAAATTTTAGTTAAATTAGAAACTTTTTACAATTAAAAATATCATTAAATTTTTTTTTGGTATAAAAAAATATATAGTTTTTAATTTACTTGACTTTATTTGAAAATTATAGTGTTTGTTTTATTGGAATTAAATAATGTACAAAAAATTATCGGGAAAATACAGTTCTTCTTTTAGCGATTTCCGGTCCAAGTCGGTCCCCCACCGCCTTAAGAAAATGATTTGAGCATCGAAAGTATAACAACATTACAAATGATGTCACTCGAGTTATTAAATATAATTTTTAATTATTTAAAACTTCATTAACATATTATAAAATAAATGGCAATTAAATTTGTATATAAGAAGATATTCTTTGCAGATTATTAATAAGCAAAACAATATAGTAATAATAATATAATGATATATATTTATAATTTATGAAGTTAAAATTTATTATTGAATTTTTCTTTGTATTTTTATTTTTTATTTTTATTGTTATTGTTTAAGGATAAACAACGTTTTATATCTCAAGAAAAAGAGGATGGATTTTAAAGACACTCGGAAACTCATTAAAGCTAGTATGTGTCTAAAAGATACTTGAAGTTTGTAAAACAAGAGAGTCACTCCTTTTGTGTGTTATATTGAGGGTGACTTTTCAAACAATGAGAACCACGCCTACCTTAACGTAAGACAAATAAGAAAACAATAGAATTTCCTTATTATAGCAATACTGTATGTTTTACATTTTTAGTTAGTAGGTGTAAAAATTATATAATATATAAGAACCATTGAAAATGTATATTTTAAAAATATTTTAATGTTATGCTTAATTTTGTATTTTAAGTAAAAAATAGACAAATACTATTTTAAGTTTCAATTAAGGGAGTAGGGGACTGACGTCGGCCATTAGACTCAAACTTTTTCGTCAAAAAAATCTGAAATTTTGCACAATGATGCTTCAGCTTAAGACAATTTCAAATATATAAAAAAAATTGCGGGTCACCGTTTAAATTAATTTTATATGTATTGTTGAAATTTTAAGCCCATAAGGCCCAATGTTAATTTCAATAATTTTTTTCTTTTTTTCCGGACGGTCAAACATCATGAAATTTTTATCACGGCTAGGTGTGACTGTTAGCTTATAGCTATACAATGACACCAAATTTAGACCCAAAACACTTTTAGTTTTTGAGATATAAGATCGGTACCCTACTCCCTTAACTTCGTTTTCTTCTTACTGTTTGTGTGTTGTGTTTATTTTGTATAATTTACTTTTACGTTTAAAAAAAAAAAGAAATTTAATCTTAATACTTATTTATTAATAATAATTACTTAATTATATATGCGTTATTAGATTATTATTAAAAATAAATACGTAATTTACGGCAGTTGTCGTGATTAAACAATATGAATAATAGAAAGCATAACAGGCAATATTAGTACAATTTATGATTTTTTTTTTTTTCATATAATAAAATTAATTGTTTATGAGAATTAGTTAGTTCGCCAGAATAAACTACTAACTTGAGGAAAATTTTCAAAAAAATAAAAATTATACTCTTTTACCCTTGTGCATATTTTCATCCTATTTTTTTCTCTGAATACAAATAGTTATAATGTGCGGTGATAAGATCTGTGTCACAAAATTTTGCTCTTCACATTTTAATACTTAAAAATTCAATTACCGTTTATGTTTGTTTAATTAAAAAAAAAAAAAAAACTTGGAAATATTTTGAACAGCGTAGAATACTTGAATTTAATAAAAAATACACTCGTTTTTCCTTTTTTAATAAAAATTCTTTGAAAATATTTGAGTTTTTGTAATTGCCTTCACTAAAAAAAGGGAGGAAAAAAAAGTGGATAAAATTTAAAAATATCGGAATTTATTTGTTTTTATTATTATTTATTTTTCATATATATTTTGAAGTATACTTATGAACGCATTTATATATATATATATATATATATATTATATATATTAAAAATACACGTGTGTTTGTATAGTATACTTATATAATATGTAATTTTTTATTAGAAGCACTTACATTTAGAATTTCAACTAAAATAAATATTTATTTTTGCAAAGTTGTACATTTTCAGTGGTAACTACAAAAAAATTAGAAATAAATTTCGTAAAAATTTATAATTTATCATATTTAAATATCATGAGTTTAAATATATACTTATGGTTTGCGTAAACACAAAATATAAAATTTTGTTTCATTTTATAAAAATTAAAACTCATTTTTGTATTATTTTTCATTAATGAAAGTAATTTATTTTTAGTAGTTTATTAATTAACATTAAATATTATACTTTTCATTATCATACAAAAAAAAAAAAAAAAAAAAAAAAAGAGTCCATTATATAAAATTCTACCAAAACTAATTACATTTTCTTTATGTTCGTACCATTATATGTTTACAAATTACGCAATGCGAAAACAAACATACACTTATCATAAAATGAAGTTATTGATTTATGATAATAATAAAAATATACAAAATATCATCAAATTTTATAACAGTTTTTGTTTGAAACAAATATGTAAAAATTATTGTCAAAAAAAAAAAAAATCTGCTATTATTTACAACTTTTAACTATACGTACAAAAAAATATATATATATATATTATAGCCTTAATAGTTATATTTTCTTATCAGCTTAAATTTATATAGAGTAACCACGCAAGCTTTTTTGTTATCGTATTTATTCGAGTATATGGTAATTATTAACAAAAATATGTATACTTCTGTGTAAACATAACTTTGAAAATATCTGTGATTTTTTTTTTTTTCACAACTTGTTGATAAGGTTCGCCTGTGTGTAATAGTAAAGAAGAAAAAGAAAAAAAAAAGTTTAATCTATAAAAGTTAGAGAAAAAAACGTCAATAATAAAGCATATAAGCGCGGTAATCTAAAAAAGTAGAGAAGGTAAAAAAAAAAAAAAAAAAAAATGAGCACATTAAAAAACGTGTAAAACACATCTGTGTTTGAGTATAAGTTTAAAAGTCAATAGTTTATGTCTGGAAAAAAAGGAAAAATCTTTTTTTTATATAAACGTTAAAAAGTGGTTAAAAAATACTTTAATATTATATACCTTTACTTTTGTCAAAGAAAAATGTTGAATATTATACTTTGATTTTAACTCAAAGATTTTTTTTCCAAATATTTGTTATGTACGTTCTTTGGTTCTCTTTTGTAATATAAATAATATTTACAATTTACTGAAACATGTACACTCTCATATTTAAGGGTTGTATTTAGACGGCTTGTGTCTCAAAATCTAAAAATAAAGCTTTTGGAACTTTATGACGATTTAAAAGTTAACAGTAACAACTAATGATATAATTTTCAGAACTCGTAACCATTAGATAGGAGAGAAAATAATTATTGAATTTAGAAATTAACATAGGATCTCTTATCGGACTAAAACTTCAAAAAAATTCTTAATTTAAAATCTACTACGGTGACACCTCTTTTTTTTTTTTTTTTTTTTTTTTTTTCTTCATTTTTTAGATAACTTATTCTAATGTATCAGATAAGAGCAACATTTCAAATTGTTCCTTCTTTATACTATATTGTCCAGTCAACTCCCGCAGAAGCTGCATGATTTCTATTTTTTACATAATTTTTAAAGTAATATGGTGCTTAATTTTATTTATATAATTATTTATCTGAAACCGAAGCACTTGATCTGAAATTTTTCTCTCTTAATAAATTTTTAGAATCAATCCTGACCATTGAAAACTATAGATACAAGCGTTTCAAAGTGTATATATTCATTATTTATCAAATAAATAATAATAATAATAATAAAATATTATAAATATTTTACAAATTTTGTGTTGTAAAGAATTTTGGGAATCAAATGGACTAATATAGTTTTATAAAAGTGTTCTCTCTCTCTCTCTCCGTAATGTTTTAAGAGGATATTATTAAAGGAAAAAAAACGTAAATCTTTGCAACTGTGAAAACGGTAGCTTACTATTAGTATTAATCTATATTAAATATAATATTAAAAAGTTTCTGAGTTATTTTATGTATAAAAAAAAAGAAAATATATTTTCATAATTACATACATTTGAAAAAAGTGACCATTATAAGGAACAAAACTTTATAGATTTTCTATATACTACTCAACACTCCATTACACAAAAAGAAAAAACTCCCCACAAAGTTATAACCATTTTATTATATTCTATTTAGTCTCGTGCACTTAATGTGTTGTTTTATGGTTTATTAACGAAGTCCCAAGAGAAGTTTTATATATTTATATGTATACGTATTTCATACATTATATTAATGTATACGTAATAGTATACGTTCCTATATGTATATATTTACACTTACAGCACACCGAGCACACGTATATAGTATATTTTATTATAGTATGTATACTTATCTATATAACCCTACAATATTAATAATACTGGAATCATAAAATAATACCTTTTTGCGTGCTTTTTTTTGTATGTATATTTTAGTTGAAAAAAAAAAGTATTGTAAATACAGACATACTTCGTTATTGTGATTAATTTTATTAATCGTTGATTCTCTCTCTCTCTCTCTCTCTCTCTCTCTCTCTCTCTCTCTCTCTGTATATGTGTGTGTGTGTACCTACCATAATGCTAATGGATATTTTAATCAAATTCACTTTTGAAATAGACTAAAATGTAAGTTAATTAAATTTTACATTAAATATTTTGTATGTAGCAATAATAATAATAGTATAATAATTCATCATTATTATTATTTCATGTATACTATAGTAAATAATATTCTGTCATGCTTATACCTCTTATGACTAATGATACCGTAATTAAGGTAAAGTTTCACTGTGTTTCAAAAATGATCATTGCTAATATTACCTTTTTTTTATAATATATGTAACAAAAATCATTATTATATCATGCATTCCATATTTAATTTTAACTAGATGTTTATTTAAAAAAAAATTAATGAGATATATTTACTATAGCTATTATTAATGAATTAATGTAATGAATGTTATGTATAAAAAAAAATTAATTGAATTTATCAATATTAAAGTAAATTTCACGCTATAGTGCACTTATAACATTTTATTGCACTCATTACCTACATTTTTTTTATTATTTATTTAAAAAAATGTGCACGATCATGACATTAAAATTAATCATGATCTTTAAAAATTTTAATTAAATATTTGTAATAAATAATTACATAAGTTTTTTTTTAATGTTATTATAAAACGTGATTTATTATAAATTTTTATATAATAAGTATTTTAATTAGTATAATAATTTTATGCAATAATATGCCTTTATTGTTATTATTATTATTATTTTAAATAAAATTGTATTAATGTTATTATGACGTTTGATGTGTAATTATTTTAATAATTACATAGAAAATACATCACTATAAGATAATAATATAAATTAATACTCGCAATTGGATGTTGATTTCATGTTATAATGGTATACTAATTCAATAATAATACTATAATAAAGGGATTAATACATACCAGAACAAAACGTTTGAAAAATATATATTATTTGAAATATGTGTGTATATATATATATATATATATATATATATATATATATATATATATATATATACAGTGCAATTGTAACTATGTTGCTTCCATGTTGAAATAATAGAATGCTACAAATTAATTATAGTCTAGAATACAAACCTTACTTTGCATGCCAATATTTATCACATTATTTTATCTAAATCATTATATTAGTGTTATGTGATCATTTTCAAATACACCGTATATATATATATTCTCTGTGTACATATATGTAAACATTTTTATCATGAATCATACAGTGCTTAAAGGCGTAGAACACCTTGAACAAAAAAGTTGTGTAATATCCTTACAAACAAAAAAATCTTGTTTTACGCGCGCTTAAACCGGGCGAGCTGTGACGTCAGTGACCGCCAGTGACATTTTGTGAATGAAAAATAAATTAGAAATCAATGACTTTGGCCAAATCAACGTTGATTTTCAGTGAAAATCAACGTTGATTTGGCCAAAGTCATTGATTTTCAGGTTTGTTAGGATATTACACAACTTTTTTGTTCAAGGTGTTCTATGCCTTTAAGATTGTGAAAGCTTGTGTACATAATTAAACTATTTGTATATACTGTATACATAAGGGAAAAATGCACGCAATACAGAATCATTTTGGAAAAGAGATAAAATATTTAAGCTATATCGAATTTTATAGAACAAAAATAATGCCCAAAATAATATATATAAAAAGAGCTTACTGATTAAAAAAAGTTTGATATAAAAAGCAAAGCTCATTAGTGAGCACTGACTTTTACAATGAGAATTACTCTACGTTCATTTCATATATATATATATATATATATATATATATATATATATATATATATATATATATATATATATATATATATATATATATATATATAGCTTACAAAGAGCAAAAAAAGAGAAATTCGTACAAAAGAATCAATTCAAATGAAAATGCTAATTTATCGACTTTTTATAGATATATGTATATACATACGCTGTCAATACGTTAATATATATGTATAAGAAAAAATAACGAATGTATTTTTTGTATATTTCAAAAGTTTTGTCTTTTTATTTTTATAATACCAAACTTTATGTGCCAGAGATTTGAGTAATTTCTTTGCCTTAGCATTTATATATTTGAATTTGTTTTATTTATAATCTATGATTAATTGATTATAAATTATTATTATACTATTATTAGTTTAGTTTCAGAGCAAAATAGCTCATAATTTCATCAAAACAGGATGGAAGTTTGAATATAAAACAAAAAGCAATCGATAGATCATAAAAACATCTATAGCAAAAACGTAAAACAACTCTAACCAAAATTTAAATAATAATAATTATGACAAAACTATGCTAATTTTATGCAATTTTTTAACCTAATTATCTCAGATCACATCACAATGCAATGTAAACTGTGCTCTTTGATTATCTTATTTTCTAATGCTCCTAAAAAATGAAAATAATAATAATAATAAAAAAATATATTTTTTTTTTGAACTGATTTTTTTTCATATATTTTTCATTTTTCTAGGACTATTATACTTTTAATATTTTGTTCATTCGAGTCAAAATTAGTTTTTTTTACATATATCCTTTTATTTAATATATATATATATATATATATATATATATATATATATATATATATATATATATATATATATATATATATATATATATATATATATATATATAATATATATTACGTAATTATTATTATATGTATTTATATTATGACGCATATTATACGACTAAAACCGGACTATTTTGTGAATATCCTCAAAATTTTTAATTAAAAAGAAAAAAAAATCCAAGTATTATGAATGCTGGCCATATGAAACTTTTATATAAAAAGTTATCAGCTAACTTATGGGCAAAGTGACATTATATTATAGATCGTTACGTATGATTTTATTACTTTGATTTTGGAATGAGGGAAAAAAAAAAAAAAAAAAAAAATCCATCTAAACGATTCAACTCAAACGAAAAAACAACAAACTTATATCATATTTTTATTACATTCAATTTTATCTTCAGGAAAAAAAAAAGTATAAAACAAACTTCTGTACTCATATCAAACAAAACAGAAGAAAAAAAAAAAAGAAAAGATATATCAATAATTTTATTACACACATATCTTGAAAAAAAAATTATATGTGGCTATAAAATTAAACTAAAAAGTATTGCTAAAAATGTACATATATTATAGTTTGGCAAGTATAAGTATTCGATCAATATATGAATGAAAAGCAAAAATGCTATCAGAATGAGAAAGAAGAGATAAAGTTGAAAAGCAAACTAATGCACTGTAGTCTAGACTAAAACCATAAAGGAAATTGCTCAAATGCTAGATGACATTTTTTTCTTCTTTCACTTACTTTTTTTTTTTTTTTTTTTTTACTCCCTCCAAACCACATGCATAGTTACATTTTACCTTTATGTCAACAAGTCTATTTTATTGCCCCCCCCCCCCACCCTTTGTTAATGCACTTAAGTTTTATATTTCTTACAAATTTCAAGACTACATATATCTAAAAATAAAACAATGGAATTCAAAATAAATTATAAGGTTAATTACAAGGGTTATCATTTTATTGCAACTTCAATAAAATTCTATTATATAGGTTTCCTTCAATACAAATCTTAAGTTTTTCAATAGCATTTGTAATTACTGTAATTAGAAACTAAATTTTCTTTATATATAATGAAATATACATATCAGAGAAAGTATATTAAACGTACATTTAAAAATTGCTTCATATTTTTATATAACCCACGTTTATTCTCACAAAATTTTATTTCTTAACTTTTTTTTTATCTCTCATAACAATGTATCATAAAGAAATGTGTGAGATGAGTTTTTCTCGACAATTTCTCAAGTCCTTTTTTTTTTTTTTTTTTTTTTTTTTGCATGCATACTAAATAATTGAGCTGTCTCAAAATATAAGAGAAGCAAAGAGAAGCAGAGAGAGAGAGAGAGAGAGAGAGAGAGAGAGAGAGAGAGAGAGAGAGGAGAGAGAGAGAGAGAGAACGTACAAGTACAATACACTGTTATATAACTTCCACATATACTTATATATATGACAAGTCAAAATCTTAACGGAAAACTTTTCTTTAAAAACTTTTTGGCATTGAAATATAACATCAAGATAATCTTAACATACGTAGTAAAATGTCTATCTTGAGGGAGAGAAAAAAAAAAGTTGAAATAGTACATTTTGAAAGTGTCTTGTTTTTCAATTTTGCAGATCGATTTTTTTTTCCGTTGCTATATTATATAAAAGATAGATGAGATAATATATATTTTTTGAAAAGTATTCAATGCTTCATATAGTAGAAAATAGTTATTACTCTGTTACGACATGAAAAAGTACGTTATAATAAATGGGTAGTCATTAATATTAGTATAGTAACCTCCCAAGTAACAAGAATATAATAGAGTGTTCGGTATGAAAGGAAAAAAAAAGTGCTGTTTTTTCTTCTCGTACTTTTTTATTATTATTATTTGCCACTAAATAAAATTCAATTACATTTTTTTTTTCAATTAGATATATTCAAAATTAGAAAATAACTAACAATTTTATCTTTTTTTTTTTTTAAGAAATTTCAGTGAATTAATTTTGATTAAATTTTCTCATATAAATAACTGATAACATAAATAACAATATTATATTTAATCAATAGTTATTGTAATCAATAGCCGATATGTTTTAAAGTTTGCCCTCTCGTTATATAATTCCAATGAAAATTATATTATGGTTACTGAATTAAATTTTAACATAACATGGCACTACTTATGATTCCTTCGATTTAAATTCCTAAAAATTCCATTAACTTTTTTTTTCCCAATAGTACTTGTATTAAAGCCATAGACCACATAAAACAACATGTGCTTCTTAATTAATAAACACGAAATAGGATCTTCAAAACTGTTGACAATTTTTTACCAGAATGTTAATATAGATAGCCCCACGAGAGAGCGTGAAAATACTGTAAAGTATGCTATTTACGTAACTATTCATGTTTATGACGTCAGAAAAATGCAAAAATTAGTATGAAAATGTTGTGCGGGTTGCATAAATCGACATTTCTGATCACTGCTACGAAGCTACAGTTGGATTTGGAGACAAACTAAAGTTATTTATGTAAATTTCATCTGGTGATATAAATGCTTGTTTTTCTCTGGTCTATTCCTTTAAGTATAATTAAAATAGAAGTATACTATAAGTAATATAAATATGATTGATAACATGTTTATGGTGTTGACCCACCACAATTTTTTCAATATTTATTGATGACTATAATTTCTACACTATTATCATTTTTAATAAACATTGAGTTATTGTAAAAAAACTAATTTTGAAATTAATAAAACAGAAAAATAAAATTTTTATATACATTGTTTTAACCTTTTATATCTTTATAATAAAAATGAAATATTATTGGCAAAATTAACCTCAATAGAGTATTATAACAGTAGCTATCATATATAGAATTTCTATGTAATATAATATGGTTTTAAAAAATTAAGATATTTCGTTATAATATAAAGCGATATTAACCTATATATATTTTTATAAAAAAAAAATTGTACTTTTTGCGAACATTGAATATTAACTATTTAAAATTGTCGTAAATATAAAAGTGTCATAAGGGAGATTTAAAATTAAACTACACTGCATTGCAGTTATTTTATACAATATATAGTTAATGTTAGAAAAATTTATTATTTTTATGCATTTTTGCTCTCTCTATTATACAATAGACCCCTTTCACATCCTTGCGCTTTGTCGCCATGTTTGTGGTGCCTAATGTATTGTCCAGCATAGAGGAAACATCATTTCTCCTAATTTTTCACTTAATAAGAGTTTATTTTAACTGAACGAATTTTTCTCATGTTCTTCGAGCTTATTAGAAGCTAGAAATAAGTCTTTGGTTGAGGTCTGAAGCTTATTTTGCAATTAAAAAATAAAAATGACATTTTTCCTATGCTGGCCTATGTATTCATAACCAGCAAAATGGGGGCTCTTAAATATGAGTGCAACCGGTCTATATAATATATATATATATATATATATATATATATATATATATATATAATAATATTTTTTTTCCAGGTGAATTAATTCTCCTCATTTTTTGATTTTAACTTTTTAAACCAATCTCAATCAGCTTTTATTTAAATGTTCTAAATCTTTTTGAGTATATTTTTAATTTTTTTTTTCTGCTTCCTCCTATAATCAAAAATGGATCATAAAAATACATTTCGTATTATAAATGCAGCTTTTAATCTAAGTTATAAAAGTGTAATATTTTATTATATAATATTAGAAAACTTTTTCAATTATTCTTAACTTAGTTATCAACATAATAATGATAAATAATAATATTTAATGCCTTTATTATTAAACATTGTTCTAGTATACAATTGTTTATGGAAATAAATCAAATTATAATTTTATAGCTTTTTAAAGTAATAAATGTCAAAATAATATTAATAATGACATATATAAAAAAAGAAACACATAAGTCATATAGTAATAATTAATATTTTTCAAAGCAATAAAAAAATTTATTCACTTAAAATGCAAAATAGTTTTGCTGTTGGTACATTTTATAGCAAATGACCATTTTATTATTACATATTATATTTTTTACTGTCTTTATTTTATTTTTCATGATTATATTTTTTTTTTATAGCAAAACTTTTTTATTCCAATTTTTTTTTATACAAAAGAGAACACTACTTTATGAACTTATTTTTTCATAAATAAAAGTATATTTTGTTTTATATTTTTTTAAGCTAAAGATGATAAATTCTATAAATTTTTAATACTTTTCTTTGATTTTTTTTCCCAAAACGAGACAAGCTCATTATGTAAAATAATAAGGATGCTAGTCCCTTAAAAATCAAAAACAAAAAATTCAAGAAAATTAAGTTGTTTTTACGAGCAAATTTTGAAAATAATGATATTGGAGAACATTAAAAAATTTAAAGAAAAAATTGGGTAAGAGGTATATAGGTATATATTATATTGGGTATATAATATAGATAAGTTAAATCTAAACAAGAGATATTTTTCTTGAATATTTATAAAGCTTTGTTTACAAAATATTAATCCATAATTAAAATCATTTACATGTTATTATTCAGTTTACAAAACACGTATATTATTATAAACTAACACATATTTTATACACGTTAATTGGTTTATTAATTATGTACACTAATTAAGTAGATAAATAATAGTAAACAATTAATATTCATTTCCAATTTTTATTATCAATATTATTTTCATTGATAAAAAAAATATATAAAAGGAGAAAAATTCAATCTGTTATATAAAAAAAAAGAGAAAAAACTCTAATTAAAAATAATTGTTTTTAGTCTGATTTTAATTAAATATAAAAAATATTATAGTGTTTTTATGTTATTTTACCTTTAAGCAAAATAAATATGAATGTTTTTTTCATACTTTGCTTTTTTCTAGTGTGTATAATTTTGTAACAACCCACTCTAAAAACGATTTAGTTTACCAATATTTTACATATTATTCAGGCTTTAAGTAGAAATTTTATAACAAATTCCTGTAAATTCCAAATATTCATTACGTGGGATGTTGTTTAAAGATTGGAAAAAAAAAAAAAAAAAGTTTATTTTGAAATACCTTCATTCAAAGAAACATAATATGTTTTATATATAACAAAAAATATATATATATCAAATAACATCAACAATTTTCCTCTTTCATGTGGAGAATATTATATAGCAAATAAAATATATGATTTGCACTAAAATTTTATTTAAAGATTTACATTCAAATGATAACTTTAAAGTGCTTACTCATCTGCATATTAACATTAACAGGAGAGAAAAAAAATTAACAAATGAATAAATAAATAGATTTGCAAATAAATAAATAGTATTTTAAACATGATTGTGTTCATATGACACATTGAATTTTCAATTTTAATCTTATGAGAAAAAACACGTTTTATTTAAAATGGTACAATTGATGTGAACATAACAGTAGTTAATTCTTATAGAAACAACGTAAAAAGTGTGTTTGAAAATTTAATTTTTTGTTTGTTTTCATATGTTATTGAATTGCTTCGTGAGTATGTTTTTTATTAGTTAATTGTTTGTAATTTAATATATTTCTATACAGTTATCTACTATATTATATTGGAAATAATATGACTTTTTTCCTCTCTGTAATATTGATATCAACTGACTTTGAAACTTCTGTAAAATCAGCTGCTACGACTATATATTTAAAAATAAAAAAATAAAAACTGTTAGCTATCTGATAGAGCTTTATTTTTATGAAATCTATTTATTATAATTTCGTATTTTTTTAATATCAGTTTTAAACGTAATTTTAGAAATGAATGTTTTATAACATCCAATACTAAAATTTTATAATTATTGGCTTATTATCGCATCACGTCGAAAATTTAATTAATTATGTATGTATAATTATGTATTATGTATACTGATTAGTAAAAATTAAAAATATTCTTTCAAGTGCTCTATTTTTTTAACGCGCATAAATTAGTAAAAAAAAAAAAAAAAACGAACAGTTAATGCTTTTTTTTTTTTTTTTTTCTTTCAATATTTTACCCATTTTTTTTTTAACTTCACCATTGTAATAACTAGATATTTTTGTCAACATCTTTCTAATTTCTTGTATCTTTATGTTGCAGGTAAGATTTCTAAACATTTTGAAGGCTGCGTGTTTTATATGAGTAGCTGAATACAGTAAGTGAAAAATATGTATACAGATAAAAATGAGATATTAAACGAAAAAAAAAATGCTGTAATAAAAAATAATAATAATTAAAATTATTGAAATATTTGCAAATATTTCATGTAACAGTAATAAACTGTTTAAAAAGTGCAATATTTTCAATATACATTAACTTGAATTACATTCAATATGTATAGGGTCTATGCATGCATACATGTTAAAGTTGGGTCACTCAATAATATGGACTGCATAAGAAAATAACTCATTTTTGCCATTTTAAAAACACCACGCAATATTTTTAAGAGCAATTGATGCTGTAAATATGTTGAATGTGTATCTCAAGTAAGTGAAAAAATAACAATAACCAAAAATTAACCGATTTCTTAAAAAATATTGACTTAAACAAAGTTTGTCCTATGTTTAGCAATGTTATTCACTAATCCGTTCATTACACTGTTATTCACTACATTATGGCCTCCAAGCGCATTAAATTTGACGTCATGCGGATACTCCCTTAAACAAAAATATATTTTCATGAAATGAAATGCCTTTAAAATATGGCACCAAGTGAACATTGATCAATTTAAAGTAAAACTATCCCAATATGTAACTTATTTTATAGTCATTACTAGTTTTTAATTCCCTAACACTTAAACTAATATTAATACATATTAACAAAATAATAATAATAAATAATAAATAAAATAAAAAGTAGCAATTAAAATCAAAGTACAAACCATTATTTTTTTTAAAACATAAATCATAAAATTAAATTATTTGAATAATTATATTTAAATATTACTCCTGGGGTGTGAAATATTTTAAATTACATACATAAAAATAATAATGTTATTTATCATTGAAAATACGTGTAATCATTAATAGTATTTATGTTGTGTTAAAAGTTTATACGTAAAGTATATTTTCCAATGATTAAAAGTGGATATAGATATAAAATATTTTTGTTTGATTGAACTCTGTATTTCAAAATTATATAACTATATTTTTTTGTATACCCCCTCTGTTATATATACAGTATACGTAATATAACATAGTATATAACTCGGAAGCCTTTGACAAATTGTATTTTATCAAAGTCAAATGGTATTTTCAAACTTGTTAATTATAGTTATATAAACCATTTTCATATGATGATAATGTCAAAGAGTTAGTAAAAGAGGGAGATATAGAATAGGGGTTTGAGGGTTAAAATTTTGTAATTAATGTTTTATAAATTAAACTTTGAATGTTTAATGATTAATTAAAAAGTTGTTTACTATAATTTTAAAATATATAAATAAAATTTTCTTTTTCTCTTATGATTTTCGTTATTATTAAAAATATTTTTTCATTATGTAATAAATAAAAAGACAAAGAAATTTTGTCTTACGTCATTTTCTTAAATTTTTAACATACTTTTTTTTCAGTAAGGCAATACATTATCATTAGAATTTTATTTAATTTCACATAAAGTCAAAATTTATTTATTTCAAACGAAACACAAATTTATCCAAATCCTAATTTATCGTATTATACACCATTACCAAAATAAGAAGAGAGGTTATTATTATTAATTATTATTATTGTTATTACTTTTCTCGGATTCTAATCAATTTATAGAAATAAAATTTAACACGTATTAACTTAAATATAAAAATAATCACCTGTAATTGTTTAGTGTTCTTCTGTGGGAAATTGAACAATTTCAGAAAAAGGGTTGCATGCGGTTGTAAAAATCTATGTTCTTATATTGGCCAAGGTGTATATATGTTTTTTTTTTATGCATCATGCAGTTAAAAGTTTCATAATGTGGATATGAAAAAGACGGAGAGAACATGAAATAATAAACTTGTTAAGTTTGATTTACATTATTAAAATGTAATTCATGATATAATAACAAAAACTAATTGAATGTACAGATGAAAAATGTTAAAAAAAAAATCTAGGTTTATTTTTTGATGTCCCCCCCCCCCCCACTTCCACCCACACTCAACAAAATAGGCCATTGCATTAAAAAAAAAAATGTAATAAATATATTTTTACATTAACCCTGGAGTTTAAACAAGATAATATTACATGAATAAAGTAATAACATGAACATTGCAAACCCTTCAAGGCAAAACACAATATTCTCCGTTCTATTACATAACATAACATAAGAGGACAAAAAAATAGAACAGATATCAGGTTTTTATATACATAAAAAATACAGAAAAAAAGAGGATGAAAAAAATAGATAATATAGTGAAATAAGGTTGTATAATATTTGTAATTCCACCATTCGCATCAAAATTTTCTGAGTTGTATTTATTATTATTTTTTTCTTCAGCATAAGAATTTTGAGAATGTTAACCAAAATAATATTTTCGCTATAAATAAATATCTTAAACAATTTATTTTTAAATACTGGTTTTATTACAAATCACATTAGAAATGTTTAATTTTTAGTGCCTATTTGTTTCTGTCTTTTTTTAAGGCTGGAAATCAGGTACTGCGGGATTTGACTAAAAATTGTAAATACAGAAAAATCTAAAATTTTGAGACATTAGGATATGGTATCTTCAAAAATGTAAAAAAAAAAAAAAAAAAAAAAAAAAAAAATGGGGGGATCACTACGCTAGATTTTAAATTATGATTTCTCTAAGTTTTAGTCCCATAAGAGCCCATATTAATTTCAGTAATTATTTTCTCTCGTCAATCGTATCTGGTGTTCCAGGGTTCTGAAAATTTTATCATAGGTAGCTGTTACAATGAACTTTCAAATGGCATCATAAAGTTCTAAAATTTTCCTTTTATATTTTGAAATACAAGCCATCTATATTCAACCCTTAATTTAAGCGTTATTTAATTTTATTTCGCAATTATTTATACAAGTAGATATAGGTTTAGAATTTGAAAACATCAGCTTTCATATTGCCATTGCTTTGCTTGTAAATTGGTGTGACGTTGCCACAGAATGTACAAAAAATTATCGTATGAATAAAAAAAAGAAGTAAAATAATAGAGGGTAAAAAAAAAAAAAAAAAAAAAATGCTGCATAAAATTATTTCTCTCAGTATTAAGCTGATGAGATTGTTTATGTATATTTTGCATATACATGTGTCAGCTTTTGTTTTACCAAGTGTTAAAGCCTTTTTGAGCTAAAATGTTTGTTTACTTTCAATGTGGTGACAATAGCTTATAGTTAAATCATCTGAGTAAGCTTGTTAAAGACGTTACTTGATATAATTCATCACATCATAATTTTAAATATATAAAATTATCATCAAAGTAATATTTAATAATAAATTCATAACTTTCACATTATTATTGTATGTATTATAAACTTAATAATACAGTCAAAGTGAATGGAGTTTATCGGGATTTGCGGGGGAGGCTAAGGGTCCCCTAAATTAACATTACGCTTATATAGGGAAAAACACTTTTTTTGCAATTTTTGAGAAAACTACTCCACTGATTTCGGAGATATTTTATATGAGAAATACTAGACATACTTTTACATGTTTTTTAAGCAATAGAAATTTTTGGGAGAATTTTTTTAAAGCCGATAACCTCCTATGGTTATTAATAAATTATTAATTATTAAAATAATAAAATAACTTGTATAAGGACGTTACGAATAGAAGAAAATATAATTTAAATTTTTATTTCAATTGATCGTCGTATATAGGGTGGTTGAATTCATACGTAAAATTCGGCGCCATATGTGGTGCCATATAATACTTAATATATACTTATTGTTAGATTAGTTAGCAATATTGATGCTCTTTACGCAGGTTCCATTATAAGCTTGTAAGTCTGCGAGAAAAATAATGAATCCAAACAAAATAGACAAAAACTACATTCGTTCTATAAATACTAAGCAATGTTATTCATTGTTCCAGTATGGCATCGAAGAGCATTCAGTATGACGTCATGCGCATACACCCTATATCTGTATGATGGTCTAATCATTCATTTCAACTCACTAAAATTGAGCGATATTCTTAAAATATAATCTAATGACAATTTTTGTTAAAAAAAAGTTATTATTATTATTGTAAGTGGAAAATACAAGTAATGATATCGTCTCTCTCTCTCTCTCTCTCTAAATAAAAAAACATAATAACGTTATAAATAATAATAATTTAGAAATGTACGTATATAAGAAAATAATAATATAGAATTTTATAATTCTAGAAACCAATAAGATTTAATTAACACATTTCTAATATAGTATATTATATTGATACCGTACATTATATACGTAAATAATGGGAAACAATAAAGAAATGGATGGTATTGTTTATTATCTAGAGTTGATCTACATTTAATATGACTATGACAAAATATGAAGAAAAGGTCTCGAACCTCTGACCACAGAATTGTTACTGGTGCCATATGTATTTGCCCTCAATAACCATTAATCAAAGTGTAACATTCTGCATTCTCTCTCTCTCTCTCTCTCTCTCTCTCTCTCTCTCTCTCTCTAGTTTTGTCGTTTGTGGTTTTATTCACAGATAGCAACTGCGAGTGAGGGTTGATGAAGGCAACAAATTTTAACAAACATAAGGCTTTATATTATATAATAACACCCTGCATTATTGTCTCCTATTTTAGTGGTTTTGCAAATTATGTATTATAATATATAGTATAAAATATCGATTTTGAAAATAATAAAAATATTAATTTTTTAATGCGTTTAACTGATAATTTAGCAAGTTTGATCTGAGATTAATTGCTGTGTATAGTAAAATTAAATATACATATTACCAATATTAATTTTTTCGTGTGCCCTAAAATGTTAAATTTATGCTTTATTTTTTTCGCATGTTTAATAGTATTTAAAAACAAATAATAATTATAAAAAGTAACTCATATAAAAACAAACAAATATTTTACTAAACAAACGTATATATAGCCTTATTAATTATTATGTATGTTTGTATAAAAAAAGTAAACATGTATATATTAATATTTCAATAATTACCTATATGCATGCAAAAGTATACGGTGCTACACAATTTATTTATTATTATTTTTTTGTAAGCACAACATTTTAATATTAGTGTATTATTTATATAATTTGTATACTATATTAAAGCTATAGACCAGAAGGAAACATTAGCATTTACATCACAAAACACTTGATGAGATTTACATATAACATTAGTTTGTCTCCCCAGAATATTTTGTCCTATGCAGCCCACACAACATTTAAATACTAATTTTTACCTGTTTCTAACGTCAGAAACAGGAATAGTCACGCAAATAGCATATTTCACAGTATTGTCATGTTCTCTTTGCTGGGCCTTGCTGGGCCACATATACATTGTAGTAAAAATTATCAACAATTTTGGAGATCCCATTTTATGTGTAATCATTAAAAAAGCACATTTTGTTTCATGTTGTCTATGGCTTTTAAAATATAAATATATTTATTAAATACATTTTTAATAATAATATTTAGTTCATATCACTTCTTCTTTAATATTTATATTGCATTAATGCATATATATATAAACATTACTTAAATATAAACTAACATTACCCTGCAAATACAGTTTATTAATGTTATAAAATTATAAATCATACATTTAATATTATAAACTACATAAGAAGTATAAGTAAATTATAAACATAAAAAGAGAAGTGAGATTCAAACTAGATACCACACATTTTTGGTCTCTTCTGGGTACTATTAATCAAATCCCAAACCACTATAGCAAAGTAAAAGTGCCACTATATATACATACATATTATGTTGTATGTATAACCTTATACATTTCACTATTATATACGTATACTGTATACTTTACTTTGGTTTTGCCATATCCTCTATGGATATGGTATATTATAGTTGTGTGTGTGTGGTTGTAACAGAGCTCTTGAAATTTACAGTAACTATATATATATAGTATTCTAGAATGCTTTACTCTTGCTTTGCTATTATAATACTTTGCCAATAAAATGTGTGGTACTATGGTTTAGACAGCATGTTGGCATTACTGTATAATACTTTATGCATCAATTACTTATAAATCGTTTCTTTTTTTAAAAAAATATATATATTTTTCAAGTATAGAAACTTGGTAAGATAGATATTTTTTATCTACATATTTTTTAACTAAACTAATAATATTTAAAATCAAAATATTACGAGTATTCTTTTATTGCTACAAATACAGTAATAGTAACGAATAATAGTTGATATAATATTGTTATAATATTTAATAGTTATAAATTTTAAATTATTATATTATATTTATTTATTTAATAACAAAATGTAGTAATTTTTATTACTTTATGAGCTATAAAATAATTTATAGATTAAAAAATATTAAAAATAAATAATTATATATATTTTATTAGAAATTTATTTTAAGGCGATTCTTTGATAAAAGAATGTAAAATTAATATTGTTATGTTTTGTCAGTACTTTTAGTTTTAAGTAGACTAAAGTTTGCATTGAAAAGAATTATAGCAAAGGAAGTTACATTAAGTGTTCCAAGTATGAATAAATTTTGGCTACGTAAAATGTTAATACTAAATTAGAGAATAATAATAATTGTTCCTTTTCATTGAAGTATTTTCAATAAATGTTGAATAAAGTCTTTGCCGACACATTAAAACTGACTATTTTGGGAAATATCTTCATCACTTAATAATGTATTATTATTTACTAATTTAATTCTTTATGTATTTTTATTATAATTTCCTTCCCTGAGTATTTGCTAATTATTGTAGGTAATGAATGAATATGGTTAAAATTAGTCATATACTTTGGCTAAATGACAAAATAACATCAATATTGTAAACTTGAAGCGCCTGCAGAATATACCACCCGCTTGTCCTAAAAGTCAAGCAGGTTGCCTATACATAATAATTTGTAGGCGGAATCTGAAAAATTAAATTGAATTTTAAATGAATATAAACATTATATATATGTAAATTATTTAATCAAAACTATAAATTCAATTAATAAAATAATATTATTGAATAGTATAGTATAGTTTTAAAATATTATAAAACAAATAATACAACGTAATAACGTAATATGATTTTTGAAATTGATTTATATATATATATATACAATAATTATTATTCAAATAATATATTGTATTATTTCAAATTATACTATGGTGTGATAATTTTCATGTCAATTTTGACATTTTACAACATCGATGAGGATTACATTAAATAACATTGAGAACATTTTGACAGCTGCAACGAGTCACAAACTCATGACCTCCTCATTCTATATATACCACCCATTTCTCTCAAACCTATTCTACTATTATCATTAATCAAATTGCAGTATTATACATCAACAAATTGTGGCAACAATACTAGTATTTATACTATTAACTAACTATTGAGGTACTACATAGGTTTTGAATTACTTGTAAATAATGCAAATTATATAGGACAGAATTCTTTAACATTTTTGTAACTCTAGATTTTGATAAAAAAAGTTAACAATTTTTGTATTTATAGAAATACTTGCTCAATTATAATTAATTTTGAAGTATCGAAATAATTTATATAATTTATAATGTTGCATATTCAGTTATATGAACAGAAGTATTGTTTCTTAAACCATTAGGACCACTATATTACAAAAATTAATACTAATTATAAAAACCCTACCATATAAATTCATAGATTTGCAAGGATTTTAAATAACTAGTAATTTCAACTTTTTTTCTTGTAAATTTAAAATCATTATAAACATGAAATAACATGTTCTTTTTTTTAATCATTAAACACAAAATGGGATTTACAAAATTAAAGATAATTTTTACTAGAATATTAATGTGGCCCCACAAAAAAGCGTGAAAAAACTGTAATTTGTGTGAAGATATCTGTTCAGAAACAGGCAAAAACTTGTATGAAAATGTTGTGCGGGATGCACAAATCGAAATTTTGTGATCACTGCTATGGCGCTACAGTTGGGTTTTGAGACCAATTAATGTTATTTATGTAAGTCCCATCAAGTGTTTTGTGATATAAATGATAATGTTGTCTATGCCTTTATAAAATTGATATATTCTTTTGATTGATGTAAATCCATTAAAAATCACCAAAATCAGACAATTTACTTAAAAAAAAAAATCAAAATCATTCCTTAAATTTGTCATTGCGTACTTACTATATTGTTTAATAGTAATTTCATTGTTAGGGTGTTATTCATATGTTAGGATGTAGTATATTATATTTGTCATGTATGTGGTTTTCATATTGTATGGTTTTGTCTAGCGTGAATCATTACATCGTTGTAATTAGCTTACAGACTAATTCATTATAATGTATAATATTTTTGTTTTTTTAGTGAAATACATTGTTTTATGAAAATACATGAGTGTTGAAAGTTTGCCACTACTATTATTAATATGTTAAGATAATGCGGGCATTTAAAAAAAAAAATTAAAACAAAAAATTATTAGGTCGTGTTTTTAAATATTGGATATATTGAAAAGCACCATGTGTCTTAAATTTAATTTTAAAATGGTTCCCACTTGAATTGCTTATTAGAAAGTACTCTTTGACTTTATAATTGATTGTTAGTGTGTTGCTCTTAATAATAGTAATGCAATAAATGAACGAGGGAAAAAAACACATTTGTTTTGTTATATTTTAAAATGGATGTAACGGCGTAAAAATACATTCTCAGAAATTTTTAATGACTTAAAACAGTTGAAACTTATATAAATATCTCAAATAAATATAAATATTTCAAGCCTCGATACAAATAATTTAGAGAAAAAAAAATAGAAAGAAGAGAAGAGGGTAGAGGGTTTTGCGCATTGCTAAGATATAGAAATTATAATGGTATACAGTGTACCTTTTTCCGCGCTACTGCGTATTATACTTATATAAGAAAAGCATTTCTAAAATAGATAAATTATAAATATTTTAAATATATAATAATAATAGTTGTACAATTAAATCAATTCAAATTCTATTTATTACAATAACATTTAAGCTTATTAACCTCCCTGATCATAAAATACTCTCTCTCTCTCTCTCTCTCTCTCTCTCTCTCTCTCTCTCTCCTAAATATATTTGAGTTCTAAAACATAATAGTATACTATATAAAATGATACTAAATTAATGACCTTACATTATACTAAAATAATTCTATTTCTATATATTATATTACTCTTAAACAATATATATTTATACAAAAAGGTTTCACAGAAGTTTTGAACTCTAATCCTAAATCTCAATTAATCAAAATGCTTTTAAACTATATAATATGTAGTAATACTAAATGCTCTCTCTAAAACTTTGTATATTATAGAGCTATCGTAAATATATATACGTACATACATAGTATATAATACTTTTTTATATTATATTGAAAGTAGATTTCTAAAACTAAAATATAAAGTCAAAATGTTATACTTTATCTAAATCTATGAAATATTCTATTTAGTTATATTTAAATTTATAATATTTTGTTATATATTTACTGTTAGTAGTTC
The DNA here is from genome assembly GCA_949318235.1 of Ecdyonurus torrentis. Classification (NCBI taxonomy): domain Eukaryota; kingdom Metazoa; phylum Arthropoda; class Insecta; order Ephemeroptera; family Heptageniidae; genus Ecdyonurus; species Ecdyonurus torrentis. The sequence goes on from OX439136.1 coordinate 13,819,786, forward strand.
TCTTTATGGTAGATATAAATTTATATTCAAAAATGTGGTTAACCTGGTACAAAATTTTTGACCTCTCTCAATTCAATGTGGTTTAAATTCACGTACTTTACCCATGTATGTGTATTATGTACTTTAGAAAACCAGTCATCAGTGTTAATTTTACAAGTATGGTTTTACAATATATATACATATTTTTTTGCGTTGAAAAAATATGAATATGGGTATAAAAAAAAAAAATTAAAAAAATGAAATAACCCTCTTTCTATATATGTACATATTTTTTAATAACCGAATGTGGTGAAAATTATTGATTTAATTTTATATTTTAGAGTCGTGATAAAATGTGAGTTTGTTAAAACGAGGTTTTGTTTTACTTGTATATTTTGTCGTTTATTTTTATTTTTATTTTTTAATTCTTTTCTTTAAATGTACGCATTGATATTCCAATATAAAGGCTTTTTTTTAATAGTTTAGAATTTGAAACGCATTTTTAATGTATTGCATATTAGCACAGTAATGATTGAATGCTTTATAAGTTATAACAATACTTTACTATAAAATGTATGCATCATTTACACCAAGCATTGCGTAATATGCGATGCGTGAATATGCTTGCATAAAGATAACATTTTTAATCCAATTTTTATCATTTATAAACTAGTGCAAATTCAAATTATTGGGCAGCCTTTTCACATCAATATAATCGTTCTTGGGTTCGATTATTGTATTTTCGATTCGATATCTATATTCTAACGATAACGATACTTGGCTATCTATGCGGTATAGATTAATAGTTTTATAAAAGTTATCGTTATAGATTAAAAAAAATTGACGATATTATCGTCGCATAGGTAACGATACTTATTGCTCAAAAAACTAAGAAAAAACACTCAAAAGTAAAAAAAAAAAAAAAAAAAAAAATAAAAAAATCAAACAAACATCTGAATGAGGCGGTCATTTATTGTAGTTACATAGTGCAGTCATGAATCAAAATTTAAAATATTTTATTTCAATAAAAAATATTATACTATGATTTACTCCTATAATTAATAATTATCGTTATCGTTAGCGATATTTTTAAAAGTAACGATATCGTTATCGTTACAGTGTGAGGCTAAAATATAGTATCAATATAGAAATTTTGGGTATTGACCCCAAGACTGAATATAATCTAGATTAGATTAGTTACTTCATTTTAAAACTTTTTAAATACATTTTGATGTCAATTTTACTTTAATATAATTTAATTAACCTTTTTTTTATCACTTTTATTACACAAATTAAAATACATAAATATTTTAAAATTGAAAACAAAATATGCATATTGCAAGTATTTTCAATACATAAATAGTATAATCAATAATTTGCTGTATAAGTAGAAATATTAATTGGTTTATTGAGGATTATTGAATAAAACATATTGACTATAGTAGATGTGAAGTTAGGGGGAAGGAAGTACACAATTCACCGCTACAATTTGATGACAAATAATGTTAACTGACAATTTTCACATCATTTAATTAATACCTGATAATGCATTCAATATTGTGTTCATGTATAATTCAATTATGTACAACATATAGGAGGGGAATATTTTATATGCAGTTTTATAAAATTATATTAAAGTAGACTTTGTATAGGGTGTATGCGGATGACGTCATATTTATGGCGCTTGGAGGCCATACTGGAGTAGTGCATAACATTGCTAAGCATAGGACAAACTTCATTTAAGCCACTTTTCTTTGGGAAATTGGTTATTATTTTTTTTTTTTAATTGTTATTTTTCTCATATACTTGAGATACTAATTTAACATATTTACAGCATCAATGCTCTCATAAAAATATTGTATAGTGTTTTTAAACAGGCAAAAGGATTTTTTGTCCTATTCCACCCGTGTTATTGAGTTATCCAACATGGCATCGACTTTAACATGAATGATAAACCCTATAGCACTATAAAGTTGCTATTACAAAAATATATGAAAAAGATTTAAGGCTGGAAATATACTGCGGGATTCGAATAAAATGTTCTAAAGAAATAAAAATATGACATTTTGCACACTGATACATTAGGATACAGTATCTTCAAAAATGCATTTGTGCTGCAATTGCAACAGGACTTTGCATCGACATCATTAAAAAAAAAAAAAAAAAAAAAGAGAGAGAGAGAGAGAGAGAAAAAAGCTTTTTAAATGCATTTTTTTTTTGCCACAGTGTATTTTCCTCGAACATCTTCTCTTTTTTCAAACTTTTTATTATTGAGCTATTAAATTATATCATTGTATTCTTGTTTACCTATACTTGTCCCCTATTTTATCCCTTAGTTCTTTTCTGTGTTTTGGTCGATGATAATATGGTTAAGTCTCAAGTATACTTCTCAATCTCTCTCTCTCTCCAGAATTAATTTACCAACCCTGAACATCTATCTCTACTTTTTTTTTCTTCTCTCTTTCTTAACAATACAAAAAAATCATTGAACTAGAAAATAAGTTAACAAAAGAAATAAAAATCTTTTTTAACTAAAAATATATACTTTAAATTCTATTCAAGAATGAGTATCAACTTTAAAAAAAAAAATGCTCAAAGAAAAAATACGTTGTTCATTCATTGTAGAATATTTTAATCTGATTATTCTTTTTTTTTTTTTATTATTATTATTTACCCAGCTTTATTATTATAACTGCTGATAAAAAAAGGGTAAATAAATACTTTAAAATATGAATCGTATAAAGTATTGTATTATTCGCAGTGTATTAGAAGGGATTTAATAATAAGGAAATGTTATTCAGAATTCAATTATGCAGTTAAAAACGTATTATCAATCTATTTGTATTTGTATTGTTATTATTATTTTTTACATTGGATGCAATGGGAATTAATCGCAGATTTGTAAAAGTATTTGTTGCGTTATTTTTAAATAGAATTGTTAGGGGAAAAATGTGAACACGTATATAGTATTCCCATAAGGAATAAAATGAATTATAGGGACCATATTGTGACATTTTTTTTTTAATAAATATGAGAATATTTTTTTAACAAAGTGTGGTATTGAATCGTCAACAAGCTGGTGAAGAATGTGTTGAAGCTTACAACATGACAATTTATTTTAGTATTTAAATTTTGAGATATTTTATTTGTACAATGTTTTATTATCAGTTTCATACCCAATTTAGACAATAAAAATTTATTTGTAATAAAATATTTCAAATTAGTATTTTTAAATATGCTTTAATAATTTTATTTTATATTATTATTATTGCTAATCAAATTTATTACCAAAAAAAAATTAATAAATATAAAAATTAGTATTGAATTTATTTAAAAAAAAAAGTAATATAAATAATTAGTAAATACAAAGTAAATATATAGCATTGAGTGAGCAATTAGACAGAACACTTTACATGTGACATTAGATTGGACTTGCTTTAAAGTAGAAAGGTATGTGATTAAAAATATAACCAAATATAACATCAAGAAAGTAACAAAATCGAAGAATTTGATACATACGAAAAACTTGTAACAAATTTGAATTAAAATGATTATTACGTGCATTTGAGAATTATAAAAGTGAGACTATTTCCATATTTTTTACTCAACTAAAATTTCTTAAATATTTGCTTCAAAGAAGACGCATCTTTTTATATAGAGGGGGAAGAAAAGAAGAAAGAAAAAAATACGTATTTTTCTACCTTTTTTTTTTTTTCCTACAAACTAAAATATATCACGTTTTTCTCTTTTATATAAACGATATAAATGTAAACAAGAATAAATTTTTCTTTATATAACAGACTTGGTTTCCCATCAATTTACTAAATTTTTATTCAACTCACAATGCTAAAGATATCGTAGTTTCTCTCTCTCTCTCTCTCTCTCTCTCTCTCTCTCTCTCTCTCTCTCTCTCTCTCTCTCTCTCTCTCTCTCTCTCTCTCTCTCTCTCTCTTTCCATTTCTTGGCTCCATTCTAGTCTTTTTATTGAACGAAAAAAGCAAACCTAAAAAAATACACTTTAAAAATAGCATATCAGCTGAAAACAAAAGATTTTACTCTATACAATTGTATTATTATTACTATTTTTTTGCCCTGTATTGTTTTCTTTTAAAATTGTATATTATTGAATCTCAATTTGAGTCAGAAAATGAAAACTTTGTTTGTTTTTTGTTAATAATTCTTACATTACAATAAATTATAAGTTATAAGTGTTTTTTAAAACAAAATTAAAAGTTTAAATACATACACATTATCCTATAGATACAAGTCATATCGAATAAAAAATATATAAAAGAAAATATACATAATGTTGTAAAATATACATTTATGTGTTTTTAGGCTTAAAAAAGACTTGAAACTTTTAAATTTCAATTGAGGTAAAAAGAAGTTTTAAAATACTAGATACAAGATGCTATGAAGAAAATCAAATAGATTTTTTTTTTTTTTTTTTTTTTTTTTTAGCGGAATAAAATATATATAAAAAAAAGTAAGATTCTACATAGGTTTTTTGGGTAAATCTGTCATTTCAACCATATAAAAACTACATAATAGTGGGAACTTTTTTTTCTCAGAATGAGAGAGAGAGAAAGAGAAGGAAAAGTTTGTCAGTTTGACTGAATGTGTTCGTCTTTCTATTGAGTTCATTTTGGTGACATGACATATACCTTTCTTTTCATTTTTTTTTTCTTACCCCACACACACATACACAGATAATATAGTACACATCTTTCACATTTTATATCTTACGTCTTACCTGTCTTGGTCGTGTGTGTTTGTCACTTGAATAAAATAAAAATGTTTCTTTCGCTTCCCCTATATTATAAAATGTAGATCTTTTTTTTATGTTATATGTGAATATTTCTTGGTATACTGTTATGTATTTTCGATGCTTATTTCGTTATGGTACCAAGGGTCTAAACTTCATATTATAATATGTAAAATCGTGTAAAACCATTTACCATACATTAGACAACATTTGATTAAATACAAAGTGGGATCTCCAAAACCGATGACAATTTTTTACCATAATGTAAATGTGGCACAAGAGAGTGAAAATGCTGTGAAGTATGCTATTTGCGTGACTATTTCTGTTTCTGACGTCAGAAATAGGCAAAAATTATGAAAATAAATGAAAGTATGACAATGTTGTGCGGGTTGCATATATTGTAGTCATTTGATCACTGCTAGTTAAGTAAGTCCTTTCAAGTGTTTTGCTAATGTTCCTAAAATGTTTCCTTTAAGGGAGTAGGGGACCGACGTCGGCCATTAGACTCAAAAATTTCTCGTCAAAAAAATCTGAAATTTTGCACAATGATACTTCAGCTTGAGACAATTTCAAATATATAAAAATTTGGGGGGTCACCGTGCAATTTTATATGATTTTTTGAAATTTTAAGCCCATAAGGCCCAATATTAATTTCAATATTTTTTTAATTTTTTCGGTTCGGTCAAACATCATGAAATTTTTATCACGGCTAGGTGTGACCCTTAGCTACAAAATGACACCAAATTTAGACCTGAAACACTTCTCGTTTTTTTAGATATAAGGTCGGTACCCTACTTCCTTAAGTAAAATAGGAGCGATTAACACTTTAATAATATTTACTTGTAAGCTATTTTAATAATTTTGACAATGATATATATTCAAAAAGTAAAAATGTAAAAATCTGTTATTGCGTCTTATTATTAATAATAACTTTTAAGTGATATAATATGAAACAATATGATAAAAAAAAAAGTTAATTTTTAAAATATAATAAAAGAAAATAATGATCAGAAAAACGTTTAAGTTTGCTGCAAAATTACTCGCCACTTTGTAACTAAACTTACAAAAATGTAAATTGTTATATAATAAATTATATAAAATTTGGTATATATTGCTTAAAATAAATGAAATTTAATTAAAACAACATTTTAAAATAATGTATTTCCAAAAAGAACACATGGATTTGTTTTTACTTTTTTTAAACATGCTTTAAACCTATAATAACTAGCTTTTTGTGGTAACAACACTGAAATAACATGAAAAAACAGAAAAAAATATATAATTTAATACAGAGTTTCTATCCATTACTTTAAAAGCAATATACGTGGCATACATTTATGTTGAAACTTACTTTATTCACCCAAGGGAGAAAACCTTTTTTTTAAGAAGCAATCCTGTCACATCGTCTATAGATGTACTTCGTTTTCTCCAATGTTGAAAGCTAAAAAAAAGAAAAAAAAAAAGTTTGGAAAAAGAAGAAAAAAGTTAGAAACACATACACACACACACATATAATATATATATATATATATATATATATATATATATATATATATAGATAGATAAAAAGGTAAAAACAATTGTATTAGATTTATATACAATTTATATTTAGATTCAATTTGACGTAGTAGCTTCACAACTGTCACATTATTACTTCATTCCTGTTTTATATTTTCAAATGCAATAAATGTTATACTTTGGTTTATTTTGTTATCATTATGTTTTTGTTTCTTTCTATAACATCATAGAAAATATTAGATAGTAAGGGGAATAAGTATCATTTTTTTTTTTTTTTTTTTTTTTTTTTTTAGTTTGATATTCTTCAAATCACGAATTTTACATACTATTTTCTTATGTAGTCAGCTGATAGCGTATGTATTTATTTATTTTTTTGCCTGCTACAGCCTATGTATGTATATATAAATATTTAAAATTCAATTTTCTTTGCCCGTTAGCATTCTATTTTGTGAATAATGTACAATATAGTTTCAACTTTTTTTTCTGTTTATTTTGTGACATAACATATATTTTGTTATTTTCTACGACGTTAGATTTGGTGGTCCGAGCTTCACAGGTCTGGTATTAGGAGCCCATATAGAGGGGTGTGGTATTAAGGGTAGAGTCTGTGGTCTGGTAAGCCACAGATCATTGTAAGCCCTCTTACTAGAAAGGATTCGTCCTGGCCTACCCCAAAAGGGATTATGGCGTCATGATATGTATGTGTGTATGTATGCTGAAACTCTACAAAGTTTTCTGATTACTTTAATTAATCAATTATCATCAATTGATTTAATTGTATCATTATTAATTAAATTACTTTCTCTTTGTACATATTAATTGTAAGCAAACTATAGAATTATAATATTTTGATTCATTACATCTCTATATTCATGACATACAAATAATAATAATTATAAATCTGATCAACATAAAAATAGATGTATGTTAAAATTATGTATATAAAATTATATATATATATATATATATATATATATATATATATATGTATTATATAGGGTGTGTACGCATTACGTCATTCTGAATGCTTTTCGATGAACCTCTTGAGCAATGGATAACATTGCTCAGCATAGGACAAACGTAGTTTTTGTCTATTTTCTTTCGAAAATTAGCTATTTTTTTGGTCATTAATATTTTTCTTGCATACTTGAGGTACTAATTCAACCTGTTAACAGCATTAATGCTCTCAAAAATATTATGAAGTATTTTTAAACCGGCAAAATATGCCATTTTCCTATACCGGCCAATGTTGTTTAGTACTCACTTATGACGTCGACTTTAACAGGAATGAAACCACCCTATATTCATCAAAATAATATAAAATATATTTATATCATTATATTGATTATATTATAACGTTCCAAGAATTTCCATTTCTTTTAAAAGTAGCCAGAGAGATTTAAAAATAGCTTTTTAACTTTTTATGTAAACTTAACAAGCTCTTCGTAAAATTAAAAATAAGTAAAAAAAAAAAAAAAATTTAAAAAAGAAATGTTATCTTAAAGATGAAAAGTTCAATTTTTTTAAATACTTTATAGAGAATTTAATTATGAAATACGTTCATTATATTAAATACTTTTTACAACAATGTAATGCGATTGACAAAAAAAAAAAAAAAAAAAAAAAAAAAATTGCAAAACAAATAAAATCTTTTTATCTCTTAACTTTTACTCTTTGTTTAAATAGAAATAAAATGTGTATTTATATATATATATATATATATATATATATATATATATATATATATATATATATATATATATATATATATATATATATATATATATATATATATATATATATATATATTATATGTTATTTGTGACGTAAACTTAATTAAATATAATTACTGAATTAAAGTTTATAGTCTACTAATGAGCTTTTGCATACTATTGTCTACATAAAAAATAAATAAAAGAATGAAAAACATGTAAATTGTTGCAAATTAACTTTAGGTTCTCTCTCTCTCTCTCTCTCTCTCTCTCTCTCTCTCTCTCTCTCTCTCTTATTTCTTTAAAAGAAAAAATAATAACAATAAAAAATAATAAAATTGTTACTAATTAATAAGAAAAATTACTTTTGAAAATTAACACAATTTGTCATGAAAATAAAACAAAATACTAACAAGTTATTTTTAAACTCATTTATTTAACTCTCTCTCTCTCTCTCTCTCACACACACACACACACACTCTCTCACTCACTCTCACTCTTTCTCTGTTTTTGTTAGCTTTTCTCTTTCTTTTATTTTGTATGTGAATATAATTAGTAATTAGTGTTGTTTGTTATGTATAAGATAATATAAATGTGTGCTCCTCCTTTTTTTTAGGACTTTTCTTTATAATGTTTCTAACTTTATACAATATTTTCGTCTTTTAAAGGAAGATAATTCATTCACATTTATACTATGTTGTTGTTTTTAAATAACTAAAAAAATTTACTTTTATATGATGAATTTTGATGAAATTGCTAAATTTCAGTAGAGTATTAAAAATTATTTTTTGACTATATTTTAGATACATATACGTGTATAATATTACAGTGATTTGCTATTTAAATTTACTATAGATATTGTGGTGTATCATTTCGAACTTTCAACGTTCCTAACTGATGCATAAATTTTCAATTATTTTATTTTAGCTTCAAGCATGGAAAAGTGTGAATATAATAATATAATAATTAATGACTTTTTACTAGGCGATATCAAGTATATAACTTCTTAATTTAATCTAACTATTTTATAGTAGAATAAAAGCATTTGCTATTCTTGAAAGTGTTTAAATAAAATTTAACAAAAACTTATATTATGAAAGTAGTTATTTATAAACTATAAATTTAAGTATGCTAATCATTTCATATCACAATATTCAACTTTTATTCTACTACTATATATACTGTATACTATACTTTATACTACAATATGAATACTCTACTTTTCTGTCGTAAACTGCAGAAATAGTTCACTCAAAAATTGCAATGCTAAATAATTAATAGAAAAATTAGAGCTCTTTTGCAGATTAAACCATCCATTCACATTTGATTAGTTATTTATATACACAAAAACTGCTGAAAAATGGTAAAACGTAATTGAAGTTTGGAAGTAATGTATGTAGGTAAACGTAATATAATAGACAAACTATACTTATAGAGCTCAAATTTAACAAGATTTTGTACATATTTTTTTTCAATTTATAGACAAAATAAATGAATGAAAGTATACGCTTGCATTGGTTTAATGTTCAACATTATATCAAAGAAGTATACAGATTTTAAAAAATAATAATAATGTTAATATAATATATATTTAAAATATTGTATTCTAAATACGTTTTCATCTCTAATGGTTCTTCAGAAAGAAAAAGAAAATTATTTCAAGAAATAAAAATATTATCATCATTGTTTCAGTTTTTGTTTCAAAGTTTATAAAAAGGACGTATACAGTTAGTAGTTCATATTGCAAAATAATGAAAGCATAAATAATGTAATGATGTATCCTATTTGTAGTAGTAAGTTCTACATTTTTTTTTCATGATAATATCACATCATTAAGAAATAGATACTTTTTATTTGAACACAATACAAGTAAAAACAACATTACAATTTTAATATTAATTTTCTACATTTAACAATAAATTACATTTTTTTTTAATAATACAGCTTATTTATAATTATTATTATTTTACTTAGAGTTTTATATAACATTTTTTTTTATAATTTCTTTATATTCACTGAAATTAGTGATTCAATTTTAAATTAAGTACTCTTTTGATACAATAAAGTGTTTGACAATAATAATTAAGATTTTCCAATGATAAAAAATGATGCTGAGTTTTAAGTATTTATCTACTGCACACGTATAATTACATGTTAGAATTTGTATAATTAATTTTATTTTATTATTTACTATTACTATTTTTTTGGTATTTAATTATCATATATCTGTAAATAAAATTTAACATACAATTAATAACAGAGACATTATTATTTTATAACGATCTGAATGTAACGTGGAACTCACTAGTACAAACTTGATATCACATTTGATTCAAACTTACAAGGGTTATATTATCATATAAAATAATAATAAATATGAACCTTAAAACCATGAAGTATATACTTTTTTTTTTTTAAGTTCTTGAAAAGTAAATATTTATCATATAAAGTAAATACTTTAACATTTGTTACTCTCAAAAAAAAAAAAAAAAAAAAAAAAAAAAAAAAAAAATCAAGTTAAAAAAACGACAGATATTTTAAGCATTATTTAAATATTTACTGCAGTATGTTTGTAAGGGATCGTTAAGAAGAAAAAAAAATTGATAAAATAAATATTAAAATTTCGTAGAACTTTTTAACTGTAATATATTCTGACGTTTACTTTGATTTAAAAACGTTGAGAAAAAAAGTTCATGATGTGCTGGCATATGATTTCAGTGATCACATATGTTAAAAAAATTATAATATTTGATTTCAATATCTATTTAATTTCAAACAATATTTTCTGCTTGTTAAACGTCTAAATATTTTACTCCTATATTTATTATTTGATATGTAAAATTTAATTTAATTAAACAATTTGAATGAAAGTTATGAAGATTTCGGAGAAAATGCCAAATATTTTCTGTTCCTTATCGTGTATTAAATTAATTTAATTTGGTATTATTTTAATTACTAAAATTGTGTTTCGGGTTAGGTTACTATGAGGAAAAATAAATATAAATTCCAATGTAAAAAAGGTAAAAAGAAGAAAAAATTTGAGTTAATAAAGAATGTGTTGCTCAACTCATATTATAGATCGCGCTCAAGCTCATGCTCATATTTACAAAAAAAAAAAAAAAAAAAAAAAATGAGCACGCTCACATGAGCGTTGCTCAAACAAGACGCTCATGGCCAAGTCTGCTGAGCTGTTCAGACCTGAAATTTATATAGCTCGTAATCCCAAATTATGCATCGTGCATGACAACCTCACATAATTTAGAGATATTTGGGTTTTGCTGTTTGTCTAATAGAATAGTCCCTAAAAAAAATATAATTAATAAAAATTAAAGTATTTAAATCATACTACCATGGTATTACTTCACCTGCTTAGACACTACAATAAAATAATATCATACTACTTTAATTTAGTGTAAAAATAATATTATAACTTTGTCGTTTTTTGTAAATAAGAACAAATTTGTAACCTTTAACCTCAAAATACTAAAAACAATTTCTTCAAAATACATCAATATAAAACATATCAAATAAAATCACAATTTTATTTCCATACAATAGACATAAAATACTATATATATAACTTCATTTTTTTTTCTTCTCCTTTTTCTACTATTCTGTATAAAGAAAAAAAAAGTCAATTGAATCAATCTCAAAAAGTGTTGAGTGAATCCCTACTGAAAACGTATACATTTTTTCATGTTCTCTCTCTCTCTCTCTCTCTCTCTCTCTCTCTCTCTCTACGTTTCTATACGTACCTCACGTGAAGGAATACCTTACAAGAAAATGTATATTAAGTAGTTTTTCTATCTATCTATTTTCTTTTTTGTTCTCTATATTCCCATTGGGAAGAAAGAAAAACTTTTTTTTTTTCTTCAGACGCAAGTTTTGTATAAGTGAGAGAGTTAGGTGGAAATTGGAAAATAGGTAGAGTGAAAAAAATATAGAATAAAGAGGTCTTAAGATGAAGAAAAAAAAATGAAATCGAATTTTAAAAAGGATATATTAAAATGAGAAAAATATAGTTTTTCTTTTCCATTTAATATCAACAACTGTCATACTTTATACAGAATATTGTACAAAGATTTAAAAAAATATATGTTTTTTTTTTTAATTTAAATTAAATTATAATTGCCCTTTTTTTGAAATTTTATTTTTTAAATTTAATATATTGTATTATTTAAATTTTATTTTATTTTTATTGTTTATATTTTTTATATATAATATTTAATTCTTTCATTGGATAAATATTGAAAATTACTTAATGCTTACTTGAAATTCATAAACTATAATCAATGTTTTGAATACAAAATGAGATTTAGAGATTTATAATTTCTTCAAAAAGAAAACAAATATATAGAGTAGAATTAAAATATATTATAATAATACCATTTAATTAATATAAGCGCCACATGCTACAGTGGTAATATATATATATTATGTATGTATATATATTATTTGAAATTATCCTGTGAAGTACAATACATATTTTCTGCAATAAATGATGCCACATTATTGAAATAGTTAAGTTGATAGAAAACATTTAATTTGAATGTTATTTATACGTATACCATGTAACTAATGTTATTTTCTATATTCTTTCTGTTACAGGTGAGTTCAAGTATATAATTATCAATTATATCTCAAAGACGTTATTTTGTTGATGAAAAATACATTGATTAACATAATAGGAAAAATAAATGTCAACATTTTAACAGTAATAATCATATATGACTATTTAAAACTGAGCACTCTTTCCAAGTTCTAATCAGACTGCACAATATATATATATATATATATATATATATATATATATATATATATATATATATATATATATATATATATATATATATATATATATATATATATATATATATATATATATATATATATATATATATATATATATATATATATATATATTTATATGTATACACACACACACTTTTTTATTGATTCTCCTATGCCGGCCAATGTATTTACAATCATTAAGATGGTAACTGCGCGCAAGTAGCCCATAAACTTCAAAAATGTAAGTTATTATGTTATATTTTATAAAGCCAAAACTTGAATACGGATATAAAAAAAAATTACATTGTAATGTGTAAAAGCTAGCTCACACTATGAAATAATATTGTGTTGACATAAAATTTTTATAATAAAAATAAATATTTTATTATTTTTTAGTATGTTTTGCAAATTATTACTAATTATTTTTTATTATTTTGTAGTATTTTTGTTCACGATAATTTTTATGTCACCATTAGTTTTATTTCATAGATTTAACTTGATGTTAGAAGCTTTATAATCTTATTTTGAGTTTACATTTTCCTTTCATAATTTCTAAATATTTAAAATAAAATGATGAAGTTTCTGAAACGATATTTTCGTGCAAAATTATGGATGCAAAGATTTTCTTTTCTTTTCGTTTTCTTAATTACGGAAGTAGGTTGCTGACTTAGGGACGCCAAATTAGGGAACTCATTAGTCAAAAGAGCTTATTTTCACAACAATTCTTTCAACGCAATTTTATTCATCTAAAATACTCTATTATTTTAAACCAAAAAAATTAATAATTAATTTTTTTTTTCTGATTTGATTTTTTTTCTTTGAACTTTTAAAATAGTTTATAATTTGAATAAACAGTTAAATTGGAATTTTACATTTAAATATTTATCCTAAAAGTGGAATAACTTAAATATTTGATTGTTTATGCATGTTTGACATAACTAAAATTGAAAGTACCATTACATCTTGTATTACTTCATGTTAATTTCATATTTCATGATCGTTCAGTTTGTGAGATATTAACTGGTAATTTTCTCCCTCAAGGCTAATCACACTACACATCGTCACGATTGAATTTCAAAGTGTTAACTATAGGTTTTACTGTGTTCTAAAGTTTGATAAAATAAAATATAATGTGTATTTTCTTAGATGACGTCATGACTTTGATGGTGACTTCAACTGTTTTAAATTTCGATTTTTCTCTTTTATTAAATTCTCTCTCTCTCTCTCTCTCTCTCTCTCTCTCTCTCTCTCTCTCTCTCTCTCTCTCGCTCTCTCTCTACTATTTTTCTCTATTTTCTTCTTCATAATATTTTTTTTCCTATCTCATCTTCCATATCAAATATATATAAAAAAAAAAGAAAGAAAGAAAGAAAAAAATCTAAGTCGTGCAATTTTACTTGAATCTACCCTATGTTTAACACAGAAAAACATTTTATATATAAAAATCTTACAAGACAATGACGAATATTTACCAAAGGGAGTACTTAACAATGTATTACACAAAAATCCCTTATATGTCAAAAAAAGATTTTTATGTAACTTTATATTACATGTACAAGGGGAGAGAGGGGTGAGTGAATTTTCATATAGCTACAGGCAAAAAGTGAGACAATAGATAATATGAGTTTTCTACTATTATATAAATAACAGATTGCACTTACAATATGTATATTTGTTTTTTTACTTCTATATTCAATAGAAAATGCATAGAACCGAAGTTAATGAAAAAAATAGGGTACATATTTTGTAATAATGAGTAATATCAAATCGATTTTTTATATATATTATGCATCATTGATTCTGAAACTTTGATAAATCTTTAATGAATGGCTGAGCTTTTTTTAATCAAATAATATAATCATATAGAGAGATACTGACCTAAAAAAAGAAAGAAAAAATCAGCAATTTGTGTGCCAGCCAATCAGAGGCCTGGGGGTTGTGATGTCATAAACAAATGACTCCATAACTGTCACTGATTAACAAATAATTAAAAAATAAATTAGAAATCAATGAGTTAAGCCATATTAATGTTGATTTTCAGGTATATTACGATATAATCTTCCATTAAACAAGCTACTTTGTATATTGTCTATATGCCTTGAAGATACTGAATAAATTACTAAAACGAAGTCGTTTTTTTTTTATTTCAATATTTTCATGCAAAGTGCAATAATTACAATTTAACGTTGAGTCTCTACAGTGTCATCTTTATGAAATATAGCTTTCATAATTCTAATAATGAGATGAAACCTTAGGTAAATAAATATTTCAAAATTTTATTAATTTATCATAGATTAATATGAGTAAACAAAATTTTCAATTACAATAATTTACAAAACATTAAAATGTTGTAAGGAAAATTTTGCGTATGTTATATATTAATATATTTGACTAACGACTCTCTTTTCAGTAAAACTAATATAGTATACAATACAAGTATATTGCAAGGACAGCAACTCACTATAGTATACTGTACTATAAAACAAAAAGTAAACAAAATATTATGTTGAAGAGAGAAAGAGGGGGAAAAACACACAGTTCACTCTTTTCAAGAGACCTTAGCTTTAGGCTCTAAAAACACATTCACAAAATGTAACAAGCAAAAATAATTATACGTCTGTGACTGTATTCTATATATATGTATATAGTATTATACATGACTAAAATGTAAAGAAACAAATAAACAAAAGTTTAAATTAAAATATTTGAAATTCTATGGTAAAAAAACAATTATTTACGAATTTACTATATAGAACATGTTTACATAATACATTGAATTTAATTTAAATTAGGACATTATTTTAAAACTGGAAGAGAGAGAGAGAGAGAGAGAGAGAAAGAGATAGAGAGAGAGAGAGAGATTTTTGTTTATATTCAGGAATAAAAGAGAGTTCATTATTAAAAAAAAGGGACTTGCACACGTAAAAAAAAAAAAAAAAAAAAAAAAAAAAAAAAACATTATATTCAACAAATATAATATATTTTGAAAGTTCTACTTTTACGTTTTAATTATTAAAATTATTTCAAACAATATTGTATGAGGGCTTTTTATTTTATTTTAATAATCTCTCTCTATCTCTATATGTTTAAATATGGTGTTGAATAAAAATTTAGTTCTAAATTATTAGAGTATATTATCACATCAGCAAAAAAAATTTTGATTCTCAAATTATTATTATTAATAATATAAAAGTACGAAGATTAATTATTCACAACTACATAATGTTATTATATTACCTTCTCTGTTTTGAAAGAACTTTTACAAACTTATAAAATAATGTCCATTCATTTTTTTTTTTTTTTTTTTTCAAAATTTGAATAAATGCAACCACAAAATTAAACTGAACAAAAAAAAAACTGAAAAAAAAAAATCTAAAGCTAAAATTTTACAATACAGTAATATTGATTTCATTTATTTTTACTCCTTGCTTTTCAAAACAGCATATCTTTATTTCATTATATTTAACATTTTTAAAACGTATTTTTTTTTTTTTTTTTTTTTTTTTTTGGTAAGATGGCAGAAAGAGTAGAAAATTCGAATCATAAAATAAAGCCAAGTACGTACATACATGGAAGAATGCCAAAAACTTGAGTCTATATGTCAAAATCATATACATGTACTAAAAACACATGTAGAAAGAAATACAAAATGTATGAGCGCAGAATTAAATTATTTACATATTATTATTATTCATTATAATGTACATATTTTAAACTTTTTTTTTTTTAACATAAAAAATTATTATACTTATCATAAACAAGAAAAAGGTATTAAAAATGTTATTGTAAAAATTTAAATTTATGTCAAAATATATATTTTTTTATGTTTTACTCTTAAAAAAAATCTTTATATTTTGTACATAAAAAGTTAGGTACGTGGAAACAAAAATGCATTGTCATATGTGTCCAAAGTAAAACCACGATAAAAAAAAGAAAGAAAATTGAGAGAGAAAATAAAATAATTTTGTATTATTTTCTTTCATAGATTTACAAATTTAAGTAAATACAGATCAACAATCATCTTGACAATTTGCAAAACAAATTCTAAATAACTCAGAAATTTAAATTATTCATGCATACACGAGTATGTAATACATTTCTCTTATTTATTCTGAACACGTAATCCAAAAATAATTGTTTGTAATTGAATATGAAATGCTGAATTCAAAAAAAAAAAAAAAAAAAAAAAAATTGAAATATTTTTATTTTTTTATACACACGTATATAATTCTATAATACAACTAATATTATATAAATTGAAACAATTCAGTTTTTATAAACATTATTTATTGGAATTTATCAGTTAGTTGCTCGGGAATAGCTGATAGAGTCGACTAATTTCCCTTTTTAGAACTGCGGGACCTCTTTTTTTTATTTTTTTATTTTTTTATTTTTTCATTTTTTTTTTTAAGAAAATTATATTGTGAGCACTGAAAATATTTTAATGAGAGATATTAAACATACTTTTACGTACTTTAAGCTAATAGTAAATTTTAAGCATTTTTAATCCTCTTAGTCTCTCTTAATAAAATAATGTATGCCTATATATTTTTACAAAAAAATAAAAATAAAAAATGGATTGACGTCATGTAAAAAAGAATGTTTCCAAATTTACATATTTTTTATTTTTTATATTATATAATACAGCGAGAGAGGAAAATAGACACAAAGAGGAACGAGGAAACAAAAAAGGCGCATACAAACCATATCATACAACACTATAAGGCTTGTGAAGCCTTTTATATTATTATTATTATTATATATAATATAAAATGCGAGAGTGATAAAAATATGGAAACCATGTTTGTCCATTTCTAAGCATGAGTGAACAAAATAAATTGGAAGTTAGGGTAACTTCAAAAAGTTCCTTTCCTCTCTCTCTCTCTCTCTCTCTCTCTCTCTCTCTCTCTTACACACACACTCACTCAGTCTCTCCATCATATTATGTGTAGCATAATATTCTCTTTCTGTTCTATATGCAACTTTAAAAGAATACAAAAAAAAAAAAAAAAAAAAAAAAAAAAAAAAACGGACAGAAATGTTTAAAACAAAAAAAATATAAATATAAGCATTGCTCACAAGAAACAATGTTCCACTCCTTTGCATTTCAAATCTTTTGCACTGAATTGTTCTTACAGTAGAAGAGCAGAATGGTATAATATATATATTTTTTTTTCTTCTTCTTTACTATATAACAAAGACATAATATGTATGTATTTTTATTCTTTTTCTGTCTCTTTATTTTTGACATATTCAACTGGCATTACAATATATATAAAAGAAACAAAATGATTTTTTTTTCTTATTTAACAGAGACATCAACTTCAAATTTAGAATATAATATCCGGATGCTGATGACGTTCATATATATTTTTTAAGCTTCAGTTTTCAATGGATTATTATTATTATTGTTGTTGTTTAAATGATTTGTACATTGTATGTATACATTTGCAATTATTCCAATTAGACATGAAGTACACTTCAAAAAAATGTATAAAACTAGTTAATGTTCACACGAAGCAGTATTTTTATACATTGAATAAAATTTATTGCAAATTGAAATTATTGTTCCATATAAAAACAAGAATTCAATTGCTTT
Source organism: Ecdyonurus torrentis (assembly GCA_949318235.1). Taxonomy (NCBI): domain Eukaryota; kingdom Metazoa; phylum Arthropoda; class Insecta; order Ephemeroptera; family Heptageniidae; genus Ecdyonurus; species Ecdyonurus torrentis. The sequence continues at coordinate 13,838,150 of OX439136.1, forward strand.
TAAGTTAGTTTTACTTTGTTTTGTATAAATTCTAAGTCAACGAAACAAACAAAAGTTCATTTAAATTCTTTATTATTATTGATTTTTTTGAATCACCACATGATACTGTAATCAATCATCAAATCAGTTTTGTTACTAAAGACACTAAAAGAGTATACTCAAAAGTCGAAAACCCGAAAATGTACAGTTTATTATTTTTGTTAACTATATACATTTTATTATTATTATTATTTATATCTGAAAATCAACGTTGATTTGACCTTAGTCATTGATTTTTAATTTATTTTCCATTCACGAAATGGCGGATATGGTTTTATAAAGCCATATGGTCCACGCACGCGTAAAACAAGTGAGCCGTGACGTCATAAAACCGCATCCAAAATTTCAAGAAAGGTAAATAAATTAGACATGGCTCCGACCAAATCAACGTTGATTTTTAGATATGTTTGTTTATAAAAGTTTTTTGTACAACGTGTTCTATGCCTTTAACTATTGAACAATATTTTCCTGACTAAAATTTTTTTTTGTTTTTGTTTTGAATATTTTTGATTATTATAAAATTTAAACATCAATAAAGAACACATCGTAATACGCCTCCTCTTGCCTGAATAGTACCAGTCCATAAAAATAAAATTCATAACATGGGTAACCTTTCACAAAATTAGTTACTTACAAGCTGAAAACTTTCACAACAGGTTTGGGATTTTAACTATCAAAAATAATTTTACATCCTCTACCCACATGAGTAAATCCAAATTTCAGAAATATTCGAATCGATTGAACAATATTTGACTTAGGTTCTATTCAACGTGAAATACATTACTTCTTTTATATTTTTCATTAAAAAATATTAAAGAAAATTATTTCTGTCTTGGTGCTCTATCTCAAAACGATTAAAAGAAAAATAATAAACAATGAAATTAATCAAATTTTGTGTACTCACTTTGTTTTAATTACTGATAGAATATGATAGTGATACTATACACATTTGGTGCACATTTGATACACATTTGGTCTCTTATTTGCTATTAGCATCACGGGACCATGTTACTATTTTTCCCCCCCTTTTTTGCAAAATCTACGGAAAAAACAGATATACTTACACTTTATGTGTTATAAGTTATAAGCTAAAAATAATGACCATCTATTTTATCTATAATTGCAAAAAATCATTACATCTATTGCCCAATTGCTAAATTTCCTAGACTTAATTACATTTAACAATTATTATAAATATACTTATTTCATTAATATGACAATTGATCAATATAAAAGCACTATCGAATCCATTATGTGTGTGTGTCTGTATATATAATATATATATATATATATATATATATATATATATATATATATATATATATATATATATATATATATATATATATATAATATATATTAAAATGTTATAATTCTAAAGTGTGACATCCTAAATCCATTACTGAATGACAAAACAACATAATATATTAAAATTTTAACAATAAAACACATTCGACTATAAAATTTCAATATAATTTGTGTTTAAATAGAGAGAGAGAGAGAGAGAGAGAGAGAGAGAGAGAGAGAGAGAATTATATATAATATAATAGGTTCCATAAACGATTATCCTATTAAGTAACTCGTACTGTTATTATTATTAAATATTTACTGTCACATAATATTTATAAAAAAACATAAAATACTAAAATGCAATAAAATATTTAAATCATATTCATTTCATACATCTATATGTCACATCTATGTATTTAACCTATATTTTAATGTCTATATAGCCTTTAGTAATATACGAAAATAACTATTTTTTATATATGCAAAAAAGTTCATCTAGATAATTTATTATGATTATTGTTGCTGTTAAAAGTGTATTGTTAATGTAAAATGATATAATATGCATCATTATAATGCGCTATTGTAATCTAAATAATACAATTCAAAATAACTGAACAAAGAAAGTGCAACTTTTAAATATTATTGAAATATTTCATATTATAAATTTCAGAAATATTTGTATCATTATTTTCAACAAATATTTAAATATAAAATATTTTAATTCTGTATTATTGGCATACCATTCACTCTGCTAGTAACATTTTCTAATGCAAATCATAATAAATGTAATAAAAGAACATACACATTAAATATCAAAACATGTATTTTTTTTTCTACATTTTTAGGCACGTATAACTTCAAAATTCTTCAATACTAAATTCTAAAGTAAATCAAAATTCTCGAATTCTGAAGTTAACGCTTTACTTTTTGAGAGTCATTAAAACCATAAATACATAATGGTAAAATATTAAGAAAAAAAGTGACTATTAGATTAGGTAGAAAATATAGTATTGTAATTATACTAATATACCAAGAGCAAATTTTCATAAACTCTGAATTCAAAATTTGTATTGCGCATAACAACTTTTTTTTTTTTTTTTTTTTTTTTTTTAATTTGGCTTTGTTTTTCCTATACACAATAAAAACAAAAATTACATAATCTTAATTTCACTCAGAACTTAAAATTGTTTTAAGTGAGTTCTACTGTGTGTATTTCTAAATTCTATAGAAGTCTAATATTATTTATAATATGATAAGAGAACTACCCAGTACATTATAGAATTAACTTTATAAGTAGTAGTAAATGAGGTATAATTATATAATATTAATTAATGTATTAAATTAATACTGATAAATTATTAAAATAATGATTAATTACTGTATAAGAAACTTACTTACAGATTATTATAAAATTAATAGTATAATACTTTACGAGTAATATATATTTATATAAAAATCAATTTTCATATTTTATTGGGAGAGTATATTAGTGTGTTAGTAAATGATAAGGAACATCATTCGAACTTTTCGTGATACTGATGACCTTTTTTTTTTTTTTTTTTTTTTTGAACTCTTATACTTTAAGTTGACTATCGATTCTACCCAGTCAGAGAAAGAAAATAGGGTATAAGGAGAGAGAGAGAGAGAGAGAGAGAGAGAGAGAGAGAGAGAGAGAGAGAGAGAGAGAGAGAGATGGGGATATTTTCTTCTGGGTTATGTGGGTGGAAAAATATGAGTTATATTCTTCCGATAAAAATCATCTTTCACCTTCTTTAACATCTATCTTTCTTAATGTTCTAGACCAAAAATATCGAAAAGTCACGTACCAAAGATTCTTTTATACATTTTCTTGACTTTTTTTTTTTTTTTTTTTTTTTTTACCCCACATTTATATCTTAAAATTGTAGAAATAGAGAACTTTTGCTATGAATCGTTACCTTAATGTATTTGTAATATTTGATTTTACTCTCTATATAAATTGAAGTTGAAGTATAAAAAAGTAAATCACGAATTGACCAAATATGCAGTTCCGATTGATTTTTTTTTATGCTTAATATTTCCAATAAAATCAATTTCTCAAAATTTTTAGATTATTGAAGGTATATTTATAAAATATATGAAGCTCGAATATAAACTTACAAAGGACGTAAAAGTGACGTCAGTGCAATTTATTCCTGTGCACTGAAATACGAAATATTATGACACGTACAAAAATAACAACGTGATATAATTATGCTAGCTCATTTTCAGTACAATTTGTTTTAATACAGATTAATCTATGCTTCATTAATAATACCTATATTACTATGTTACAAAGCATAAATATTATGTTATATTGCATAATACTGTTAAACAAGCAATAATATTCTATTGATGAGTTTATGAAAGATAATGAATCAGGATAACAATGCATTTATAGTCATGATTTAATTTAATTTTTTTTTTCTACAAATATGTATAAATATGTGTATTGTGTATAAAATTGTGTATTTTGACTATCATTTCTTATTGTATCAACTGATACAATAACCTAAGCCGATATGCTTTTGTATATTGTGATTGTAGGATGAAAGAAATGAATAAACATATTTTGAATTTGAATTTAATTCCTTATAGTGTTCTAATTTAATATCATTTATGATATAATGACATAAATATGCAGCATAAATTACGTGATTAATGCTTTCTGTGTGTGACTACTGATAAATAATAATGATCTTACCATTATTTGCCATGAAAATCAACATCAATATGAAATTCTTTAAATTTAATTTATGTAATACTGATAACATATTTTTTTCAATTTTATTTTTACTATAATAATATTATATAAAATTTTAATTGAGCTGAAGGTATTTTAGTTTCGAATAATACGTAAAAATTTTTTTGGTAATTTAGAACCTATTATATAGACCGGAATGTTTAAAAGTAGAAAAGTAAAGAAAAAATGTTTCAGTTAGCATTAAAAGTCAATTTTACTAGAAGAAAAAAAAATCTTGATATTTTTACCAATATAAGAGATATTATATCAAAAATTGTAGAGAATGTAATATAGTAAAGTCACGAAGCTATTAAATAATACGGTCAAGTATCTATTAATTTAATAAAGGATGTAATAAATTTAAATAATACCTAAAATATGCACTATAAATGATTACATTTTATATTTCTAGAAGAAGAAAAAAAATAAACTTAATATGATTGAATTTTCTTTATTTAAATTTATGGTGAATTAAATTTTGTATAAGTAATAATATAAATTAAAAGATATTGTAGTAATTTTAATGGCTATTCTCTTATATCTTAAGATTTGGAATATTATATAAAATAGTTTTATGTATAAATATGGCAATAGGCCAAACTAAAAAAAAAAAAAAGAAAAAAAAAAAAAGATATATACAGAAAGATATTCATCATCATTTTTGAACTAAAAGGAAAATATAAGTGTTGAAACACTTGTGAAATAAATTATCTTTTTTAGTTGCTTTTTTTTATTTTATTTTTTTTAGTATATAAATTTCTTGTCACAGTCTCAAATATAGATTTTAATTTTTTTTTATTTATCTATAATAATTCATACATATTTTTTCTAATTATTTGAATTACTAATATGTAAAGTTGAACACACATTGTAGTATAAAATTTTACTCTAGCTATCGTGGCGATAAATTAGAGGTTTTTGTTATTTATTTTATTTCTTTATGTTAGTAATATTACTGTGATAATTATTAACTTCTGATCAATGTTTTTTTATGTATTATAACTACTACTTACTATAATAAGTACGGGATGAGAGATGATAGGGAGAATCCAGCTCGTATTATATTATTTACTAAATAATTTAATATAATTTAGGCAGGCTGTAAGTGGAGAGAATTACGAATTAAAAAAATAAAATGATAGACTGAATCTGATAAAGTATGGTATTTCGTTTCTATTCTGACAATAGAAACAGGCAAATATTAAAGTGAAAAAGTTGTGCGGGTTGCATATGTCAAAGTTTTCTGATCACTGCTACGGAGTTTTGAGAGAAACTAATGTTATGTAAGTTCCATAAAGTGTTGTTTTTTTTTTATATAAATTCTAAAGCTTTCTTCAACCATAGTATATTATGCTTTAACTATTCAATCCTTGAAATTTGATTGCAATACTTCCAGATATGCAATGTAATTTCCCTAAAACCTAAAATAGTTGTATTTAAAAGTAAATTTACATTATTCATTATACATATATTTATATATCACTGCAGAAAATATATAATCGATATTTAATTTAAAAAGAAATAGAAAATAAGAAACAAAGTTAAAAAATTTATTTTTGTTTTTATTCTATCATTCAATTTCTCTTTTTCAGTTGCCTTCTATTCTAATATGCATGGAGTTTAGAATTGTGTGGTGTGGAAATTCGAATGCGATCTCGTAACTTTCAATGCTGATGATTTTTTGAACACCCATACAATTCCCATCTAAAAATAATAATAATAAAAAAAAGAGAGGAAAAGAGAAATAAAAAAAGCAATACTGGAAAAAAAAAAAAGAAGAAAAAGATAAATACATTATGGTTTTTCTTTCTAAAACTACGTGGTAATGTATATTTAAAATACATTATACTTTTTTTTTTATAGGTTCCATTGAGTTGAGTGAATATTTATTATTTAAAAGTATTATAAAATAATGATAGCTAAATCCGCAAAGAAAGAAGAAGAAGTAATAGTAACGATAATGATATATATTTTTTTTTAGTCATGGCTGAACACATGGGTTCATTTCTTGTTCTTCTTTTTTTTTGTCTTTTCATTTTCTTTTTTCTTTTTTTTTTAATAATAAGCCCAAAAAGATTTTTAAAAAAGTTGTGACAAAAATAATATTATTACGTGTATAATATTAAAATGAAATGAAAGAGAAAAACACACACACACAAAGAGACAGAGAGAGAGAGAGAGAGAGAGAGAGAGAGAGAGAGAGAGAGAGAGAGAGAGAGAGAGAGAGAGAGAGAGAGAGAGAGAGAGAGAGAGAAAGGAAAATTATTACATATAATTTTACGATTACTATATAACGCTAGGAATTTTAAAAAATTATAAAGGCTATGGGTTTGTATAAACTTGCGATCGGAAATAAATTATTTTAGACTATGTATTCTCTGCCTCTCTCTCTCTCTCTCTCTCTCACTCTCTCACTCTCTCACTCTCTCACTCTATCTTCGTGCTAATCAGAACATCATTTTCTCTAAATTTCTGGTGTTGTAGCAGAAATGAAAGTATAATAGAACAATAATTACTTACTAAATCAAATTAATTTAATGACTAATAAAACGTACAAACAAAGTATATTTTATAAGAGACGTTTTAAGTTTTGTTTACACTTTAAATATATCCGGCTTAAAACAAATTTTATCTCTGTCTCTCTTTATATATTATATTATATTACGTTATATAATTTTTTGTTCTTTCTTATTATATCATTTTTCCTTTTCTTTCTAAAACTTGGTATGTTTCTACAAATATATTATAATACTAAAGAAACAGAAGGCTAGGGTGGAAAATATGAAAGTTACTTTTTGTATTTTGCTTTTTTACTCTCTCTCTCTCTCTCTCTCTCTCTCTCTTCACTCTCTCTTGCTTATTTCTGCTCGCGCACAATGCTGTTAGATTTAGATGAGTAAAGCTTGCTTAAAGATAAAGGCAAAAGATTGCTAAAATGAAAGGAGAAAAGAATATAACATAAGAAAGAGCAGCAGCAGCACCAGCAGTGAGCAAAAGAAAAAGAGGAAAAGGCGTTTAAGCTTTCTGGATATGATTAAAACGAAACTCAACTCCTTTTTCACAAGATCTTTAAATATAACAAAGCTATTAGAAAATACATGTTGTACTATAAAATGTTAAAAGAGGGTCTTAGAATTTGATGCCAATCAAATTTCAACATCTTTACTATAATCATGAGATTAGTTAATATACGTCTGGTGGTTCATAGAAAAAAAAAATCATATATTTCATTGTAAGCAAAAATTTCCTGAAATCTCATTAACATGTTACATGGCCCCTGTAAGTCGCAATTAGTCATTCTTTTAGTCGTTGAGTTTATTTTACTCTTACAACAATGAAGATGGAAAAAAAATTTAAAAAATAATAAATAAATAACAAAGTTTTACCGATTGAAACTTATCACGGGGTAAGTAGTATAGGGTGTCTTTTGAACTTGAAATCCCACTGTTGAAATATATTTTTATTCCGCATCCTCCTTAAAATTTAGATAAGTTTTAAGACTATACATAGCATTTTAAAATATTTTAATTCATATCAATAAAAATTACGTACAATAAATCAACTCTGTATATTTTTGCGTATTATATACGTTTTTTTTTTTTTTTTTTTTTTCTTCTGCTTGTTTAGTAATGCCCTGTTACGTCATTTTTGCTGTAAAAATCCTGTAAAATTACACTGTTGAGGTAGAGGATGTTATTTGCTCATTCCGCACTTTTTCTTGCACACACTACAAGTTTGAAAATATCGTTGATACGTACTACAGCAGAAATTTAATACATTTACATTCCTCGATATAAAATTTTTGTGTTACCTTATGTTTTATGAGATCATGAATTTTTAACGCCTGTGAGGCAGAGTGAAAGTATAATTACAAAACTGCTTTAAACGACATAAAGTACTGAAGTAGTCACTAAGAATAATTTTTATTTCCTACAAGTAAATATAAAAGAAGAATAAATATATTATATTAAAAGAAAAAAATAATAATTTTTTTGTCGCTTTACAATGCATAGAATATAAAATGTGGTGTATGATAAAATTTAATTAAAAATATTTAAGATAAAGAAAGCAATTAAATTATTTTGAAAAATTTAGTAAATTTATTGCTATATGCTTCTAAATTATTACAAAAGGTGGGGGTGATTCAGATGAAATTATGCCAATATTTTATGCTAAGATTTTTTTTTATATTATTTTTTATTTATTATGCTCATTAAATTCTATGCTTTAAATTTTCAATTTTTTTTATTTAACTAAATATAATAAAATTACACTAAAAAATTATAGCATCTGTTACTTTTTAAAGTATTTATTGGTATTAATGGTTTAAATAATAAAATAAAAATTTATCTTTTAAATTAAATGTCCTTTTTTTTTTAAGTCATAAAAAAGTAAAAACAAACAACATTTACTTTTTATATTGTGTTTTATGTATAAAAAAGTAACATTAAACGTTAAATGTATAAACATTGTTCAAAAAAAAAAAAAAAAAAAAAAAAAAAAAAAAAGTGAATGGTACTTAGGGACAATAGAAGTAATATACAGTAACAGTTGCGTAACCACATTATTATCAGATGTTAAAATTGAAGTACTTGACATAACAATGCAGTTTAGAGAAGTAGAAAAAAAAATTGTTTCCACAATATAAGTTTGAAAAAGTCTTTTGTTAGAAAATTGAAAAGTATCAAAATAGTTGTTACCCCCAATATCCCTGAAGTACGTATGTGTATTTTACTACTACTATACATACAGTATACTTATGTATATCATTTTAATAGGGGTTTAGATACGATACTTTATGCCACCTTTTTTTAAAGTCATAACTTTACATGAAGAGTTCATCTTTATTATTTTTTATATATGGATGATTTCATTGAAATTGCAATAAGTTTATTATTATTTTTTTATTAAAGGCATAGAAAACATGAAAAAATAAGCATTTATATCTCAAAACACTTGACCGGACTTGTATAAATAACTTTAGTTTGTCTCAAAACACAACTGTATAGCGCCGTAGCAGTGATCAGAAAATGTCAATTTATGCAACCCGCACAACATTGTCATAATAGTTTTTGTCTGTTTCTGATGTCATAAACAGAAATATTTACGCAAATTGCATACTTTACAGTTTTATTAAGCTCTTTTGTGGGGCCACATTTACATTCTGGTAAAAATTATCATTAGTTATGTAGATCCCATTTTGTGTTTACAACACATTGTTTCATGTTTTCTATATATGCATTTAATATTATTTTATTTCTTTTCTTGTAACACCAACACCGGAATCTTACTTGAGTTAAGGTGAAGGTGAGAATAATGCACTACCAACACACTTCAGGTGGTAACTAAAGGGATCACAAACTAAGCACTTTGCGCACGATGTTAGCTGTACCAAAAACTGCAGCTTTCTGCATGATACTCAAATGCCTATTCTTATATTTTATATAACCATTAATAATATATAGCTATATTATTATCATTACTATATATATATTTTTTTTTTGCATATATTTCCAAAACATTATAATATGACAGTATATCACATTAAATTGGATAACAAGAAACTTTTAAATATATTTGTATCAGATAATAGAGGCATGTATAGATGTTTGGCACAGTAAAAACGCATTAGGCTGTCCATATACAGAATGATTTGAGAAGAAGTGGCGTGACGGCTGTTGAAGTAAATGCAAGTCAAATACTTCATAGCATTTGCTTAACTTCATTTTAATGAGTGATTACTATAAACGACTAGTACATACGCATACGTAATGCAAAACATTATGTGCATACGTTTATATATGTAAACGTGTATTAGAATTTTTTTCTATCTCATAAAATGGCACTACATACATATGCGATTAAAATTTGCTATCTCCCATTAATAATTTTATAGTAATTTATCTATAAATTTTTAACATCACATTTTTTTTTATCATCAATTATTTCAAAATATATATTTTTCCTTGATTGGTTATATTATTATATTGTTTAATTTAAAATGACAAATTAAAAAAAAAATAGTACGCATCGGCGTAAATATCTCTTCATAAAGTAATGAATACATTGTAAATTACGTAAAATTCACTTTTAATTCAATTACATTTTATGCTTATTTACAAAATGCTATATTATTTAGCTTTTTAATCACCTAGTATTCATGAAAATGTACCAACCCTTCTACACATTTAACTAATATTATTATGCATAAAATTTACAATATAAATAATTGGAAATACAATTTCAAAACAAAAATAATAAATTTTATATATTGAACTATAAAATATATTATTAAATTCTATAGTTAATAAAATATACGTTTTTGTATAAATTTATATATAGGAAAAAAATATTATATTTTCAAATAAAGCATACACAATTTTTTGACAACAATATATAACAAAAACTCATCATATATATAAAGCAAAATTGTGTTGGGGAAATATTATTAACAAAACCATCATTTTAAGCTATAAAATACACTGAATTAATCTTCTAAAATATACCTCTATACCATACACATATCAAAATCCATATGGGACATTGTTTAACATTATCGCATTATAAAATTTGGTCTATGACTTATTATAATATACTATTATGATGAAAAGTAATATAACATAGTAATTTGCATAATATTCTCTCTATCTACCTCTTCTATATACGTACGTATATTATATAGTATGTCATTATATTGAAAGCAAACATTTTGATAGTGAAATAGGACTATTATTTGGTCCATAATCATTAATATTTATGGGTAAAATTGATTTATATCTATTACAATAAACAATAAAGTCTTATAATTATAAACATTATTTTAGATAGATTTTTGTTGAATATTGTTTATTTGTTTTATAATATATTATTATTATTTATTAATTATTTATTTTATTATTAAAACAATGTTTAATAAAATATTAATATTTATAAATATTATTGTAATATTTTATTATAATTTTTTTTTTATTATTATAAATTTATTTTTAGTTACAGTTACTGTGTTATTGCAATGTTTAAATTGTAAATCTGAAGGAAAAGATTTGTGTCATTATAACAGGCCACTAATCAAAAAAGTGGTTCATATTGGTGGAAAGGAAAGGAATACTAAACTAGAGACGTTAAAATGTTTAATTTGAATAATGCAATGATAATTCAACATACGAAAGTAATTGAAAAAAGAATAATTAACAGATCTTTTCTAGAAGTATAAAAATTTAAGAGCAGAAGTCAAATTTTAATTAAGTTTAAACAACTATCATATAGTCTATTCAAACAAAAGTGTAAGGAATCACTATATCCATGATTGCAGCTTGAAAATAAGTACAAAATATTACCACGTGCTTTCCTATTTTGATACCTATTTTTGATCCGTTATAAGCATACAGTCAGGATTTACTAAATGAAAATATAAATGATTTTTAAAATTAATATTTACAAGTGTAAAAGATAACTATTCTATATTATATAAGATTTTTATCAAATATTCATTTTTTTTACACTTTGCTACGTCATAAATTAATTTTTTTTTCCAGTTCTTTTATTTATTTCTGGCACACACAATTCTTGGCTCTTGTCATATCTTTTTCTTATCTTTTTAACTCATCACCCACTTTTCTTCATTTTCTATATCTCTGTACTCTCTCTTTCTCTCTCTCTCTCTCTCTCTCTCATCTCACTATACTATATTGATCTGTAAAACTGAACCTAACGCTACACACACAGTTGAGGCCTATGTAGAAAAGACTTTCACAACCCCCACCCCCCAGATCTCCCAGTTTAACCCCCTTACTCTCCTCACACTCACCCCCCCCCCTCCCCCAAACTTAACTCTCGCCATAGAAGTGAGGCTTTGCTGCTCTGACCCAACTATTCTGCATTCCGTTCGCATCTGCTTCACATAGCTTTTATGTCGACCAAAATTCCAAGTCTGTTAGTTTTTTAAGGTTAAATATTAAAATATAAAAAAGAACTAAATGTGTTTTTATCAAGTATTTGAATACTGTATCTTTGTATCTTGAGAATAGTTAAAATAGTAACTTAAAACGACCCATATAATGTAAAATATAATACAAAAATATTAGTTGTTATTTTGTTTGATTTTTGTGCACACGGTTGAATATTAGGAGTTTTTATCGTCAAAAAATGTAAAAATACTACGATGAAAAAACTGATAAATGTTTCAAATTTAATATCTTCAATCAATACTTAATAATAATTTCAACAACAAAGCTAATAATATTGTTCTTTTTGTTTCAGGTAAGCTGCTTACACAATAGACAGAAGGTATTTAGTAGCAAAACGTTATTGTACTTTTAATATTTTACGTATTTATATTTTTTAATATAAATGTTTTATATTATTATTATAATAATATTATATATAAATATTAATTCAGCGTTTTTAAATTTTAATGTAATTTTACGTATCCATCGAAGTCTTAATCTTGAATGTTTTATTATTATAATTTAAAGTACATATCAATTTTGAATTGAATGACAGTTGAATATAATTGTTTGATCTAGATTATGGCATATTAATATGGTGTATACGCATGACGTCATATTTAATGCTCTTGGAGGTCATACTGGAGTAGTGAATAACATTGCTGAGTATATAAGACAAACTTAATTTTAGGCAATTTTCTTTAGGAAGTCGATTAATTTTTTATTAATATTATTTTTCTTACATACTTGAGATACTAATTCAACTCACCATGCAGCATCAATGCTCTCAAAAATATTGCATAGTGTTTTTACACTGGCAAAATGAGTTATTTTCATATGCCGCCCATGTTTTTGAGTGATTCAACATGGCGTTGACTTTAACATGAATGTATAGACCCTATATAGAATCGGGCTTTTCAAAATTATTTATATAGCGTATTCATATAGTGCAGTAATTTCATTGTGCAATAATCTAATTGCTTTTGTACGGAAACAAGAAATTACTCAATTTATGTCAATAGTATATATATAAATTCTGCTATATTGGAACCGCATAAATAATTATACTATATTACAACATAATATGCATTCTATATGCAGCGTATAGTTATTTATGGAATATAAAAATAAAATATGTTATGATGATGAACTAACGTTGCTGAATCTAGGCTATCTGTGGCATAATTATTATGTATAATTAATAATGTTGTCTATATGAAATGTGGATTTAATGCTTTTAAATAGAGATTGCATAGAATTAATTTATTGATTACATATTGGGATCATATGGAAATGCTTTTAATATATCTTCATATTATAAATTTATGATATTGAACTGAAGACCAGTTGCACTCATATTTAAGGGCCGTCATTTTGTTGGCCAGGAATACATAGGGCAGCATAGGAAAAACGTCATTTTTAATTTTTTTTTTAATTCAAAAAGAAGCTTCAAACCTCAATCAAAGCCTTATTTCTAGCTTCTAATAAGCTCGAAGAATATGAGAAAAATTCTTTCACTTGAAATAAATACTTTTTATATGAAAAAATATAAGAAATGATGTTTCCCCTATGCTGTACAATGCATTAGGCACCATAAACATGGTGACAAAGCGCAAGGGTGTGCAAGGGGTGTCTATACAGTTTTCAGTATTATTTTCGTTTAAAATAAAAAAATTGTATTACCTCTAGAAAAAGTCACACTTTGGAATGCTATCTCCACACACGTAATGCACACTAACGTCCAAACCTCTAAAAAGGGGGAAAGAATCGAACAATAATTTGACAATGACCAAGACAAGAGAAATTTGAAGTCGTTTCGTTCACGTGACTTTTTTTTTTTTTTTTTTTTTTTTTTTTTTTGTCGTTCACCACACAAAACACCTCTAAACTGTTTACACTTGACATTACTTTCAAGCTATATACCACAGAGACCAAAGCTAAAAAGAGAAAAGTGAGAGAGAGAAAAAAAGAATGAAAAAAATATATAGTGGAGAAAGAAAATTCACCGTTTTAAGGTCGAAACTGAAAAAAACTACCCTATAAATGAATATATAGAAACAAATTATCATTTCTTAAATAATTAGCATATTCAATTAGTCATTATCTGGTATTCTATAAAATAAACATACTATGATGCATACTTGTAATATGTTAATATTACTTTCATGGTAAGCAAAAGTTAACAAATTCGAAATTTACTGTTATCTATAAAAAAATTAATAATAAAATATTTGAAAATTTGATACTAAAATGTTAAAGTAATATAATAACTTTATAATAATAAATTTTGTTACTTAGGTATTTGATTATTTAAAATTTTATCTGAATTTGTGTAGATATCCCATATATAGTACACATCGGGTACATTTGATTGGTTCTGTTAACAATAATACATAATGAGCAATGACATGACATAACTATAGCATTAAACTATATTATTATGAAAATAAAAATTATCAATATGCATTTCTTTTAAAATAATGTATACATTTTATAACGTAAGGAACTTATTGTTATTTAATTTAAAATTTGTAGCTGACTGTACTGTGTAAAACAGTTGGGTTAAATTGAGAGCGTTGTAGCCTGATTTTACTTAATTAAAGTCGTCAATTATTATTATTATTAAAGAAGTTTTAGGATTATAATGTAGCCACAACAAGATAAGAGATTTTAACATTTTAACTTAATACTCAACCAATTTACCCCAAATAAACATCAAAATATTTAAAGGTGATCAATGAAATATTGAGATTCATACTTGTTAAATTTTATTTGTATAACTTGATTAAAATCCGAGAAATAACTGCAATTCTCCCAATACTAATTCGAGAGGATCCAGTGTAATTAACTATGTATAGTCAACTGTGAGTGGCTGGTAGATTTATAACACGCTCTCTGATTGGTTTAGCACTCCGGATGCAGTTTTTGGCGGGAAAGACGTTGTTTTGGCAATAACCTTTCATCTTCTTTGGGAAATGGTGCTTACATTGTTACTAAATTGATATACAAAATGTTATTAAAAATGCTCGCTATACTCAACATTTAATAATATGAAACTTTTTTTGCTTGTGTTTTTTCCAGTCAAAAAAATAATTTTCATAAGTTATTTCTTTTTATAACTTTTCAATGCAACTAATCGTACTTTTTGATTATCTGTACATCTGTAAATCTCCTCTCTTTTTTTCTTTTTTCTTTTTTTTTAATTATCTCAACAATAATAACGAAAAGTTTATAAATAAGAAAATTTAATGTGATACGATAACAAATAAATGACAAGAAAGGTAAATAATATACACAAATTTATATATTTAAGATAATACACGTGGATAACAAAAAAAAAAGTGAAGTATATTATAGAAAATATTCGTGCTTAGGAATAAATTAGAAATAGCACGATAGTAAGTTTTATATATAATACTCTTGTTAAGAAAATAACGAAGGTCCCTTTTACTATAAAGTACACTCTTATACATGTTTGACAAATTTTTAAGTTGATGGCTGCTTAACACGCAAAATTGGAAGAAAAATGGGAATGACTTCAAGTAAAAAAACAGAGAGAAGGGAGAAAAGAGAATATATTGTTTCAATATAATACTGTATTTTAGCTAACGTATTGATTTTAATTTTTAATGATAGTTATATATATGGTGTATGTATTCATGCTCAAGTCGATGCCATGTTGGACCACTCAATAACATGAGCTGATATAGGAAAATGACTCATTTTGTCAGTTTAAAAATACTATAAGCAATATTTTTTTAGAGTAGTGAAAATGAAAAGCCGCAGCTATATTCTTATAAAAGAGTATAAGAGAGTCTTAAGAAAGAAGAAGCAAAAGTTTTGCGTAGTATGCGAATATAGCTTACACACTAAATTGTGTAATTAGTTAATTATTATCTAGTTAGTTGGTGTAATTAGTTAAAATTATTTGTATAATCATTTGTAATTGTTATTTGTGTGTGTTATTTGTAAACTTTCTTGTACTTTTTTTTTTTTTCATTTTTTTTCCTAATTCTAATTTTTTTTATTCATTTCTTTCATCCTAATAAATTTTAACTTACAGTATTGCCTCAAAATAAGACAATGTAGAAATGATTGTCAAGAAAATATTTACAAGCACATGCATTTTCATACGACAGCTAATAATTACATTACAATAATTAATTATACATATGAATTTATATTTAAATTACGCCATCATTCATAAGTTCTTTTACTTCATAAAAAAAGGTGCATGTATTATAGTAATAATAAACGGTAAAAATGTGTTTGTAGAGGTCTTTTTCTGACTTATTAACATTTAATTACACATATAATAAACGAATAAATTGATTCGAATTAATATATACGAATGTAACCAGTAATGAAAGTCTTAAAATGTTTTAACTTAAAAAAATGTAAAATTGTGTCCTCATTTAAATTTTTATGATATAGCTCAAATATGTTTATATCAATATTTTTACTAAATTCTATAAAAACTAGCCATTAATTGAATATAATAAAGAAAATACAATTAATATTTTAATTTGGTATACTAACTTACATTTTTGTAATCCCTTTCTTTACTATTATATAATATATAATTTTTACACTGATATCTAATATTTATAATATTCATGCGTGTTATTTCGTAGTAAAAAAAAAAGAAGTTATTACTGTGTACCATAAGATTGTGTATTTTTTTTTGTAAGGATATAAGGGAAAAAAACAAGAGGAATAAGCAAACAAACTAAATAATTCACAGAGTGTTCGTGATCTCATTTGTTGTACTTCTTTCTCATACAAAATCCCATACATATTTTAAAAACTTACTAACATATTATATCTAGATACAAAGACAAAAACCAATATTTTTGAAACATTATAAATAAAATTTTGTATGTATAAAATATATGTACAAAATACAGCTGAGGTCTAAGATTTTTTTTCTTCCTAAAAACACTAAAAGATAACACTACGTTAGCAGTGTAGTATAAATTTTTTTACTCTCTCTCTCTCTCTCTCTCTCTCTCTCTCTCTCTCTCTCTCTCTCTCTCTCTCTCTCTCTCTCTCTCTCTCTCTCTCTCTATGGGTTTATATAAGCAACAATATTTTAGAATAATTAGTGTTTATATTACAGGTATGGTATATAAATGAAACAAAAGTATTTACTATGCTTGCTTAAAAAACACAATAATTTTTTATTAAATAATATTTAACCACTCTTAAAAAATCAAATTTGATTTTAAAATATGATTTACAACATATTAATTATTTTAAATATATAAACTTTATTTTTTGCCGTGATTTTTTTTTATTGAATAATACAATGTACAATTGCCTTGATTTTTTTTTTTTTTTTTTTTTTTTTTTGCCGTTAGAGTTATTTAGAGCAATTCAACGTTTTGTGAGCGCGCAGATTTAATTTACATCTTTATTAAATTTATTGATTTGCAGACGCAGTTACGTATTACGATACCAAATGAGTACAGCGATAAGTTCTATATATCTACTAAAGTAAGTTATAGGAGTATGGAATTTAATTATAAAATAATATACTTTATTTATTTTATTATGTGTAAATTAGAAATAACTTAGTAATTGTTATTATTAAATTGAAATAATGAAAATGTGTCTAAAAAAACAAAAACAATAATAATAATAAATGATCTATATAAAATATATCATTTATATATATATATATTTTTAAGAATGAGAGGTTACTGAACAAATAACAATTATATAAAAATAGTACATTTTTTAATTTTAACAAAAACAAATAATTTGCATTTACACATCTTCGTTACATCGTATTATATGCCCTACATGTGCAATGCATTTTAAACAATACTTAACATGTTTTGATTGCTAATTAGTTTTGTTATTCTACGTTCAATATACCTAATACGTGTAATATAAATTGTCATGCCATATATCACGAACTAAAATAAATTCGTTATGATTACACCAGACCAGACTGATTTTAGCTGAATAACAACATAATTCATGCTATATTGAACAATAATTATGCTGAACAGCACATAACGAGTATATTTTGTAGTATAATTATTAATATAAATCCAAAATAGCAACATCAATTCAACATTCTATATTATTTATGTTTACTGAATTCAGTAAATTATTGTATTGATAAAACCCCTTTCACATCCTTGCGCTTTGATGCCATTTTTGTGGTGCCTAATGCATTGGTGATTGGTCAGCATAGAGGAAATATCATTTTCTCTAATTTTTCGCACAAATAAAAGTTTATATTAACTGAACGCATTTTTTCTATATTCTTCTAGCTTATTAGGACCTAGAAATAAGGCTGAGATTGAGGTTTGAAGCTTTGTTTGCTATTAAAAATAATAATAATGACGTTTTTCCTATGCTGGCATGTGTATTCCTGATCCTGATCAACAAAATGGTAGCTTTTAAATATTAGTGCGGAAGCGGTTTATAGAAAGTACATATAATAAGATTAAAGCTAAAAGATATCCATATAAAATATATTTTCTATTATATACAATACGTTATAAGAAAAGTAGAAACAAAAAAATGGACTTAATACTCTTGTAACATCTTCACTATAAAATGTTATTAAAGTTAATGTGGCATCCAAACGTAAAGAAAATACAAAATAATATATTATACTTTCATGTATAAAGAAAGAAAGAAAAAAAAAAAAAAAAAAAAAAGTGAAGACAACATGTTAATAAAGTAAACATGAAATAACTTTTTGGTATAAAAAGAGACATGTTCATTTTGATGACATTATTATTATTTCTGTTATAAAGTTTTAGGAAATACGATGTGACATAGAAAACTAAACTCAAGTACGTATTATTTACATAAAGAGAATTTTCTCTCTCTCTCTCTCTCTCTCTCATCTCAGTTACAAGCAAACTACCAGTTAACATGCTATTTCAAAAAACATTCGTGATATATACGTGAATTTACGGGAAATTATTGTATGACGTCATATAGGTAATGTTTATTTAATATAGCTTCTTTTTTTCTTCCTTTTTTTTTTTTTTTTTTTTTTTTTTTTCCTTTTTTTTTTTTATTTTTTTTTTTGTACTGTATTTTTTTCTTCAACTATATTTTCTTGAATGAAAATGTTAACACGTATAACGTAAAAAGTTGATTTGAAAATAATAATAAAAAATCATATAAATATTCATCATTTTATAAAATTATTTTAGTTTTCCTGAATTAGTTTGCTATTTTAATTACAGTTTTATAAGAAAAAATATTTTAGGCATTTGTTAACTATGCGAAGGTAAATTAAATTGATTTTTATTAATAACAAATGAAGAATCGACACACAAAAAATAAAAAAAGGTAATACTTTTATGTCGCAGATTATGTGTTTCTCCCTGGGAAAAATACTACATCTGAATAACACGGATTTATTTTTTATATTGATCCAAGGAAGAGATAAATATAAATAATGATTGACAAGTATTTATTTTAATTCACTTTATTGTTTTATTTAATATTATTTATTATTTGATTTACATAGTTTTTTTTTCTTTCAATTCACAATTGTTGTATTTCAGTCTCATAATAATTTAAATCCTCTTTTTTTCTCTTCTTTACTTCCACTACAAGGTAAAAAAATATGTCATATAAAAATGTCACAATATTCATGACATATTACTATACCAAAAAAGTATGCAACAGCACTTTACCATTATGGTCTATACAGAATTTAGTATAAAAAAAAATACTTCTTTCTCTCTTTTTATTTGTTGCGTGTCCAAAATAAACTGCAAGCAACAAAAAAAAAATATAAAAAAAAGTCACATAAAAGTTGGCAATACTCTTGTTTATTATTTTGTAAAATATATCATGATTCGTCCAGAAACCATAGAAATAAATTTAAGTTGAAAAAAAAATTGTATTTCTCTCTGAATATAGCGAGAAAACATAGTATGTATATAATGTTATAAAGTATCTTCTTTTGTTTTATATCCTGCGTGTTATGCAACTATTTGAACGAAAGACATAAAATTCAACATATAAATTTATACAAAATAATAATAGTATTATACTGACAGGTATAGTATTAGTTATAATAATAATATTACATTATTTTACCTTTGGTATTATAAATCAAATATGTATAAATAATAATATATATGATTTCAATTTTGTTTTATAATGCAATATGTTTGTATATGCATGATAAATTTATTTTTATATATAAATCATTTATTTATTATTATTATATTATTATTTTACTATACTTGGATTGGTTAAACCGTACAAAGACTATAGCAACGTGGCTGTGCTGTGATAGCAGTTTGGCCACTGCTTGCTAACGCAAGTGCTGTCAACTCTTGCACTTCCTAGAGTTAAGGTATTTCTATAGATAGGTAATCCAAAGAGAATATCGTTATTCAATTTTCTGTTGCCTTTAATTTTATTTTATCCTGGAAGTTATATTTTGTTGCCCATTTGATCAATGTAATTTTGACCCGCAATACACGTCTCCAGCTGACCAGTACTTTTCAGCGGGAATCCTCTCTGGATTACATAGGTTATCTACTTACATTACCTAGAGTCAGTAGTCCAGGCTGCACAGAACTGGTAGACGAGCCCAGAAGAGTGTGATGACGGGTTGAGCCTGAGGTCTGCTAAGCCTCAGATCATACTATCATACATAAAAAGCCTATACTGAAAGGTATCATGGCGTCATGATAACTTACCTGTTTTAATATTGTGTGCAAACGTTCTGATATTATTAGTTATGATTTTTTAAGCAACAATAAAATAATATTTGTATTACATTTTTCAATAATTTTGATTATGCTATTCTTCATTTTAGTATAACTCCAATTTATTTACACTCGCGCGGTATACTCCCAATAATACTGCAATTTTTAGAAGTTTTGATGTACATTTTATATAGCCGCTTTTAAATTTTAAAGTTTTAGTGATAAAATCCCAATTTTGTCTTCTTTTGATGCAACATCGAAAAGTTATAAGCTATAAAAGACACGATCTGAAAGAACTAAGATACATGTTTTAAATGCTTGACTTAAAGATATTTGGAAAACAAATATTCAAATTTATAGTGAGCCTTAAATTTCAAAGGTCTGTAAATTTTTCTCTCTGTTAAGCAATTTTGAAAATTTCTTCTTGTATAATGTAACATTTATCAACAAAACTAGTCAAACTTTTACCCCTTATACATTCACTAGAGAAAATAAAAATTCTTTTTGTTGTAATTAATAAATCAAATTAAAAAAAAAAAAAAAAAAAAAAAACTAAAATATTATTATTAAAAAAAGGATATTCATTTCCGCGATATATATTTATAGATATATCTCTTGTACGCTCTATCCTTCTATGTTTAAAAAAAATTATATAAGCCATCAAAAATTTATTCATTATTATCTTTCATGTTATTTACATTGTTAGTTTATAATACGCATATATCAAATTTTGTTGTAAATATTGATCCTCTTTTTTTTTTTTTTTTGAATATATCAGCTTTACAAAAAGTTTCTCTCTCTCTCTCTCTCTCTCTCTCTCTCTCTCTCTCTCTCTCTCTCTCTCTCTCTCTCTCTCTCTCTCTCTCTCTCTCTCTCTCTCTCTCTCTCTCTTACTCTCTCATGGGGTATTAGCTTATACAATGTAAAATAAATGGTGTTGAAAATATGATACAGATACACACACAACTTTTTTTTGTATATGATTTTTATTTCACACTTTTAATGAAGTTCAAAAAATAGCATTGTCGTGAACAGAATTATTGAGTTCATATTTTTAATGTGTTTTAAAAAAAAAGTTTTTTTTTTTTTTTTTTTTTTGTTTTTTTTGAAACTCTTCATTTTGACATATTGATGTGACCTATATAAATCTTATTTTTATATAGAGTGGGAAAAAAAGTAGCAAAGAATGAAAAAAAGATAAATTACATGTGAAGAGTATGAATATTAATGCTTTAAACATTTTCTATGAGATTTATTTTGAAAAATTGACTCTGCAGTACAGAAGCTTTTTTTTCCTACAAAAATAAGAGAGAAAGAAAAAATACAGTATAAAATTGGAACAAAATGGTATATTTACATACATTGTATTTATATCGTCTAAGTATAAAAATTTAACGTAATTCATTGTCCAGCATAGGAGAAACATCATTTCTCCTAATTTTTAACATAAAAAGAGTTTATTTCATTTGAACGAATGTTTTTGTCATATATTCTTCGAGCTTATTAGGAGCTAGAAAAATGGCTTTGATTGAGGTTTGAAGCTTCTTTAGGTGTTAAAAAAATAGAGATGACATTTATCCTATGCTGACCTATGTATTCTTGACCAACAAAATGGCGGCTCATAAATATGAGTGCAACCGGTCTATACAATTTTTTGTTCCTCTATTTTAAATGTTCATTACTTATAGTTTGACAATAGTGCCTATAAATTTAGAAAAAAAAAATGTTATAGTCTGTTAATGTTTTAAATGCTTATCTTTTTAATAACTTTTTTTTATTTTTTTTTTTATTTTTATTTATTTTTTTATTTTTTTTTTTACTTTTTTTTATTTTAATAATAATAATTAAAAAATAATATTTAATAAATAATCTCTCGATATTTGCGCAACTAAATTTACATTTACACTTGAGTGGAATTCTGGATTAAATGATTTTACATTTCAGTTATATTGAAATAAAAATGTGCACGAATTGAACGACATAAGTAAGTTAAATTAAAGTAGATTATTATCTGTTTAAAATTTTATATTTGAAATAAATAACCCTTGAATGAAATTTCAAACTTGAAATCTCTATGAAGGTGTTTATGGGGGAAAAAAAGGCGAATCAGTCACCTTTGTCAATGGAATCTGATTTTAAGGTAATAAGTTTTTATGTACTGTATAAAGCAAAAAAAAAAAAAAAAAAAAAAAAAAAGTTAATCCTAAGGACTTTATTAAAATAAGTCATAGTTCATATACTTAATGCTAAAATTTGACGTCATGTAAAATACTTATGATTTTAAGTATATATTATATATACTTTATTTTTTTTTTTTTTAAATTGTTGGGAACCATTTTCTTTTCTTTTTTCTTCTTTTTTTTCAAACCCATTCTCTTTCTATTCTCCTCATTGCTTGATCTTCTTTATATGCAAAACAGCGTCGTTCTATTGAACTGTCTCACAAAAAAAAAACTTTTTTTCCTTCTCTTTTATTCTGGTGCATAGTTTTATTGGCAAGAAAAGTAGTATAGAAAAGAAAGGAGAGAGAGAGAAGGAACAAAAAGTAGAATGAAGTATCTTATATGTAAACTGTAGCCATCACTCAAAAATACTTTCAGAAAAAATAAAAATGTCTTCTACACTTTTATATATCACTTATATAATATTCAATCTTTCTATGTGACATTCAAAGACATTTTTTGAAGTGGTTTGTCTGTACTCGTATAATATTTATACAAAGTTTTAAAAGCAAAATCGTTGTTTAAAATACGTTTACGTATACATTTGTTATTCAAACAATTATAATATAATATTGTTACTTTTGTCATATTTTTATTCTTGAAATATTTTTTATTAATTGATGCATGTAACTCGAAAAATATAAATAAATTTCACGATATTTAGTTAGAGATCCTTCATATTTAGATTTGTCAGTTTTTTTGACTTCATATTGAAATATTGACATATTGAAATACCTAGAACTCATAATATATAGTACTAGAATTGCAGATACAAATCCTCTATATGTTCCAAAAATTGTTAATAGATTCACAGAAAGAACAAAAAAATTCTTATTGCCAAAATTGTGGAATCAAATTCCATTAGAGTTAAAAGATTTCAAAAATAAAAATGAAATGAAAGTAAATATAAAAAAAAATTTTCTTTAATAAATTATAATTTAATATTCAATTTTATTTTTTCCATTACAAATTAAATTTTTCAAAATAAGAAAATACTTATGTTTTTTTTTTTTTTTTTTATCAATTATTTTTATTTACACTTGAAATATAATAATTTTCATGACTATATATGTAGTAGTAATGTAATTATTTAATGCATTGTGTATAAAATATTATGAACCAACCGATAAGGCTATGCCTTGGTTGGATTTTGTAAAAATTGTGTGTTTAAAAAAAAAAAAAAAAAAAAAAAAAAAAAAATGAAATAAATAGATAAATAAAATAAAAAAATTCTAAATCTGGTATGTCAAGCACTTAATATCAATTTTTCTAGCTATTTAAGTACTTAAAAAACTGTAAAATAAATGATAAATAAGTAGACGAATATTAGCTGATTTTAATTACCATTAATTACCCATCCTTTAAGCAAATGTCCATTATTTATATTAAATCAAGATTTAATAAATGTGTAGATAATAATACATTGTACTTTCTTGCCAAAAACAATTACTGTACAAAATAATGGTAATATTTCTTTACCAAAATTAAAACGAAAAATAATAAGCATTGGTTCTATTATCTCCATACTTATATATATGGTTTTTACATATTTTTATATATTTTTTACAATGTTTTGAGCAAAAAACAAGTCAGACACAAAAAAAGATATTGAATATGAATTCGTTAACTGAAAAATTAAATTATTAAAAATAATGTATTCTTTATACCAATTTTCAAGTACAAAAAAAAAATACTCCCAAAAGTTTTTAAATTTTATGTATTGACTGAATTTAATCAAAACTCGTTATTTTAATAACATAAAATGTTTTTGAGTATTATAAGTGATTAAAAATTTAACGATCGTTGATAATAATAATAATACACTGCTTTACAGTATAAACTCGGATATAAAAAATTGAAAAGTATTCTTGTAAAAATATGAAAAATTTTTCCCCAACAATTACCAATAATTAAAAAAAAAAAAAAATCCATAATATTATTTTAAAATAAAATTTTATCATGCGTAAATTTAAAATAAAATATTATTAATTATTTAACGTATTTCGTTTGATCTATACCATGGCAAAATTTTATACACCACCAAGTTAATATGGAGCACACATAATGTATTGCAGTATATGAAGTAAAAGGGGGAAAAAAATTAATAACTTTTACACGAGTACTGTTTTATTTTTGTATTTTATAAGTAGTTGTATTTACACTTCTTTGATAAAATGTTAAAGGGGGGAAATTTTAAAATAATAACGGTTTGTTAAATACCATTACATGGGAAAAGTTATGAAAAAAAAAGGCAGTTTGAAAAGTCATATTATTATTATAAATAAAACCATAATACTAAAAAATATTGAAAAATATTTTATATAATTAAAAAATATTTAGGTACACATGACAGAATTTCATAAAAGAAATACATAATTCTATAAACATGCAACGTAATGCATAAGCTTGCATGCTATGGTTACTTTCCCCTAAGTCTTGCATTTTTATTATTTATATAAAATAAAAATTTGTATAATCATTTTTATAGGGAAGATATTTTTTTTAATGACTGCTCTTTTATTTCAATATTTATAATTAAAAAAATACATATTCTGTTTATAAAAAAAGAGGAAAATATTAAAATAAAATACAAACAAATGATTAAAAAAATTCTGAAAATAGGAAACAAAGTTCATTAACAAAAAAAGAGGTATTTTCATATTTAGAATAGTTTAAAAGAAGAAAATATTTATAATATGTAAATTTTATATTAGCAACCAGAATTTTTATTTTATTTTTATAAAAGTATTTTTTTGAAATATCAACAGCTCTTATAAGTCAAAGTTAATTGTTAGCCTTCGAGTGCATTTTATAATCTTCAATATTAATATTTTTCTCCAATAACTGTTGAAGAAAACATGAAGAAAAAAAATATCCAAAGCCACGTAAAGTATTATACTATAATAGTTAAGTTATTAACCTATATAACTAATATAGTTTTTTTTCCCCTTTATATTAAAAAATTGCTATAGTTAAACCACCCATAGAGTGAAGCTGAAAACTTATTTAATATCAATATTTATAATTACATTTTCATATGATACCATATAAGTATAAAAGTAAATTTTCTTCGTTCTTCACAGCGTAAATAAAATCAATTCTTGTATAATATTAATTATATATATATATTTTAAACTCTACGACCTTTTTACAGTTTTACTATAGTTGCTTTAAAATTGATACTCTTATCAAGTTATAAACCTTACAGTAGATTTTTTTTTTTTTTTTTTTTAATTTTGAAAGTCGCATTTGACGACGGATGGTACCATAAAGAGATAGAAAGGGTAACATATGGTATAACTGCAATATTAACACTTATAATGAAAAAAAAAAAAAAAACTGCAACAGAAACGAAACCAATATAACTTAGAAATCGATTACATTAAATCAAAAATTATAATAACATTGGATAAATTTTAGATATAACAGAATAAAAACTTTAACCCATTTCTAGAAAAATGCTGATAAAATAAATTCTTAAAAAAATTGGTACAATAATAATTACAATATTTTATTCATTATTAAAATTTTTTAAATAACATAATTTATAGATCAATAAGTTTATCAAATTATAATGGATTATTAAGAATGTTCTTAGGAATTTTGTTAAAATTTGTTTTTACTTTATTTTCAATAATTTTGTTTTTTAGTTTTTTATGCTCATCAAAACTGCTATGTCATAATTAATTAAGAATCAAATTTATTATTAGTTAATTAATAATAAACAATAATCTTGTGTACTACCATAAATGAATAAGCCGATATGGGTAATACATTGGCTTGTAAATTGTAAACAATTTTTTGTTCAATTAAAAAAAAAAAAAAAAAAAAAAAAAAAACAACAACAACATTAAAATGGACTATTTTTATAAATGAAAAGCAATAATATATTTTATATCTTTTATAAAATGAACATATTTTTTATTTGATATTATTTTATTCTTATAATTCAAAAGCTTTTCATTTAGTAACCGCACTTTTATGTATAATCGTTTCGTCGTTTTTTAAACACTGACTTCTTATTCACAAAAGTATAAACACACATTGTAGCCATAATAATAATTATATACCTTTTTGTTTTTAATTAGCCATGAGCAAGTTAAGCTTATAGAATACGTATGTAACAATTAGATTGTTAATAACTTTCTGCGGTTGGCTGTACAACATGAAATGAACATCTTTTGTACTAATCAACAAATTGTTACTATTTTTACAACGTTGAACTCAACTGAAAATTCAATATTAGTTCTATAATAGAACTCTCATTAATAATAGTTTTTTTAGTACAAAAACAATACTTTTGTTAAAATGTTTATCTATTGTGTTTCAGCTTTTCAAATTCTATAACTACAAAAAAAAAAAAAAAAAAAAAAAAAAAAGTAAAACAATGTTATTTCATGATGTTGTATATTATTAAACAAAAAAGTCATTCATCAATTCAATGTATAGTATAATAAGAAGTAAACAAAGGAATTTTTTTAATTGAAATAAACACGTGTTTTTGTAGTATATAATATAATATACATTTTTTATATTTACTGACTATATTATTATACCCAATATTTTTTATTAATATATTATTAATATTCATTGAATATTTGAGTATAACATACATTATTTTGTATAAAACAAACATTTCTAAAATGTTTTTGTTCACATAAATATGTTTTGCAGGAGTTCGTATAATAATAATAACTTTATATTACCATTATAATATCAATATGAAAATGTTTTTTGTTATTTCAAAATGACTGACAGTTATTATAATTTACACCCAAAAAAAAAAAAAAGAGTAATTTTTTATTTTTAATTATTTTTGTTATTCATTACGTTCATAGTTTATACATAATGTTTATTTATCGTTATTTAAACTATAAAAAAACAATTAACTAATAAAGGAACAACAGTTTTGAGGCCTACTATAAGTGATTTCGCTCACATCCGCTTCCGTTTCGACGTACTGCGCATGCGTAGTAAGTAGAAACGGAAGCGGATGTGACCGAAATCGCTTAGACTCAGCCTCAAAACAGTTGTTCCTTGATTACTCAATAGTATTAAAATAAAATTATCATTTTCTTCAAAAAAACTGAAGTTGGAGCATGAAAAACATGTAACAATAAGACTTTCTTAACTTTCAACGAAAAAAAAAAAAAAAAAAAAAAAGGCCTGAATTTTGGAAGATTTGGGGGGGGGGGGGGAGAGAGAGAGAAAACGATCTCTATTTAAACAAAACGGATGTTATTTTCTAAAGAGGAAATGAACAAAAAAACTATTGATGAAAAGGAGAAGAAAATATTTTGAAAAGACCTTAAGGCTATAAGTATGCGGACTTATCTCTCTCTCATGAAAAAGTTCAATACAAAAGAATGAATAAAAATCGATTATATTTGATTGCTTCCAAATGTTTATGACTACGATTATTATAATAAAGAATTATGGTCGAAATTTATGAGAAATCAATTTTAACTTCTTCTTTTTTTTTTTCTTTTGGTATAATGTGGGTTAAGAAAGTGAATATTTTATAAGACACCTCATAAAATAAGGAGGAAAACTGATGAAGTCTATATAACCTTCTTTTTACTCTTTTTTTTTTATATAAATTTTTGTTACATAAAATATATTTTTAGTCAAAGAAATAAGAGCACGTCTAAAATAAGTATCAATTTCTTCTGCTTATATTCTAAAATATTTTGTATTTTCTTTTTTTATTATTATTCTTTTTTATACTGAATTCCATATCTCTTTGTAATCTTGGTTAGTTTTTGTTGGAATCTTTTTCTTTACTTCTAGAAAACATTCCAAACTATATGAGACTTTATTCTACATTATGCTTCTAGCTATGTATGGCTTAATATAATTTTTATATATATATTTACAAAAAAGAAAAAAAAATGTAAAAGCACTGCAAAACTTTACATAAACTTTACTAAAAGCTTCAGGGTTTTTATAGTCTTTTTTTTTTTTTTTTTTTTTAATTTTCATACACAATTGCTTTTTTAATTTAGTATAATTCTAATTTATAAATTATAAAATCTACTATACTTTCGTTTAGCACATTAATAGGAATAATAGGTATTTACGCATATGTATAAACATTCATTTTAGTATTACGGACATAAAGTGATGTAATATACACACAATGAAATATTGTAGTCAACACATTTGTTTCTTCAAAAGAATTGTCTTACCTTTTAAATGAGTAGGGTACCGACCTTATATTTAAAAAGCTAGAAGTGTTTGGGGTCTAAATTTGGTGTCATTGTGTAATTAAGGGTCA
The DNA here is from genome assembly GCA_949318235.1 of Ecdyonurus torrentis. Lineage (NCBI taxonomy): Eukaryota > Metazoa > Arthropoda > Insecta > Ephemeroptera > Heptageniidae > Ecdyonurus > Ecdyonurus torrentis. Next base: position 13,867,387 of record OX439136.1, read on the forward strand.
CACCTAGCCGTGATAAAAATTTCATGATGTTTGACCGTCCCGAAAAATAGAAAAAAATTATTGAAATTAACAAATTAATTAATTATATAAGCCTAATGGGCTTAAAATTTCAAAAAATTATATATAATTAATTTGCACGGTGACCCCCCAAAATTTTATATATTTGAAATTGTCTCAAGCTGAAGTATCATTGTGCAAAATTACAGACTTTTTTGTCGAGAAAAGTTTGAGTCTAATGGCCGACGTCGGTCCCCTACTCCCTTAAGAAACATTTTAAGTAAGAAATTAGGGTCGACTAGTTTTTTTTTTTTTTTTTTTTTTTTTTTACATTTGTATAAAAGTATCAAAAAATATCCTGCAATAGTTTTACTTATCAATAGCATAGAGCCAAGCTAATTTACTTTTCGAATAAAAGAAAAAAATGTATTTTAACTTAGGAATTTGAATCGATTTTACATACACTTCGCCCAATACTAGTTCGAGCGAATACAGTGTAATTAACAATGTAAAGTCATCTGTGATTGGCTAGTTGGTTTATAACACGCTTTCTGATTGGTTTAGCACCGTCGATACAGCTTTTGGCGGGAAAGACCTTATTTTGACTAGAGTGTAGTTGTATCTGTAACAAACTTAAACATGATTATAAATTGTTGTTTTTCTTTGAAAGTCAAACAAAATAAAATAATAATTTAAAAAAAAAAAAAAAAACTTTGTATTATATATTCACGAAAACACATTATTTTATATTCTCTTGATACAATTTTCTGCTGTCTACAAATCCTTGTCTTAATATACATCAATAAATAATATCTAAAATATTAATTGAGCATGTTATATTAATTTACAAGGAAATATTAATTAAGAAAATCATATCCTTTTGCCAATATAATAATGTATCATTTTGAAAAGCAATTTTATTATGTAACATAATAATAAGTAAAATATAATGTCTTTGATAATAATTTCAAAATTATCTTTATTATATTAAAAGGAAAACGTATATAAGTATATTATATAATGATTTTATTATATAATGTACATTAAAATAATGCAGTATATTATATTAATTTTTAATTAAATTGTATATTGTTATTATGATACAGTAATATCTTTATACAATTGTAATATCATTAATAAGTACTTCATAAAATTCATGACTCATTAATAATGTTGATATATTTTAGATACATACAAAATCTAACATAAGTTTGCTCATGATTTTTGTTTATGCAAATATGAGGAGTTAAGAAATGAAGTACAATGGAGTTCATCGGTTTAAAAAAATTCTTAAAAAAATTCTATGGCTTAAAACACGTAAAAGTATACCTAGTATTTCTCCAATAAACTTCTACGAAATCAGTGGAGTAGTTTTCTCAAAAAACGCAAAAAGCGTTTTATCCCCATAAGAGTAATGTTGAATTAGGGGACCCTTACCTTTCTCCGCGAAGCCCCGCGCACTAAACCGCGATAAGCTCCATTTGATGCATTAATTTTTATCAATATTTTTATTATTATTATTTTTTGTGCTTAAAGAACGAAATAAAAAGGAAATAAGTTAACTTTTTTTATGTTATAATAATTATCATTACACAACACAATTTTTTCCCTTTTATTTCCTTCAATTTTTAAAAAGTATATTTGACATATTATGGAACGTAGATTAAACTTAAGTAATCGTTTATTTAAGGGAGTAGGGTACCTACCTTATATCTCAAAAACTAGAAGTGTTTTGGGTCTTAATTTGGTGTCATTGTGTAGCTAAGGGTCACACCTAGCTGTGATAAAAATTTCATGATGTTTGACCGTCCCGAAAATCAAAAGAAAAATATTATTGGAATTGACATTGAGCCTTAATGTGCTTAAAATTTCAAAAAAATCATATACAATTAATTTGCACGGTGGCCCTCCAAATTTTTTAAATATTTGAAATTATCTCAAGCTGAAGTATCATTGTGCAAAATTTCAGATTTTTTTGACGAGAAAAAATTGAGTCTAATGGCCGACGTCGGTCTCCTACTCCCTTAATAACAAACTGCCATTTGAGATATGGTTCATATCTGTAAAGATAATTTAAATTATAAGTTTGCGCTGGCAATACAAATGTACAGTTTAATTTCTATATGTATGTATAGTGTTAATATTATTTTCAACAATATTTATATAATTTTAATTAGTAATGTTTGTAGAAAAGGACAGTATGAGAAAATGAAGGGAATATTTTCATTATAGTTCTCTGTTGTTAATATAAGGCTATATACATAATGTTCGTTATTTTTGCTAGAAAAAGCATGTAACCATACTAAAAGAAAATTAACAAAAAGGTTTAAACATATACTGTCAAAATTTATTAATATGAATAATAAAGTTTTGAAATAATATAATATTAAATTGAAATTCAAAATGTATAAAAGATTTCATAGGACTATGTAAGTGGGCGTATACCTTTTGTGTTCTCTGAAAACCATTATTTTTATTAGTAATATTAAATTTATATGTATATGTATAGCTTTTTAGCTTATGAACGTTCTTTGTTTTAGTTTAATTTCTAAAACAAAAATTAATATAATTATTTAAATACTAAATATTTATTTAAACAATTTTTTATTATTTTTTGTTATTTCTTGTTTTTAGATTTTTTTGTAGTAATTAAAATGTATATTGTTTATTTTTTAAAATAACCATTATTATTATTTTGTTAATGCATACATAATAATACGTTTTTTTTATTTATTTATGGTTATTTATGGTGAGCGTCATAATAATTGAGTTTTTAGGATAAAACTACTTAAAAAAATTAATAATTAATAACAATAGAAAAATGTTAACAAAAAAAAATAAATAAAGTGTCCGCATGACGTCATTATGAATGCTTTTTTATGCTCTTCTTGAGCAATGAATAACATTGCTCAGCATGGTTTTTGGCTTTTTGCTATATGGGAAATTACTTAATTTTTTGTACTTTTTATTATTCTCACACACTTGAGATACTAATTCAACCTATTAACCTATGATTTCAAAAATATTGCGAAGTATTTTTAAACTGGCAAAATATGTCATTTTCCTATATATTGGCCCATGTTATTTAGCGCTCTCTTATGGCGTCAACTTTAACATTAATGAAACCACCCTATATAAGAGAAGGGATTTTTCATAACAGCATTTATGCATGCAATGAAAAAGGACTTATTGTAACTTCAATTAGTTATTCTAGTGGCTATTTTTTACTTGTACTATCTACTAAGTATTATTCAGAGCGTTGAATGAAGTAAAACTATCACGATTGCTTTCAAAGAGATGAAATACTAACTTTTAACTATATGGATATTATTATCATTATAATATTTACATATCAAAGAGTATCTAATATAAGTCTTCAGGTTTCACACTTTAGTGTTCATAAACTTAAATAAAACTTTTATTTTCTCAATTAAAGTCTTTCATTTTTTTTTTTTTTTTTTTTAATAATTCAAAATTAAACTTAAAAAATACTTATCTTTTCCATACATTTTCATTGAGCAGTATAACTTTTTCACACAAAATATAAGAGTAGTCTTAAAATGGTGTTTACATCTACTCCTAATTATATTTTTATCATTGTTTCACAGTATTTTAAAGGTACTGATCATGTATAGTTTAAATATTACCTTTTCAAGTATTTATGATTTTTATGGAATTTACAATTAACCAAAAAGCATAAAATATTATTATAATTTTTTAATTTTACAATTTATAAATTTGTAATAATTTAAAAAAAGGAGTCGTTGTTTGTTGTTTTTTTCCTCCCACAATAAAGAAGAAAAAAAATGATGTAATTTCTTTATTTACTACTAAATTAGCTTAATAGTTTTCAATTTTTGTATTATAAAAATATACAAGGATTTTTATTAAATATATTATGGCTTATTCTCTTTATCGAATGTTGAAATCAACGTATTATAAATTGTACTTGTAATACTTGTACTTAAAGTGACAACTCTATTACGCTGCTTTTTCATAGCAAACACACAATGCATGCAAACTTTTGCTAACATTTTCAAAGTTATCATAAAGTTTGTATAATATTATACATTTTAGAGAATGTTTTCTCTCTCTCTCTCTCTCTCTCTACTGTAAAAGTAACGTCTGTTATAGTAAATTTTAACATATATTATACTTTCAAAATGAAAATTTTCCAAACAGTCACAAAAATCTACACTTAACTTTATATAGGGTAATAGACTTTTAAATTTAGTATAATTTAATTTGAATTTGTATGTCAAAAAAAAAAAAAAAAAAAAAAAAAAAGTAAGAAAAAAAATCATTCGTATTTTTTTAAGTAATAAATTCATTATGTTAGTATCTACCCTTATGTTAGTAAAAGGGTTAAAATGTGTGATAAATTTTTAATTTTATTTTGTAACAGTTTGTAGGGACAAGTAGTGCAAAGTTAAACTTTGTGCTGTAATTTTAGTTGCTATTTATACTGTTAATATTATTTTGGGATAAAAGTATAATATATTGAGAGACTTTAATATAGAGTTTTTAACAAAGCTGTAAAGAGAATGAAGAATTTATATTTTTTTCTTTTATTATAAATATCCAGATTTTTTATAAAATTAATTAAATACATAAAATTTTTACTTTAAAAATTATATAATTTTTTAATATTTATATTTTTTGTTTTTAATATGTATTTTAAAGTTATTTATTTTAAATTATGTATATAAAACATTCAAAGATTTATGTATTTCGTTTATTATAAATTGTTAAAAAATTATATTTTATTATTAAAATAAATATATATAAATAAAATAAAGCTTTAGTTTAAAGTACCATCCCTCGTAATTCATCATTAAATTTTTTCAAATTGCAATCAGCATACAAGATAGATGTAGTCAAAATGAGTGGTAATTAATCTATTAATAATTGTACTATAAAGTAAAAGTTAATGTACTGTGTTTCAATAAACATTGCAAAGAAAATAAAAGTTGAGATGTTTTACTGGTTCAGTGAAAATAATCACAACATTTATCATATTTTATAAAATTCATCGAGTATATTTTTATTTTGGTACTAAATTGAAAAATTAATATTATTTAACAATATTATGAAGTCAATTTTATTTATATATATATTTTTAAATATAAATAGTAATAAAATATAAATACTGTCATGAATGATCGATTGATTGATTTTTTTTTTTTTTTTATTAAATATTTTATAAGTTCTGGACAACTGTCAATCAATGTCATGTTATTTATGGAAAACAGACGCGTATGAATAAATTGTTTTAAATATATGTAAAAATATTTAATGGAATAATGTGCTTAAAAATACATTTTCTGTATAATATTATTCAAATGATGGGTGAACAAAAGATTTAGAGAAATAGAATATTTTTATGTTTTTTTTCCCGTTGAATATAAAATTACATAAAAAATATTGTGAGCCAAATTTTTAAATTTGTATAAAAAAATTAAGATTTAAAAAACCCAGAATTTATATATTAAAATGTAATATGTATTATGTATATATATATATATATATATATATATATATATATATATATATATATATATATATATATATATATACACACACACACATATTTTTTTGAATTATATTAAATAAACAAAATTTTCGTTTTGTTTCAAATAATAATTAAATACCAATACATTGAAATAATTCTAAGGTTATAAATTATATCCAATTTTTATATTATTATATCTTTTTTTAATTACAAAACATACCATGCAATGTGATTCTGCAAATATATTTTTTAATTATATTTTTTCTTTCTTTTTTTTTTCTTTATCCTGTTTTAAAATTAAAAAAATGTTAATAGTTTTTTGTTTCTTCAATCGCAAAACCTGTTTAAAATTGTAAAGGTTTCTTTGTATTTAGCACTTGACAATTAATAAGGAAATAATTTGTTTTTGATGTCGAGCTTCTTTTATAAGTATTTGAAATTTTTAATATATTTCTTCAAGTTTTAATCTTATTTTCAATACTGTACACACAGCAATACATTATATGAAATCGTTTTACTATTTTTTTTCTGAAGAATATTGAAAGAGACAGAAAATAACAAATTTTGTTTTAAATATATTTTTTATAGTCCCTATTTTCAGATACATAACTTTCTAGTTAAGGTTATGCTTCTGTATAGAGTAACTTAAACCAAGTTCAATCCCTTTTATATTATGTTATCTCAAAATTTATATCAGGCTTATACATAAAAAAAAATACAAGTATACACAAAAATAAATAACCTCAAAAACAACAATCGTATATTACGTAATATAATTCTTACTTAAAAAGCAAAATTGTAAAATTATATCCTTTACGTTTTTAAACATTATACCTTTTTGTATTCAAAATGATACAATTTTTGGTCTAGTAAGTTTTCTAACTGTGGTTTTTTTGAAGTATAAGATCTTATACATATATATAGAATCACAAGTATATATAAGCACCCTCGTCTTCCTTGTTTCTTCTGGACCATTTACTTTTATCCCCCTCCTTATACTTGCTTATACTATCTCTACTTTTCCAGTGCAGTCTCCTTTCTCTCTCTTATACCAAAAACTTGCCCTCTCTCTCAAAAAAAAAAAAAAAAAAGAAAAGATGAACACACTTCTTGTCACTTTACGAAGTATACTCATGGTTTGTTCAGCTGAAACAGACTTTATCTTTTTAAGTAACTTCAAATCCGGATAATATTTTTTATTTTATCTTATACCTACACTGGCATTTTTTAAAAGTTATTATTATATATATATTTTTTTTTGTAAAATGATTAGAAATCAATATTGCTACATCACTTTAGGAAGTAGGGTTTAATTGTTAGAAAAAGTCTAGCAGATAAATTGCCGGTGTACTTCCATACACTTTCATCATTTATATATTATTATATTAGTTGTGATATGACATGTCACTCTTGGGTTGTCACACATGATTTTACATTATTTATTAGAATAAGTGTGTATTTGTTAGTCTATCTATATAGATGTAATATTTAAATAAATCATAAAAATTAATTATTTACTAATAAAGGAACAACTGTTTTGAGGCCCACTTAAAGTGATTCCACTCACATCCGCTTCCGTTTTAACGTACTGCGCATGCGTAGTAAGATAAAACTTATAGTAGAACTGAAAGCGGATGTGAGCAAAATCGCTTAAAGTCGGCCTCAAAACAATTGATCCTTTATCAGTCAATATTTAATATTTTAAATTTTTACGACTAAAATAGGTGTACTATAATAAAACCAATACTTCTTACCGGCGAAGAAAATGAAAATAAAATATATTGACTTAAAACACGTTAAAGTAAGCCTAGAATCTCTCATTTAAACTTTTCCGGAAATCGGTACTGTAGTTTTCTCACAAATTTAAATGGAAAAATTTTCCACCTTATAAGCGTAGTGTTAAATTAAGGATTCTGCACCTTTTTCTAACGCACTTCCGATTGGTGCTTACGGCACCGTTAGTATGAACCATTTTACATATAAATACCTTTTGTATTTCATTTAATTAATGTTTTGTCCTTTTGTTTCAGGTACGAAATTTTTCCATTTTGAACTTAAACAAATTTAAAAGGTAAAGTGTATTTGTTTTTCTCTTAGTTAAAGAAATTAGAATTATTTTTAATCTTTCCGCTTTGAATAGTGATATCAATATCATAAATATTCATACTTTGCACTTCGTATGAATATAACACTATTTAACATAATTCCTAATATAAGGTTTCTAGCAACAGAAAATTTAAATATTATTCATAATTTGCTATGACATTTAAAAAAATAGACATTTTATTCAATAAAACATATTAATTTAATACCTAATTAGAACACTTGATAAAAACACGGCATTTCTTTGTGAAATATGATATAATAATTTTTTTTGTAACTTTTTTTTTATATTCTTGTTCGTCATAACTTGCGTCATATTTACGTCAAAATATATTAAATTTCAACAATAAAAAAAAAATACCTCTACTTTAATATTACACCTATATAGTAGGTAATATTAAGATCATAATAACTCAAATTCACACTTTTTTTACCCCCCCCCCCCATTCTTCCATGCTGCTTACTCGTCAACTTTAATAATTTTTGAAATGTCAAAAGAAGATAAAGGAATAAAATGAGGAGAAAAGAAAAAGAGAAAGGAATTTTTTTTCTTATTCTCTCTTTACTTCTCGTATTTCAAACCCTCAACTTACTTGTTATGACATGTTTAAGAGAGTGCAAGCTTGCAAAAGCCTTTACTTGAAATATACTAATGCTTTTTTTATATAACGTTCAATGTATGTATGTATGTATGTATGTATGTATGTATGAACGTATAGAAAGAGTGAAAATCAACACCCATTTCCTTTACTTTTCTTTTTGAGTGGTATATAAGAAGAGATGAAATATCCCAACAATAAAATTCTATTCTTTTTCAGTATATTTTTGTTCTTATTTCTCTCTCTCTCTCTCTCTCTCTCTCTCTCTCTCTCTCTCTCTCTTCTTTTCCGTCTATAAAGAGAGCGTTTTACATTTTAATATTTTACACTACATATTTTAAAACATCAGCATCACATTATAATAAATATTAAATTCCATATATAAAGAGGGTATATCATTAAAAAAAAAAAAAACTATATATGATATTTCTGTTTCATATTATCATTATTTCGTTACATACCAGTATTTGCTGCTTTTGACATTCTGAAAATATTTTAAAATTATTTCTTACTTCTTTTTTTTTTTTTTTTTTTTTTTTTTACTCCCTCTGGCTTTCTCCTTATATAATTGCCGTAATATGAAATTATTTTTAAAAATTGTATTTTGTAAAATACCATCGTAATATATTTTTATGACAAGTTTTGTGAAGCAGTATAATATGTTAATAATTTATTTTATATTGCGAGACTCATTAAACTTACCAGTGGCGAGTGGCTATTAAAAGTTTAAAGAATATATATATATATATATATATATATATATATATATATATATATATATATATATATATATATATATATATATATATATATATTTAAAGATAGTTACTGTTACAGACAGTAAAAATAGAGGAAAGAAAAGAATATTTGCATACGCAATTGTAAATCAAATCCATAACCACTGAATACAAAAAAAAGTTTTTAAATTAGGAATAGGGAGAGTTGCATTTTTGTATTTCTGTATTCAATGGGAAAAATATTATTTATAGATTTTTGTACTGTATGATATTTCAGCTATACGAACTTACAAATTCGAAATTTTCCTCTTCTTGTATTACCTTCAATGTTCCCCTCTGTTTTCTATCAATATCCATTTTTTTATATTCTTTTGATTTCGACCCTTCTTTCCTGACACGCCTACAACTTTAAGAAATTGAAAAGAAAAAAAAAATCATAAAGACTAAAATACCCACTCGTTTTCCTATACAAACCTTTTTTTTTTCCAATACTGTTAAGTGTTAAAGAGCATGGAAAATATTTCAGTTAATTCTATTTAAGGTCTAAATTTGGTGTCATAGTGTAGCTAAGGGTCACACCTAGCCGTGATAAAAATTTCATGATGTCCGCCCTGAAAAAATTATTTAAAACTAACATTGGGCCTTATGGGCTTAAAATTTCAAAAAATCATATAAAATTAATTTGCAAGGTGACCCCCCAAAATTTTTATATATTTGAAATTGTATCAAGCTGAAGTATCATTGTGCAAAATGTCAGATTTTTTTGACGAGAACAGTTTGAATCTAATGGTCGACGTCGGTCCCCTACTCCTTTAAGATTAAAATATTTCTCTATTTTATTCTATCAATTTTGGTTGATATATCATTGCTATATCACAATATGACGCTATCGCATTATATTTATTAATGTTTTGTTTAAAATAAATAATAAATAGTTATTAAATAATATTAAAATTAATAATATTATTATAAATAATAAAATAAGTCTTATTTATAAAAAAATAACTGAATTTTTATAAATTATTACTTTGTAAAATACATTTTATTATAAGTTTGATATAAAAAAAATGTATACTTCAGCAAGAATTTATGTTTAAAAATAACTTAGTTGACGTGTTCAATTTTTTAAATTGTTAATGTTTGATCAATATGGTACTTTTTGAGAGTCCAGGGAAATCAGCAACGGAAGACAAATTATTCAAGCTTAAAAAATAATAATAATAATAAAAAATATATATATATATATACATCTTTGATTTATTTTATCTTGAAGTATAATTGTCCAAAAAACTTTTTTTTTTCTACGTTAACATTCATGATTAGTTGATCGCATTAACTTATAATTATTCTTAATTATGCTATTATTTTTCATAATGTATAAAAACATGAAACTATTGTAATCTTTGAAAAAGAACAGAAGAAAGCGCATCTGTATATTAACTTAATATTTTTTATAAAAAATTTTAATTTCTTTCTTAAAGAAAAGATAAAATAGAATTTAATTTGATAATTTAATTTTGTTATTTGATAAATGAATGTTACGGTACCAGAACACGAGAAGAGAAAGAACAGACAGAGAGAGAGAGAGAGAGAGAGAGAGAGAGAGAGAGAGAGAGAGAGAGAGAGAGAGAGAGAGAGAGAGATGCAAAATTGGGGTTGAGTATTCTGTACGCTTAAGGCATGTTAAATAAGCAAAAATAAGGGTGAAATAAAGCAATGGAAACAAAAGGGCAAAAACTTTTTTTTTTTTTTTTTGAAAATGAATTATTAAAATATTTTAAGATGTCGGTGTAAATTATAAGTATAATTTGTTTTATTTTTGTTAATTATAAAATATAAAGTAATTTATATTAATTTTTCATCAAAATAATACTCTTTTACAATATAATTTCTCATTCTGCGTTATTTTTAAAATTTTTATAGTTTCTCACTTTATGATTTTATTTTATTTTAATATTGCATCTTCAAAATTTGAAACTGAAACTCGTATTGTTTATGTTCTTGACCTTTTTAAAGGGGACTTCTCATGGTCACAAAATACGTTTTAAATAATTAATAAAACAATGTAAATTTAATGATGCTATATACGACTCCCCTAGCTTTTTAGTAACGGTTAAGGTTCATTGAAACTCGTCGTTCGTTGTTATATAATATATATATATATATATATATATATATATATATACATACATTCAACTATATTATAGTATGAGTCTACCGTAACCGTACAGCGTTATAAACTTGTGTTAATTTAATAATTAATGGACTTATTCATGTTATATACCTAACGTTTATTAATTTTATCCCTTTACAAAAGTATTGTCCTTTTTAAGTTTTTTTTATTTTTTTATTTTTATTTTTTTTTATTTTTTCTTTCTTTTTTGCAATAAAAATTGCATATTGTAATTGAATCAAAATTTTATTTTAAAAATATATAGAGTTGTACTAATGCTGTTTGTTAGCCCTGTTCTCTACTCCTAAAATAACGATATGGTTATTCAAATGGAATACGCATCATTTTTGGTCCAGAAAACAGTGTTTACGAACAACACTATTGCATTAATGTTTATAAACTATTCGCATTATAATTGTAAACAATTTATAATTTAAACATATAATAATTACGTGAGATTGTCCAAAAGGGATATAATTCAGCAACCTAGTATACAATATTTCATTAAACAGCAAATTATTATCTATATAATAATCTGAAACTTTTAAGGTGGGAAATCAGGTACTACGGGATTTGACAAAAAAGTTGTAAAGAAAGCAAGATCTGAAATTTTGCACAGCGATACATTATAATAAAGTATCTTCAAAAATGTTAAAAATTTGGGGGGTCACCATAGTAGATTTGAAATTATGATTTTTTTTTTTTTTTTTTTGAAGTTTTAGTCCCATTACAGTGTTGAAGATCCCATTTCGTGTTTATTCATTAAAAAGCACATGTTGTTTTATGTGGTCTATTCCTTTAAGTATATATAAAAATGGTGATAGTTATACATAAAATATGTTTGTACATTTTAGACTTTTGCAAATATTTTCTTCTGGGTAACTAAAATTAAATCGTGTTTATATATATTTTTTTTCATCTTCTTCTTATTATTATTAACTATTATGCGGTCGTGCTAAAGAAAACGTTAAGAAAGATTTATTTTTATTCGTTTTCACGGAGAATTTCACTCTCTATATTCTTTACAATGCATTATAGTAAGTAGTAAGACGAAGAAGAAGAGAGAGTGAAGGTCTTATCTTTTTGACTCAGGCGTGTTTCTCTAAGTAAATGTTCTCTCTCTCTCTCTCTCTCTCTCTCTCTCTCTCTCTCTCTCTCTCTCTCTCTCTCTCTCTCTCTCTCTCTCTCTCTCTCTCTCTCTCTCTCTCTCTCTCTCTCTGAGCTTTTGCTCTTCTTTCTAACTATAATAATAAAAGGTATCACTAAAAACCAGAAGCCAACCAAAACTGTAAGAAAACCATAAGATACAAAGAAAAAAATATATTATATATTTATTTTACTTTTTGTGAAAAAGAAAAAAAATATATATATATATTATATTAAACCACCAAATTTGTTAAATGTGATACAGTTTAATCCTTTAACATTTATTATAATAATCTTGATTTATTTTCATTGCGTTTTCTTTATCTAATTTTTTTCTTTTTATAATTGTTTTTTTTTTTCTTGTATTTAATTTATTGTCATGGATTGTTCCTTTTTTAAACTGTGATAAAATTTAAATATTTTTATTTCAAGTTATGGAAACCAATTATTTTAATATTTAAATATGATTTTTGTTCTTTAAAAAAAAAATGCACGCATATATGCATATTTATCAGACTACGGCTAATTTCCATTTCTGTCAAGTAGTATTTCTGTTTATTATTCAATAATGAAGCACGTACGCATAGATTACATAACTAATCTTATTTTTATTATGTTAATATTATTAATTCAATATAATACTATTAAACTTTCCTATCAGCATAATAATAACACTTCATTTGATTTACTGTAAGATGCAAGTTATTTTAACGTTTTAGGAAAAATATTTATAAATATTTATAATAATTATAAAAATTTATATTATAATTATATTAAAGAAATTTTAAGTAACAAAAAATATATATATTTTTAATTAACTGCATAAGTTTAATAAATAAAAAAATTTAATATTTTTTAATTAAAAAAAAGGTACTACTAATGGTAAGTACTTAATTTCTGTAAACTGGGAGCTGATTCTGTAAGCCTATTTTTAGTCAGCCCCTGTATTTTAATATACTACAATATCTAATTCATGAAAAACATACCACACTAAAGGTGTGTCTCACCTAGAATAGGAGATACTTTACCTATAGATTAGGCAAAATTATATTATTCTATCATCAAATCCAGATTAATTTTATTCCTGGCCTTAAAAAAAAAAAATGACAAAACAAAAAAAATCATGAGATGGTACTATCATTCATATGTTTCTCAACCCTTCTGTACCCCCAAACCAAAATTGGGGTTAAAAATCTGTAAAGTAGGCAACTTTAGGATTTCAAGACGTCCTGTATAATGCCATAGATATTGTAGCACGGGTTGCCTACTTTACAAGTTTTCCCCTCAGTTTGTGCATGAGCGTACTGAATAATAAGGGACAGTAAGCATATTAAGTGCGTGTTATAAGGGACATAATATTTGCATACATAATAAACCCATGTCCTATCTCTCTCTCTCTCTTTTTTTTTTTTTTTTTTTTTTTTTTTTTTTTTTTTTTTTTTTGAGCCATCGAGTACTTTTTTACCTATTGCAATTTACAAGATTTGTGTACGTACAATCATTCCAATAAAAAATGACATTGTATTGGCTTATGACCATTCAATGCAATCAGATGGAGATTTCATTTGACGTAACACTCTATCTAAATACATGTTATTCCCATATGCCAATAGAATTTCATTTTTTTATTGGAATGACTGTGCCTGCCATTAATATAGACATTTTTTTTTTTCAGTGTATAATCTTTTTTTTTAGTATATTAACAATTGACATAATATAAAGTAACAATAAAATATACACGAAGTATAATTTAATTAAAAATGTCAGTAAAAATGAATGTAACATGTTGAATACATTAGTTAAAAATTTGTAAGTCACAAAGGAATTACTCTCTAATGTTAGCTTTATTATATATATAAAAAAAAAATTCTCCCCAATTTTTATATGCTTTTCATTTTTTTTTTCTAACTTTTTTACTCTCTGGGGAATTCTTGTCCTTGACATTATATAAAAAAATATTTGCATTTCAACTTTTTTTTTTTCCATATAACAACTAGAGCATGTAAAATAAACGCAGGGAGAAGAAGAAAAAAAAAATAGGGCTTTTTATTTATTTTTGTAGTGATTTTTGTAGTTTTGTGAATATTTTTTTATACATGTAAATATTTATTTTTGTACCATACTTTTTTTTTTTTTTTTTTTTTTAATTCTTCAGAATTTACTGTCCATTCAAGTTAATTTGAATGTTAATTCTTTTTTGACCAATACTTGCAGAAGTTTATTATTATATTTTAATATGAATATTTATCATTTTTTGTTCAAGTTTTATTACACTAACAAATGTTTCCCTTTACCCTTTTAATTGTTTGAACTTTATTTTAAATTTATCGATGAACAAAAGCTAAATAAAATACAGTATTTAAAAAGTTTAATTTTCAATTCATGTTAAATCAACATGCAATGCTTTTCTTGTTAATTCATGTTAAACGATTTTATATATTTTTAAAGTTCTTAAGATTTATCTTAAAAATGTTACGCTAGAGATTTAAATTAAATATTACCTAAACTTACTTATTGCAAAAATAATAATAACATCTATCAATAAAAAAAAATTAGGTTTAAAATAAATTTCAACAATAATATTTAATCTTTCATGTTTTTTGTTTTTTTATGAAATGGGCTCGTTTAAAATAATTTTGGCAGCTTTAATTATTATGTGCGATTATCTCTATAGTTAATATACTCTTTTTTTTTCTTTTTTTTTTCGATCCATATTTTGGAGATTAATACTCTTTTATTCATATCATTTTGATTACCTTTTTTTTGCTGAAAGCTTGACAAAAGTAAATAAATGACTTTGTGTGTATGTCGTTAAATTAATTAAATCTCTCTCTCTCTCTCTCTCTCTCTCTCTCTGTTCTCATTTTTATCCCTAATAAATTATTTTAAACCTACAGAAGGTATAACATGACATGTTAAAAAAAAAGCTCATGTAAAAGATAATAATCAACGTATAACTTCATTGTTTTTTTGTTTTTTTAGATTTAAAAAACAATGTAATATATATTTGGTACTTTGGAATATTAAAATTTTATGAATGTTTATTCTATTTTTGTCTAATAACTAATTTAATAATATTGAATCATATTTTTTGGTTATTTTTATAATCATTATATTAATAATAAAAAAGCATACATCTTCAATATAAAATTCCATCGCTTTGAAAAAAAAAAAAAAAAAAAAAAAAAACATCAAGTATCTGAGCTTTGAACTAACTATATATTTAAACATAACTGACAAAAATTGTATAAATAACGTAAGTGCTTGTGTGTGTTTTTATGTATGTAAAATTATATGTAATTAATTATGATTCACTCAGTTTTTTTTTTTTTTTTTTATGCGTTTATTTTTGATTTTACATTGATTTTTAGTCCGAGTAGCTATATTTTTTACAATAATTTTGCTCTCGTGGCTGCATTAAGCATATATTGATAAAATAAATCCGATTTCTTAATATTTTGAAGTAAAACTACAACTAGAAAATCTTGGTTTATGTTAAGCAAACAATCATAAACGTTAATTCAACAAAAAGGTAAATGAGAATTTAGAATGCATAGCAATATGAAATTAATTCAATATTTTAAAATTAAAAACTTTGAATTACATAGGATATTTTAATTGAATAAAAGAAGAAAAAAAAACACATTATAACGCTATAGTCGTGTTTTAATATAAATTGGATACATAAATTTTAAAACGATGAGTGTTATTTTCCGCTACATAAAATGGAAATAATTTATGTGATAGGTTGAGAAATTCAATACATAAAAAATAACAGAGAAAATAGTTGTAATTTATATTAGAATGACATTTTGTTCTATGTTGGAGGAAAAAATAGAAGGAAAAAAAAAAAAAAAAAAAAAAAAAAAGCAAAAAAGATTGACTACTGCTATTATATATAATTTTTGCAAGTTGTTTTTTTATCTTAAAATACTGAATTTATTTATTCATAAACAGTTATATAATTATATTGAGTTTAAGTTTGTAATGATAGGAAAGGAAATAAAAGTAATAGAGCACATGACCAAATTAAAAGAATAAAAAACTAGTAACGCACAAAAAAAATGTTTTTACTGATATTGAGATACATAAACGTGAAGCCCAGTGTAGAAAAAAATTAATAATACCTAGGTTTATTATAAGATGTTAGTATTCTTATTATAAATTTCAAGATACCTATACATATAACATAACATTTAATTTACATACATTAACATTACAGTACCTTATACGTATACCATATATATTTAAATAATATAAATAAATCAATCAAGAATTAATTAACAAGCTTCACTTGTAAGTCCATGAACTTATTATGTAAGAAACAGATATACAGAAATAATTCTTTCATGAAGATGTAATTAGAGGAAACTTCTAAAAATTTATAAATAAAATTTTTAAAATTAATGTGATATTTACGGAAAAAGAAAATCATAAATATTTATTTATAAAAATAATCGTAAATAAGTAGTATTTAATATTTTTATAATAATAATAAAAACTATTACTTTACACACACAAACTAGCAAAAAGAAGGAAAAGTTATATTATCTGCGTTTTAGAAACAGTTAAAAAAGTTTTAATAGAAGAAAAAAAATACATACTTGAACAATACGCAGATATTACTGAAATACAGTAGGATAATGAGAAAAGTTTAGTTTTTTTTTTCTTCGTTATTATTATTTATTTAAACCAGTGTAATCTTACTTTCAATCTTAAAAATGGTATATTTTTCTATACTAGTATGAATTTTTGCCATATTAATTTGGTTAACTTTTATTATTTATGGTATAAAGTTAAAAGTTTGATGCTGTGGACACATGTATGAACCGTAAATAATGAAAAAAGTAAATAATTATTTAAAAACTCAAGATTTAGTAAAATAATTAGAAAAAAGTACACAATTAAATATAATAAATATAAATATTAAAAATAAAAATAAAAATAAACGCAAATAAAACGATATATTAAAAGTGTTTGAAAAAAAATAAAAAAAAAAAAAAAAGACTAGAATATAGAACTAGATAGAATACATAATATATACAAATAATTAAATCAAAATTGACAGCAAGTATGAAATTAAAACAAGTTTAAATTACATGTAATTCCCACCCCCACCCCCTTTTTTTGTGCGTAAAAGTGCAGACATATTATACGTTGCTAGTACTATTTTGTACACACATAGTACAGTATATACGTATATATAGCAAGAAAGAGAAAAAAACATAATATAGTGTATCCCATGGGAAATTCATTTTCTTGCTTTCTACTGACAGCTCGACACGTTTAATCTTCATTTTCTTCTTTTATTTTTATTTTCTTGCATTTCTTCTTTCGTTCTTTTTTTTTTTTTTTTTTTTTTTTCTGCCTTTCTTTAACTTGCTGCATCAGCAAAATGTTTTATCTCTTTAAAATGATTGTTGGTGAAAACAATTCACTTTTTTGTCATTTTTTTTAATAATATATTTATTATATTATTTTTTATTTTGATGTATAACTTGAATACGAGATAACTTTATTTAAAAAAAAAAGTTTTGCAATAATATATACATTAATAATATATTATATTTTATACTTTCATTCTTATAAAAAGTGCATGAATGTAATTTAAGGCAGGAAGAGCAGGTACTATGGGATTTGGCTAAAAAATTGTAAAGAAAGAAAAATCTGAAATTTTGCACAGTGATACATTAGGATATCGTATCTTCAAAAATGTAAAAAAAAAAATTTGGGGTCACAATGCTAGATTTTAAATTATGATTTTTTGAAGTTTTGATCCCATAATTTTCTCTTTTATCTGATTGTCACGGGTTCTGAAAATTGTATCATAGGTAGCTGTTACAATCTCCTTTCAATTGGTACCATAAAGTTTTGAAGCTTTCTTTTTAGATTTTGAGAATCAAGCCATCTATATACAACCCTTATAAGTTATAAATACATTTTCATGGAAAACTCTTTAATTACGTTTTTTTAAAAAGCACTCCTAAGACTTAGTAGTATTATAAATATTTTTTTATTTTAAGCCTAAAATCCTTCTGAAACCTCAATATTTTTGAAACCCTATAGTTAAGTAATGAAAAAAATATCACTGCTCTAATAAAATCATGAAGAAATCAATTGAGGTCATATCTTCGCAAAAAAAAAAAAAAAAAAAAAAAAAAAAGCATGTCAAAAATGTGGACTTAAAAACTAGTCTACAATGCTATAGTAATAGAATTATTGTTTTCTTTTTCTAATAATCTATAAAAAAATTATCTGTTGTAATTAAGTGCAAGTCCTATCAACACAACTTTAAACACATGTAAAATGAATTATTTAATTATTTATATGCATTTATGTTGTATGGTAATGCATAAATAATTATGCTGTACACCATCCATACCTTTTTAAATGATGTGCAGCATAATTACTCAATTATATGAATTATTGTTGAAATAGAGTTAACATAATTCTTTTGTATGGATAATACTAACCATTTAAAAAATCGCTGAAAACTGACGATAAGCACTACTCATTTCGTATCCTTTAGCATTCCAGGACCATCCTTTAAAGCCATAGATCACATAAAAAAACACATGCTTTTTAATTAATAAGCACGAAATGGGATCTTCAAAACTGATGACAATTTTTACACTAATGTTAATGTAGAACCACGATTGAGCGTTAAAATACTGTAAAGTATGCAATTCACGTGACTATTCATGTTTCTGACGTCAGAAACATGCAAAAATTAGTTAAAAAAATGTTGTGCGGGTTGCATTAAGCGAAATGTTCTTAACACTGCTACGGAGCTACAGTTGGGTTTTGAGACAAACTAAAATTATTTACGTAAGTCCCATCAAGTGTTTTGAGATATAAATGCTTAAGGGTGTTCCAAAACGATATAAGCCCTATACCAATAACATTGAACCGTTTTTCCTGTTTTTCTCGATTTCTAATTTATGTATCAAAATGAAAATTACACCAAAAAATTTCAAAAAAAATATGTGAGAGCCTGACATAAATATTGTTTACTTGCAAGATAATTAGGATAATTTTGTATATTTTAATAAAATTTCAATATAAATCCTGTAAAGTAGGCAGCAAGAAATGCACCATAAAAAGTAATGACCCCAGACTTCCTGTCGCAAATTTAATTAAATAGACGACACTTGAGTATGTTGATATTTTGTTTACACTTCAACTTTTTTCCTTATAACTCATATCATGCATTCCAAAAGATATTTTAGCAGATTGTAGCTGTAGTTATTATAATATATAAAACGTATTCAAATATTATTTTAATGTCAGTTGCGTATATTATTTTACTAAGTGTCTTCAATCCAAAACAATTTGTTGATGTGATACAGCATTAACTAATAATAAAAATTATGAAAATAAATATACAGAATAATATACCAAAGTAATTTACTTGATTATTTATTATTGTTATTATTTGATTGTATTTTTTTATAGTACGATTATTTTGATTTTTATATTTGTTTTTTCCCTCTTCTTTAAGTAAAATACAGCAACCTACATAATACTGAGCCACACATGACAACACTTTCATAAGGAAAAAAGTAAAAAAAAATATATATATAAGACATAATTTTGCGATAACAAAAAATAATAATAAAGATTTATATGGTACACCAATGGAGCTTATCGGTATAGCGCGAGGGAAAAGCTAAGGGTCCCCTACTTTAGTATTACGCTTATGGGGAGAATCTTTTTTTTTTTATTTATTATTATTATTATTTTTTTTTTCAATTTTTGAGAAAACTACTGCACCAATTACGGAGACATTGAAGGAGGAGTACAAAACACAATTTTAAGTATTTGAAGGCATAAAGCATTTTTTAAGAATTTTTCATTACCGATAACCTTTATTATAGCAATACACGTGCTTATCGTGTGAAGACGTGGGAGACGTGGAGACATCAAGGGATACCATTTAAAATAGCCGAGAGATATGATGGTCCGATCACTTTTGTGCTTATTATATATATGAATATAGTTTTGCCATATCACATTTCAACGAACATCTACATTTTAATTTACTTATTTCCTTCTATCTTGTTTTACTCCTTCAAGATAACAAGAATACGTTCAAAGAAATATAAAACTCCACTCACTATGTATATGTCCACCTAGCACTGAGTGAGTGATACATTCCATGAGGGGGAGAACTTACAATGTGAGCGTTGAGTTAAAGGAAGTAGTAATATTTATAATAAAAATAATAATAATAGTAAACAAAAATCTTGAGATATTTATAGTTTGAAATATTTTATTCAACCCGGAAAATGACATCATTTAATTAACCAAAACAATCACTCAGTCATACAACATCAATACATTAATATTTTATTAATTATAGGATGCTATTGCTCTCTAGCTTTAATTTTACTGATAACAGTGATGTAAATTTCAAAGACATAACCTTGTTAAATGAGTCTGTAAATAGGAAAAATAAATACCCATAAGGAATATAAGGAATACAAGTAATGCCATCTAATAGATATAGCTTACTTATATTGTTTTGGAACACCCAAGTTTTCTTCTGGTCCATTCCTTTAAGAGATTGTTAAGAGAAATTTCAATTACGTATACTAGATATACTTTTATATGTTTTAAGCTAATAAAAAAAAATGTTAAACATAATTTTTCAAGTAAACAACATTATTGCGTATTTATTTTTTTCCATAGGTAATTATAATAATTAAAAAAAATGTTACTGCTAAATGAAGTAATTACACTCATGTACCACTCAAATAAACTTGGGATTTTTTTTCTTTACATTATATGAATGTATGATTCTAGTTTGCTTTTTACCAAATAACTGCTATTTGATATCTGTGGGTTGATGATGCAAAATTAAGTTATACCGTATGGTTATGCGAGTGAGTAACATTTTACAATGTGCCTTGAAGGTAATCTTCTCATACAATTGCGTTGGAGAACACCCACACCCAACACCTACTTTTATCACTCTACTTACTGGAGAAGCAAAGCAGCAAGATGCCACCAGCCGGGAAATGAACGACTGCTCATCCTATAACAGCTTTCTAGAGAGAGAGAGAGAGAGAGAGAGAGAGAGAGAGAGAGAGAGAGAGAGAGAGAGAGAGAGAGAGAGAGAGAGAGAGAGAGAGAGAGAGAGAGAGAGAGAGAGAGAGAGAGAGAGAGAGAGAGAGAGAGAGACAAAGAGAGACAGAGAGAGACAGAGAGAGAGAGAGAGAGACAGAGAGAGAGAGAGAGAGAGAGAGAGAGAGAGAGAGAGAGAGAGAGAGAGAGAGAGAGATGTTATAGAGTGTCCAAGTGCTTCCTTTAATCTACTACTCTACTTTAGTCCTACCATTAGAGGTAGGTAGAAGCTGAAAAACACTTCTCAGGACAGAAACATGTCCCCTGCGAGGGTGACAATACATAGTTGTGTCCTCTACGAAATATTAAAAAGAAAAATACATATTCTGATAAAATCTAATTTTTTTATTGATTTAAATAATTTTTTTTTTTCAGGTTTTAAATAAGAGTTTTAATACATATTTAAAGGTATATTTAAAAGGTATATATTTTGCACAATATTTTGACACTTGAAAGAACTGCTACTTAATAAATATTTGCAAGTAAATTTAATTTATAATAATCGTAAATTTTTTAATTTAAAATATTTTCAGAGCTCTATAGAATCTGATAACTATAATATATTATATAAATTAGTAAAAAAATCAACCCCATTCTTTCATTTTTTTTTTTTTTTTTTTTTTTTTGTATGCTCAAAAACTATTTCTAGAAACTTGTGTGCCTATACTACGACACCTGAGATCATTCAATCCACTGTTCTTTATAATAATTCTATACAAATAATTTTACATACATAACATGGACATGCAATATCAAGGGTCAAAAATAAATAGGTATAATAATTATTTACCCTCAGAGAAATTAAAGAAAACAGAACAATTTATCATAAAATCCTCAAGCACAAATAAAATATTAATTAAAAGAAGTGTAAAATATATAGAAAGAACTAAAAGAAATCCTTGTAATAAACGCAGTGAACTATAATACGTATTGTTTATATATATATATATATATATATATATATATATATATATATATATATATATATATATATATATATATATATATATATATATATATATATATATATATATATATATATATATATATATTAGAGCTGTGGAAACCGCTAAAAATTGCGAAACCGGATAATCGTTTTTATTTTTTATCGGTTCGATTAAATCGATTAAAAACAGAACGATTCGGTTTTCGATTTTGTCGGTTTTTTCAGTCATTATTATGATTTTGACTTTTAAAATTCGGTTTACAAAATTCGATTTTTACCATCTAAAAATAAAAAATCGAATCGTAAAGGTCATTTGTTATAAAAAATCGAATATTTTTTTATGATAAACCGAATAACAAAATTAAAAATCGATTTTTTTTTTACTTATTATTATTTACTTGGAATCCTTAGATTTGCACATCTTTAATACGATTTTTAAGTTTCTTTAATGATATTCAGTTTTATATTTAAACAGCGGTCAAAAAAAAAAATATTGAATAATAACACTTTTTTTCTTAAATTATATTTGAAACCAATTTTATATTTTGAAATAGCTCTTATGATTCACACAATATTTTATATTCCATTATTTTTAAAATAATTCTTGTTTAGTTTTTTGCAACTATATTATATTATATGTTTTATTTAAAATGTATATCAATCAAATTAGTCACCTGTGCAAAATAAAGATCTTAAAAATGCGTATTAAACTCTGTATATATTATGGACTTATATTAGGTATAGAAAGAAAGGAAAGCCAGGCTATTGTACTTTTCATGGAGTACCGTTTAAAAAGTATTGGAGTACAGGTAGGTAAAAAAAATGAAGAAGTGGTTGGTCAGTAAAAGCACTAAAAGCTGCATGATCATAGAATGTTCTTTATACTCTTCTTCCTCTTTTTTTTTTTTTTTTTTCTTTTTCTTTACATAAGTGAAAAAAGAAATAATCATTTAATATAAAAGAAAGAAAGAAAGCAATTAAGTTTGTTTTAAGTTTTGGAAAGAAAAATTAACAAAATCGCTCTTACTATCAATTTATTAGCAGCAAATTAAACAAGGATGTAATATAAAGTTGTATAAAAAACATTATTACATTTTTTCTATATCGTTATCTATCTATTATAACTATATAGAATATATATAATGAATGAATGAATGAATGAATGAATGAATGAATGAATGAATGAATGAATGAATGAATGAATGAATGAATGAATGAATGAATGAATGAATGAATGAATGAATGAATGAATGAATGAATGAATGAATGAATGAATGAATGAATGAATGAATGAATGAATGAATGAATGAATGAATGAATGAATGAATGAATGAATGAAAAACTTATTTTCTTTCTCTCTCTCTCTCTCTCATTCATTTATTCCGTTTTTTTATTTTTCCGCGGATATTAAAGACATCATTTAAAAAATATTAGTATATAAAAATTATATGATAAAACCTAAAAATGTATTGCTTAAATTTTTGTATTAAATATAGTTAACTATAATATTCATATTAAACTAAAATCATTTTGCAAACAGGGTATAATTTATAATATATAATTTTTTTTTGTTTAAGAAACGTCAGGCTTACAATTGATATACGGAGGTAAAAAAAAATTATAAGGTATATAAACGGCCGTGGGGTTGAAAGGGAGTTACATGCCCTCAGGTGTCCAGCTGGTTGTGTTTTGCGTTCTGAAGAAAGGTGCAAAACACATCATGGTGCAAAACATATTCCTTTTTTTTCTCTCTCTTATTTTTTTGGAGGCAGAATTTTAAAACTATGATTTTTGCTCCTCAAATTCAAATTTTTATCATTATTACCTTTCTTTGATTAGAAATGGTATGATTTTAAACTTTTTAAAACTTTTAAACAATTGATTTTTTTTTCATAATTAAAAAAATAATACTAAACTACTAATTGTAAGCAAATATACATAAATATATCAGTTTAAAATTTGCAGATTATATAAGACTGCATTTTTTATTCTTCTTAAAATATTTTTAAATAAAGTAACCTTAATAAATTAGCTTAATTGCCTAGAACACGAACGTTAAACTTGATAGTAAGATTTGTTAAAATACAATAAAAAATTAAATTTCTGACTTACATTTTTGTCTTAACAAATTTTTATTTTGATATTCATGTACAGCAGTATTTTCTTCTACATATTGAATACAAAATGATGTATGCATTATTGAATTAGATTTAAGAACAACTATTTTGCATACATGCAAAAATGGGTATTTTCCGTATTTCATACAAATTGCAGTAAAATTTAACCAATATATTTGACATCAGCATAAAATTTGCATTTCGGAATAAATTTTCAAGATTCAATATTTTAAAATCAAGGAACGCCCCTTTTTAATAATTAATGAATTTCTAAAAAACTATACGTTGCATCAAAAACTTTTAATGACAAGAAATGTGTAGAATTATATAATACACTTTGAGTATAAATTTCAGGCTATTTGAAATGTTATTGACAATTTGCCAACGCTTTGAAAAGTTTTAAACAGAGAAATTTTAAAAGTGCAATGTTTTTATTATGATGTTTTACTTCACTTTTAAAATTTCTCTGTTTGAAAACTTTCAAAGCGTTGGCAAATTGTCAAAAACATTTTAAATGGCCTAAAATTTATACACAGATTGTATTATATAATTCTACACATTTCTTGTCATTAAAAGTTTTTGATGCAACGTATAGTTTTTTAGAAATTCATCAATTATTAAAAAGGGGCGTTCCTCGATTTTAAAAATTTAAATCGTAAAAAATTATTCCTAAATGCAAATTTTATGCTGATGTCAAATATATTGGTTAAATTTTACTGCAATTCGTATGAAATACGGAAAATACCTATTTTTGCATGTATGCAAAATAGTCGTTCTTAAATCTAATTTAATAATGCATACATCATTTTGTATTCAATATGTAGTAGAACATACTGCTGTACATGAATATCAAAATAAAAATTTGTTGAGACTAAAATGTAAGTCAGAAATTCATTTTTTATTGTGTTTGAAGAAATCTTACTATCAAATTTAATGATCATATTCTAGGCAAGCTAATTTATTTAGGTAATCTCGTTTTGAGAGTATTCTAAAGAACATAAAAAATGCATTCTTTAGGCCCGCGCAGCCGTCTTATTTTATTTAATATTAAATTAATTTAAGAAAATAGGTCACTGTGATTGGCGGAGAGTCGACTCTCAGCCAATCACAGCGACTTATTATTTTAATTAATTTAATATTAAATAAAATAAAACGGCTGCGCGGGCCTTTTATATGCAAATTGTAAAAACATATTTTGTATATAAACAGTATTTTATTACGATTCTTTTACGTAACAAAAGAATAAAATAAAATGGTATTTTATAAAGTGTTAGAATATTATATTGTTTTTTCCCTCTCTACCTTCTCCCCAATACCTCATATACCTGATGCATTCTTTCAGAGATTGTCAATGTAAAAGTAGATGCAGTATTGCACACTACCTCTACTCATACATTTGCGTTTTATTTTAGGTGAGGGATCATTTGCTACCTGACCAGAAGACCCTCATTACTTTATGCATGAATTAATATTGAGCACTCAAAGAAACAATTACAGTGAATTATAATTACCACAGTTGTTTTCTTAATGAAAATACAAATATATATCTTTTTTTATCGTCGTTCTAGCTTAATTTTAAATATTTAATAAAAATAATTGTGAATTATTTTGCTTGTCTTTTTTCTTGTTGAAAAAGACGCTATAGAACGACAAAAAATAAAGGTGTATGCGTGTATTAAAAAAAGAAAAAAAACTGCATGCATTTTTAATCATTTTAACTTTTCCTACTAATTGAAGATATTAAAGCTTTCAGTCGTATGATCAGATAATCATTAATCATACGCTTTTTCAGCTTTTTGTTTGCTAAAATAAGTTTTCATTTGCACCCACCGATACAAAATCAAAATACCAAGTTACTTTTTATTTATTTTTATTTATTTATTTATTTATTTTTTTTTTTTTTTTTTTTTTTAGTGATACGCTAGTTTTTAAGTTAAATATTATAGTACATATATAATAATATAAATGCAAAATTAATAATAAATTTAGAAAAACATTGAAAAATAATGTATTATTAAAATAGCAATAAATTAGGGTCCTTTAAAATCAAATTATAATATACTTAAAACAAAATCTTCAGATTCTATTTACCGTATAGTTGTGAAAATAATAGACGGGTTAGTTGACACCCGAGGGATCGTCAATGGTATAAAGAACAGAGAAAAAAATAAACATCAGGTATATGTCCAGAATCTTGTCAAAATATTTTTGCACCTGCAGTCTTGCACTGCCCGATAAGAGGAGTCTAAATCTAAAGTCAACTTCCATAAAAAAATTGTCATTGAGCGAACAAACATGATAATTGATAACTAAGATTTTAAAATTTGTATGGGAAAATATAAGCTGCGTGTTAATAAATTATAATATGAATGAAAAATATAACTATATATATATATATATATATATATATATATATATATATATATATATATATATATATATATATATATATATATGTATTTTTCTGCATGATTTTTGAATAAAGACGATTATTTATTTATTTATTTATTTATTTATATATATATAATTAATTATATATATATATATATATATATATATATATATATATATATATATATATATATATATATATTATACATATATATATACACACATACACTCACACAATAACTTAATATTGTTAAATTATTGAGCTAAAATAACTTTTAATCCTTGATTTTTTCTAAAAAAAATTATCGATTTTTTAATGGGTATTTTAAAAAAAAAATCGAATTATTTTGACGGTTTTTATATAAAAGAAATAATATTAATCGATTTTTTTTAAATTAAGGTTTTTGCGAATTTAAAATCGTTAATATGCAATTCGATTTTTAATTTTCGATTTTCGGTTTTATGCAATAACTCGAAACCGATTTTCTTATTTCATGAAACCGGTTTTCAAAATAAACCGGATTAAATCCACAGCTCTAATATATATATATATATATATATATATATATATATATATATATATATATATATATATATATATATATATATATATATATATATATATATATATATATATATATATATATATATATATATATATATATATATATATATATATATATATATATATATATATATATAGCCCACATCAATTTGGTACACCAGAAAAAAAATTATATGGTTGAGAGAAAAAGGTTTGAGCTTTGTAATGAAGAACTGAACAAACAATCAAGATTTTTCCATTGTTGAGGCTTATATTGAGAGCCAGGAATGTCACAGAGAATGAGAAAAAAAGAAGAAGAAAAACAAACACAACACAAGATAACGTCTTATATATATATATATATTCTTCCTCCTTCGTTTCGTACAATTTCTTTTAATTAAGATTATTTCCTTTTTGTACCAAACGCTTGGTTTTATAAAAAGTTGAGAGGAAACAAAGTTTTAGAAAGAAAAAAGAAATAACACAGAAATGTTGTGTATTCATGCAACAATAAAATTTGTTCATTTTTAAATAGTAAAAACATTTAAAGATTTTAATGAAATTGCATACTAAAAATCTCATCAATTTATAATTAACAGTAATACTTTGTCATAACTCTCTCTCTCTCTCTCTCTCTCTCATTTTCTCATGATAAAATTATTCAAAAATAGAAACGTCTTATAAACAAAGTATTTCATAGATAATCCTTTTTTTTAAATTAAAAAACGTTAAAGAGAGATTGATTTAATTATTATTATTATTTATTTTTTTTATTACTAGACCACGCTTCTGTTTGTGCTGTAAGACATATGGGCCACCGGCTCAAAACGTGAGTGGTTTGTAGTCGCGACCAGCTGAACCAAAAAATGTTCGTCAAGCTATATACTTATTATTATTTTTTTTGTATCTATAATGGTAATTTGACCTGAGAGAAGCTCAGAAATGATGTGGCTTCACTAATTCGATTTACTTGAGTTTCAATTTTTGAAACTCACGACTAAATAATATTAATTTTAATATTAATTGTTTTTGTTTTTTTTTCTAAGGTCATTATGATAATATCAAATTTGATAGCAATATATACCCAAAATTTACAGCTATTTAACCTCTAACCTTATCAATTAACATTTAAAATAAATATTGCTGCCGTATTTCTTTGCCTATAATAACTTCAGAATTATGAAAATAGCACATATTATGAAAGAGTATTAAATAAGGCGTAGAATACCATGTAAACAAAAAAACTTGCCTAATATCCTAACATACCGAAATATGAACGCTGATTTGTCTAAAGTCAGTTGGCGTGTCAAAAGGCGGGTGCGGATACTGACGTCACAGTTCGCTTGTTTTACGCGCGCGTGGACCATGCGAGCTGTGACGTCAGAGTCTGCACGCACCATTTCTTGAATGGAAAATAAATTATAAATCAATGATTTTGGTCAAATCAACGTTGATATTCCAGTATGTTATAGGATGTATTAGGCAAGTTTTTTCCCCATGGTGTTCTACGCATTTAACTAAAAAAAAAAAAAAAAAATTATAGAACTTAAGCAAAATTTTGAATAAAACAATGTTAAATATTTACTAGTAATGAATCATTAACTTTTTTTTTTTTTTTTTTTTTTTAAACCTTTTTCATCAGTCATGGTATCTAAGGTATAACTTTATCATTTCATCATTTAATTTACTCAAAACACTACTGATCTCACAACATTTACATTGTTATTGATATTGATATTATATTACACAATATTATTTTTACATTAATATTATTATTAGCTTAACAAATATTAGCATTACAATTATATAAACAAATAATATAATATGAATAACCAAACAACTTGAAAAAGTTTGAAATTTCACAGAGTAAACTTTATATTTTCATTCCGAAGAGAGAAGAAGAAAAAAAAAATAGAATACAAATATATTCAGTTGGTTTGGCTTACATATTAAACTTACTATTCATGTCAGAGAGAGAGAGAGAGAGAGAGAGAGAGAGAGAGAGAGAGAGAGAGAGAGAGAGAGAGAGAGAGAGAGAGAGAGAGAGGAGAGAGAGAGAGAGAGAGAGTATTGTATATAAAGTTGGACGCAAAGCAATTTGAATCCTCAAATGGACTGACAGAGTAAAGAAACGTAATGAAAAACGTCACTCTTCTTTTATTTTATATTTTTTTCTTGTTAATTTAACAAAAGAGAGGAACAAAAAAATATATACATATATATATGTATACACGACAGACAAAGCCATATATATATATAATATAGTATATAAGAAGAGTATATTACTATAGTGTTGTATAAGAATGTTATGTACTTTTTTTTTCTTTTCCTTTTTTTTTTTTTTTTTTTTTTCAGAATATCCAATTTCAACAATTAGCATTTTTTTAGATTATAAACTCCTTTTTTTATGTATATTATCTTTTTTTTTTTTTTTTTTTTTTTAATAAATTTATTTTTTTGTTGTGTAATTTAAAAACATAGAAATGCAAAATAGGGAATTTCATTTATTCTCTCTCTCCCGACTCATATTACTTTTCTTTTTTTTGAGTAGCTTGATAACTTGATGAATATATTTGAAATTCACATTGGCTGATTATTTTTAGTCATACCACATTTTTTTCCATGCCAGTAAATCACGCAAACTAATTTTCCATTGTATAAATATATTTTATATAATATACGTACTAAAAATATTGCGTTTAAAAATCGTCACCAAAAAAAAAAAAAAAAAAAAAAAAAAAAAACAGAATATAACTTTGAATAATTGTCAACTTACAAAATAACGAAAACATGCACTTTAGATTTTTCATCCTTGGTACTCCTCTCTCTCTCTCTCTCTCTCTCTCTCTCTCTCTCTCTCTCTCTCTCTCTCTCTCTCTCTCTCTCTCTCTCTCTCTCTATTTCTCTCTCTCTCTATTTCTCTCTCTCTCTCTCTATTTCTCTCTCTCTCTCCTTTCATAATTGATTTTAAAAAATACTCATATATTCAGAGTTGTGATTCTAACTGTTATAGATAATTTTTCAATCATAATAAGAACCTTTCCTAAATAAATATACAGTATGTACTGAATATCCGTAACTTATAATAATAATATTTTTTTCTTTTATCATTTACCTATTTTGGTTTGTGTATGTATACATTAAAATATAATATTATATAAAATTCATATTAAAATCACTTTCATCATAATCTATTGCTATTCGAAAAGAATAATAATAATAAAAATCTATTGTTTTTCTACATCATATTAAACATAAAAAGCTTCAAAAAATTCTCTTTGTCAGCTAAAAAAGTTCATATCAGATTTTTTTTCCCGATGAAGAGTTATTTGTTATGCATCAGTAAATTTTTTTCTCTTTCAGACTTTTTTTTTTCATCATTATTCTCATTTTACAATATTGAATTTTTTTTGTTAATGCACAATTTAAAATGTTAAAAATTGAAAAAAAAAAACTCGTTTCAGTTACATTGTTTAAAAAAAATGTATATATTATATCAATACTTATTGTAGCGTAAAATTATGAACGATCATAAAAATATCAATGTTTAAATTTTTTTATTGTTCAACATGATTTTTTTTGTCATAAAAATAAATGTAGTAACATAATGTTGATTTAAATTATTTGCATATATTTTCATGATGATGTATTTCAGTTTGAGTTTATTCTAGTGGAAAAAAAATCTAATTAAAAAAATAATTGTAAGTGACGTGAATGATATGATGTGATGTAATCAATTATGCTGTATGTATGCAACAAAAATAATAATTATAAACTGTGCAAAAAAAAAATAATAATAATAATAAAAAAAAAATTTGGGATACTTTATTTTTTGATACATACATTTTGCATAAAATAGCAAATCTTCACATTATAATGAAACAATGAATATATATATATTTATATATATGTCTTTCATTAATGATATGGCATTAGTATACATAATTTTTAATATTGTGTGATGTTAAAAGATGTACTGTATAAAAACTAGGGCTAAACTTTCAAAAAATAAAAAAATCCATAAGAAAACGCCGATAATTTCAATGGAAAAATATATTTTCAGAATCAATAATAAAAACAAGCACTTTTAGATATAGTATTTAAAATTCGTAATATAAAATTATTTCATATTGCGTATTAGACCGGTTCCACTCATATTTAAGAGCCACAATTTTGTTAACGAATACACCAGGCCAGCATAAGAAAGACTTTATATTTATTATATTATATAGTTTTTTTTTAAACAGCAAACTAAGCTTCAAACCTCAGTATATTTCTAGGTTATAATAAGCTAGAAGAATATGAGAAAAATGCTTACAGTCAAAATTAACTTTTATATTTGCGACAACAGAGGAAAAAAATTGTTTACCATTATGCTGGACAGTGTATTAAGCACCACAAACATGGCAACAAAGCGAAAAAGGATGTGCAATGGGTCTGTGTCTGTACATTACAATATTAACATGAAACGTGTACAAATACTTACATTTTGACAACTTATAATTTCAAATCATTTTACTTCCCATACTTTCATGAAGTTTAATGAAGATTATCGGTTTAAAAAATCCAAACTCTTAAAAACACGTATGTCTATAGTAGTCCTATGACTAATAAACTGTTTTGAAGCCGACTTAAAGCAATTTCGGTCACATCCGCTTCCGTTTCTACTTACTACGCATGTGCAGTACATCGAAACGGAAGCGGATGTGAGCGAATTCACTTAAAGTCGGCCTCAAAACAGTTGTTCCTTTATTAGTCATGAAACAGTGCAGTAAAAAATCTGTGGAAAAAAAATTCTTCCCCGTAACTCCCCATAAGCGTCTAGTTAGCTTTAACGACGCGCAATACTGATTAAGTTCGTATTCAATATTAAAGTATACAATTATATAGTATACTCAACAATAAGACTGTCAACCTAATATATTGTGGTTGAAATATCATGACACATTTCTTTACAATATTTATAATTATTTTTATAAAAAATAAATAAATAAATATAAATATAAATTAAAATAATATATTTATTAATAAAACTACAAACTTATTATAATAATACAATAAAAAGATTTATAAATTTGACGTAAAAGATAAAGTAATTGTTAACTTAACTTGACAATTGATAAATAGGTTTTACTTTTGTTTAGCTACTACTTTTTGTCTTGCTTTTAAAAGAGGTAAAAAAAGCTTGTAAGTAAAGGATTTAAAGCTATTGGTGTGTTGTTTTTGTATGTTATTCCAGCAGTGATTTGCTATTCTCTATACACAGTTTAGATAAAGATATATACAAAAAAAAAACTTCACGTTAATCCCTAGGTTAGTAGATTGAGATACTGTCGGTTATATTTAACAACAAAATTTCTTAACCCCCCCCCCCTTTTTTTTCCTAATTCTTTTTCTTCTAGTCTTATTACTTAAATGGATATATTGTTGAAGTCTAATCGTTGAATGCTTTACTATTTATTTATGAGTGAATATAATCAATTACACTTACAAATATGACTTGGTTCATTAACTAAATAAATATTATTACATTTTCAAAGCTTCATTAAAGTTTCAAATTAAAAAGGAAAAAATAATCATAATAATAATTATCTATAAATTTGTTGCATTTTTTTTGTTCTTTAGTGCATTGAAATAAATCTTTTACGTAGTTTTATGAAAATGGGGATGGGCGGGTAAAGCATTTATTAGTAGTATTAACTATTTAGTAATATATATTATAATAACTTACTAAGCACTAAGGCATATAATATTATGTAGTTTAAGGTTATAGTTATTTAATAAATACTTTTAATAAAAATAATGACAGAAAAAATGGTTCTAAATGAATCTACCCCCCCTTCAATCCCCCCGCCCCCCCCCACACCTGCCCGCTACATTTTAATAACTCTATATATTATAATTATAGTTACGAATGTTGCGATGATCTAATAATAATAAACGGCTTTTATTGGGCGAAATCAGGCGTACAACCTCTCAATTTAACCCAACTGTTTTACAGTACAGTCAGTTACAATAAATAGTTAGAAATGTTAGACATGTTATGTTAAATATGATTTAAAACAAATTATATTAGTAATAATTTTAATTATGATAGTAATTCTATAATAGTAAAATATGTAGTCAAGCTTGGACTCTAATATGTAAAAGTTGCTAGAAAATTAACAAAATTAATAGCATAAACCTAAATGCGGAAATAAAAAGACAACAAAAAGAAAAAAGACATGATAGAGAAGATGTCTAATAAAATTAATTAATCTTATAATTTATTTTCTAAAACAAAAGAGTTATTCCAGCTGAAAAAAATATAACCAAACTTTTTTTTTTTTGTGTGTATGTGCTTCTTAAATAATTTTTTTAGCCATCTTGATCGACTTGTTTTCCGCTGACGTGTTCCAAAAAAAGTTACAAAACCTTTGGTTAAAGGGAGAAAGGGAATAAAGAATAAAAAGAAAAGATCTTGAAAAGCGACTGTAAATCTTTGATAAACATAACTTTATATATATATTTTTTTTCTTCTTTTTTCTTTCGTTAACGTATAAGATCTGAAAAACTTTTTTCTTCACTATTGCATAGAAAAAGATGTAAAGGTCGATTTGTTACGATAGAATGAATTGATCTTTATATATATATATATATATATATATATATATATATATATATATATATATATATATATATATATATATATATATATATATATATATATATATATATACACCGGTATAAAGGTAGTTTTAGAAATGAAGTTTTTCCTTTTAACTTCGTCTTTTCTCTCTCTCATTTTCTTATTGCTATTGATATCGGAAAATATTCATTTTTTTTTTCATCTATATTTGTATTTATTTATAAAGATTTATTTTGCTGTATACTTGTACTACTTCATGTTTTGAAAAGGAAATATAAACTTTTTTATTTATTTATTTTTTTTTTTTGAGGTGAGTATTTCTGCCACACGTCTAGAAAAAATATGTAATACCATAGTAATAAGATATTAAAAAAGTTTATTATCTACGTATTACGTAGATACGTAGATTACGTATTACAAATAATGGCCATATTATATGTCTTAAATTATTAAATCTAAAAATCCAAAATGCATTTACTTTTATAAACTCAATAATAGTAATATATTATCGTTTGATTAAACATTTAATATTATAATTTATAAATTAACTGATTGAAATGGAATTATTGACATCATATTTAATTGTAAATTTGTGTTCAATTGTTCATAAAACATTTACATTCAAGTCAGATTACTTTTCACAGGTAATAACTATTAAACCGCGAGACCAAATATGAAATTATATAATATAGTAATCTGAAACGTTTTATTTAAAATACGGAGGATTTTAAAACTAAATAATATTATAATTCAATATATATTTTTTACTAATATTTAAAATAATTAATTTTTACAAATTATTTCAGAATCATTGAACTATAGTATATAATAGGCTTGGGAAATTAATTGAGAATAAAGTGTATTATGGAAAACAAGAAAATGTAATTTAAGTTTCCATGCTACGTAATTGGATTATAACTTGCATTCATTGCCTAATTTCAAATAATGTTACAGAAATTCATATTTAAATGCAATTATATATAAAGTTTGAATAATACGCTATTACTGGTTTTATAATTATCTTAATTATTAAATTAATCAATAATTCAACTTATTAATGTACGATTTTTATGTCTTATATAAAGTAAATTTTTATCCGTTTTGCAGTGAAAAATATAAAATAAAGAACTGTGAGGAATTTTGTAGTTAAAGAATTTTTAATATTAGTAAAGAAAATCATTGGTTCATATATCTCAATTAGTTACTGTTATTTTCGTTTTTTTCGTTTTTTTTTTTTTTTTTTTTTTTTTTTTTTTTTTTACAATTCTAAAATATTCAAAATTCTCTCCCTCATTTGATTAAAAGTAAACTTACTATAGTTATAAAACATATTTTATTTTAACATAATGTATTTAATGCCATGAACACCTTTAATCATTTTTTTTTACAATGAACTTAAAAAGCATAAATATAATAAATTACTATACTATACAATATATCAAATATGATGTTTCAATGTAAAAGAAAACTACGATTTATTTTGTGTTATAATTTACACTGCTATTCATCCCCATTTTCATCCCCTACTTTTATGCAATTCTAAAAGTCCAATCGTATCAAAAACTCTGACGTCATTTTATTGCTATACCAACTAAATCGTAAAATTTACTGCGAAAAAACAAACGTTTCCTTTTTATTTTTTATCCGAGCATTGTTATTACTTTTTTTTTTCTTTTCCTAGTTTAATTTTAAGATAGATATTTTATAATAAAAGGTCTGTGTGTTTTTGTTTTTTTATATCTCTTGCATCTGCCTCGTGCTAATTTAGTTTTTGCTGGGTCTAAAATAATGCATTTTATTACGACGATCGTCTTTCATCTGTATTGCCTACCAATTTTAATTATTTCATAACATGAAACTTTTTTATTATATTATGTATATTTTCATTTTCAGGATACTTGTATTTGTATGTTTTAGGAAATCATATTGTACAGAAAATTTTGTTTTCAATCAGTCTGACTCTGACAGAGAGAGAGAGAGAGAGAGAGAGAGAGAGAGAGAGAGAGAGAGAGAGAGAGAGAGAGAGAGAGAGAGAGAGAGAGAGAGAGAGAGAGAGAGAGAGAGAGAGAGAGAGAGAGAGAGAGAGAGAGAGAGAGAGAGAGAGAGAGAGAGAGATGAATTTAATTGAACGGATGGTAATGTAATACATAAACATAACATAAAAAATTAACAAGTTATTACAAGTCTATAATAAAAGAAAGTTAATATAAAGGTGTAACGTTAAAATTTTTTATTTTTTAATTTTGAACACGTAATTTATTTTATTTATATTTATCAGATAAGTAATTTTATTTTTAACAATAATACTAAAAAAAAAAAAAAAAAAAAAAAAAATGCAGTAAAAAAAGTGTCAATATTGAAGTTTTTATTTTCTAAGGTTTACTTGTTGTTTTTAGTGAGTATAGTATATGTTGTTAAAGTAAAATAAATTTTATAGTAGTTTGAAGCTAAAAAAAAAAAAAAAAGTAATACATAGAGTTAACGTGTTCTTTCTCTCCTTTCTTATATTACCTGTGAAAAGTAATCTGACTTGAATGTAAATGTTTTAGGAACAATTGAACACAAATTTACAACTTTTCTATACTCTCTCTCTCTCTCTCTCTCTCTCTCTCTCTCTCTCTCTCTCTCTCTCTCTCTCTCTCTCTCTCTCTCTCTCTCTCGTTTTTCCACTTAAATTTGCAATTTTCTTTCCTTCAATTTCTTTTTTATTTACTTTCAACTTTATTCCCATCTCATTTCAATTGTTATCTCTCTTCTCTCTATCTCTTTTTTATTTTAAACATCATTTTATATAATTTAATGTAAATAATAAACGTATTTTAATGGTATTTCGATTAATGGTAATGTTTACTATATAATATTTCTTAAAAATAAATAAAAACAAATTTAAATTTACGACAATTTATAATGAAAAATATACTCATTATAAATTACAAAAGAATTTATTATTTAAAAATTCTCTTCTTTTTTTTCTGTCTTACTTTTTAATGTAAATATAATAAAAATTTCAATATTTTTCCATTTAAAATGAATAAAAGTTTTTTAACGTTAAACAATTATCAATTTGGAAGAAAAAAAAACTTTCTTTACATTTTTTTTTATTATTATTTGAAACGTTCTGGAGCTTTTTAATATATAATTAAAAGTTTCGAAAGTGTTTATACTTTGTATTATTATTCATTAAAAAAAAAAGTTTATTTTTCCCGTAATTAAAAGAAGTTTTAGAAATTTTCATTATTTTATTTTACTCTCAATTTTTAACTAAATTTTTCCTGCTACATTATTTGAATAATAATTAAAAAATAATTCAAAACGTTTTGTAATATTAAAGCAAAATGTAAGAATGAACGGTATATATCCGTCGTACAATGGAGAAATAAAAATGGAAAAACTGTAATGTTTTTTATTCCGTTGACGTTAAAAATTATAGTAAGTTCATTCTTGAATTTCGAGTTATATATTATAACACTTTTTATTTTAAAATTTTCTCTTTTGACATTTCAATTTCTAGTATTCTGAGAGGAAAAAAAAACCGTTTATTATATATATATTTATTGTATAAATTTATTATTGTAACTTGTAAAGAACATTTTTCGTACGTATTAATTGCTTTTAATGAATTAAAATGTTAAATTATAAAAAAAAAATCATTTTGGAGTGTATGTTTATCATATTATAATATAAATGTTAATTCAAATCAAACAAAATTTATGAATAATATTAAACTCTTGTCAGTCATAGAATATTTTATTTGTATTTTTCCAGAAAATACAATATTATTTACCAAAATAGTATTGAAATTTGATTCTCTATCCAAAGCCCTTCATAGTATATTTTGCTTTACACTTTCTGATAAAGCTGTAACATTTATTTATTTATTTTTTTGGGGAATAATTATCGGCAATTCTTGGAGTAACATCTACATAACTAAAAAAATACTTGCAATGCTCTTTTGAAATAAACTTCCAAAATACATCAGAGAAATAAATGAATTGTATTTATTTAAATCCAAGCTAAAGCTATTTCTACTAAATTTAGATATTCAATATAAAATTTCATTCTTGAAAAAATAATTTAGATTTCACAGACCCCCCATTATAAATACTTTCACTTATAAAAATATGAAGTTTTAGTTTTTTAATCTATCTTAAATGAGACAAGTATTGTATGTTAAAAATATCTTGTTTGAAGATGAATAAACTGATTTGATTTGATTCTACATAATCAAATTCAAAACAGTTTTGAATCTTATTTATATATACATAATATAGTGAAGTTAGAAAAAAAATAGCGTGAAAGAATTAACTACGACTTTTGATGTTTTACCCTTTCGTGTGAAGATTTGCTTGGATTCCCTTATTTTTTAAATATTCATCAATGTAAATTATATTGAAGGGAAAAAAAATGCATTAATAAATGAAGCAATAAAAAATATACATGGCTATAAAATGCATAATTTCATCCTACGTATAATAATAATAAAAAGAACTAAAAGATGAATTATCTTGCGTAATTTGTAATAATATATGACGTTGAAAGTTGAAAAATTAATTATTTTATGTATTTTTCTTCCTCATTTCCATAAAAATATAATTAATAATATTAAAATAGAATATATAATGGAGAGATGGAAAAAAATATTTGGTATAACGTTATAAGGATAAAAAAATTTACATAAGTTTTCTCTCTCTCTCTCTCTCTCTCTCTCTCTCTCTCTTTCTTCTGGTCAAAGATTGATTACCTGAGAACTTCTAAAAAAAAAAAAAACTTTCTTGATTAAATTGATTTGAGACTTGAAAAACAAAACTCATTTAAAATATGAATGAAACCGGAAGTAAAAATATATATATAAATCAAACCGGAATAGATTTCTATAACATAAATTTATACATGGGTAAAGTTTATTTCAATTTAGTTTTGATTTCATTGAATATAATTTTCAAAATCAATTTTTATATTTCATTTCCGGTTTATAAAATTTATATTGATTATACTATACTTAAGTTTATATAACATGAAAAAAAATATATATATTTTTTTTCCACGCTTGAGGCTTTCGTGTCATATTTTTAATCAACGTTGTCGCCAGAAAGTTGTTCTTAATCAATCAAATGTCAATGTCGTTTAGTATCTTTTTTTCTTCAGGCTTCAACCATGTGGCATACTTTACTCGTCTCTTTCGTTCTCATTTTTTTTTAATATAATTTTTTCACAACTTTTCATCCTATTATAGGACCTATTTTTAACTTTCAAAAAAAAAAAAAAAGACAATGCTTTTAGTTTAAATTAATACTTTCTACACAAAGAATAAGGATTTGAAAGACAAAAGAACAGAAAGAGAGCTTATTTTTCTCTTTTTCTTGTAATCTTCGTATTACATTTTTTAATTGGAATTTTCGAAAGATATGGATGTTAAAAGAATTTAATTCTGTGTGAATGAAATCTGAAAAATAATTTTTTAGAATTTATTGTTTTAATTTTAAATATTAATTATATACTTTGAATACATATTATACAGTATATTTTAATGTTGGTAGTTTTAGAAGTTTACATTGATATACTGAAAATGTTTTTTAATACGTATTTAATTACAATTATCAATGTAACTACTAATTGTTCTTTCTCTTTATGTTACAGGTAAGAAAAGGATCCATCATCCATTTAATTACACGCGAACTCTCACTCTTAGAAAGTTGGTTTGTAACAAACAGAAAAAGCTTTTTTTTGTTCTTCTTTAATTTCAAAACTTATCTTTAAAATTGCTGAATTTTATTTCACGTATAAGGTAACCGACTTGGACCAGAAATCGTTAAAAGTGGAAGTTCGTATATTTTCACAATAATTCTTTGTACACTCTTAATTTCCATCAAAACAAACACTATAATTTTCACATAAAATTGAGTATATTTAAAAAAATGTTTTATTGTTCCGTAATAAGTTTTAATAATATTTTTAATGATAAAAAAAATTAAAACTAAAATTTGACGCTAAAATTGGAATTTCCACATTTGCATGTAATCTTTAAAGTGGAATAAGTTAAGTATTTGATCGTGTTTTCACATATTTGACGTAGCTAAACTTTGGAGGAAAATTTAATCTTTACTTACTTAGTGTGAATATTATAATTCACGACCGTCTAGTTTGCGAGATATCAGGCGGTCACCTACTCCCTTCAATTAATCAATGTAAATTTACTAAGAATTCTACTAAAAAAAATACATAAAAATGATAATAATAAAGTACAAAACTTAACATAAAATAGCAATTAACTAATAAATTAAATAAAAACTTTAATTAATGTGAGAGGCTACAATTTGTATGCTATTTCACGTTTTATAGTGTTTAAAATTAGTATCCTAAAACATAGGCAATTTGTTGAGCATATCTGTTGTCCAGGTTGCATAACAATTTAGGATACACAATAAAAAAAATTTTAAAACAGTGTTTACATAATTTAATCCTAAAGATTTTATATTATAATATATTATTATTATGAATAATTTATAATAAACTTGTTGACATTATAATAAATATAAATAGTTTATAAAACAATTTAGTAGCTATTAAATGAATGTTTGTAAAGAGTGTGTGATACAGAAAGAGAGAGAGAGAGAGAGAGAGAGAGAGAGAGAGAGAGAGAGAGAGAGAGAGAGAGAGAGAGAGAGAGAGAAAGCATCAAAGTTTATATGGTACAGAAACTAATGAACATTTTTGGTATTTTATTACCTTTTTCTCACTCTTATATACGTAACGTTTAAAAGTCGTTATTACACTTTTGCTATCTATTTAATTATCAAAAAGCCTCTCTTTTTTATTATATTTCAACACTTATAAAGTCTCCTTTTTTTTTTTTTTTTTTTTTTTAATTCACATGTATAAAATTTTATTTACGTATATATAGAAATTTTATCATCATATAAATATAAAAGTTTAGTAACTTTTAAATGATAAAAACTATTTAATGAAGTAAAAGATTTTTATTATAAAAATTGAATTTTTAAATTAATTTTCAATCTAAAATTAAATCATAAAAAAAAGGTCATAATATACTTAAGTTTTAGTTTTAAATCAGTGATGCTGATGTATACATACATATACATGTCATTACGATTTTTAAACCTATATAGCTATCATAAATAGGCGATTATTCTAAATAAAAAAATATATATACATATAGAGTACAATATAATTCATAATTGATACAAAAATAAAATCAATTCTTACATATAATGCAAATATATGTTGAATTTTATTTACAGTTTACTTGCGATGCTTTGAGCATCTGTAAATAAAATGAAAATATGCTGGTTCTAATATAGTATTAGTTAACCTATGCACAACTCTCTCTCTCTCTCTCTCTCTCTCTCTCTCTCTCTCTCTCTCTCTCTCTCTCTCTCTCTCTCTCTCTCTCTACTTTTTGACT
The DNA here is from genome assembly GCA_949318235.1 of Ecdyonurus torrentis. NCBI lineage: Eukaryota > Metazoa > Arthropoda > Insecta > Ephemeroptera > Heptageniidae > Ecdyonurus > Ecdyonurus torrentis. The sequence goes on from OX439136.1 coordinate 13,908,829, forward strand.
CTAAAAGCTTACAGTCTTAAAGTAAGTTTGTACGAAAAAAAAAAACGTCATATGGCTTAGAATTTTAGATTTTTTTTTACGCATTAACTGTCATGATACTTATTTCCCCCCACCCCTCCTCCCACCAAAAAAAAAAAGCTAATCTTATTTTATCCTCTTTCTTTATCTTATATAAAACCATTTTGATAACATATTCTGTTTGAAAGTAGAACAAACACATATTTTTTTGTCTTGATGTAAAAATATAAAATGTAAATCGTATAATTACTAAGTTTTTTTTTGGTACAATAATATATAATTCTGGTATGACTATGACTATGAAAGGAGAGAGAATGTATATAAGTTAATCCAAATATGTCCTAACACAAGAAAATTTAATGTTTTTTACACTTACTATTACATACATATAACGTTAGTTTAGTTAACATCAGTTAGGGAGAAAGATGTTTGTGTAAAGCTACGATAAATATTTGATTATCTCTCTCTCTCTCTCTCTCTCTCTCTCTCTCTCTCTCTCTCTCTCTCTCTCTCTCTCTCTATTTTTTTTTACATACACATACTTTAAAAGAAGAAGAAAAAAATCTTGTGGTATAACAACATTAAAGTACATTGAAATTCATGATAATGTTTATGACGTCATAAGTTAATGTAATTTATTTTATTGATTATTACTATTACAATGTAATGTACATTTATGTGTATGTTTTTTTTTTTTTTTTTTTTTTTTTTTTTGTAAAATATTTATTTATTTTGCTTCAATAGCATTGATATACATATTTTTTTCGTGTTTTTTTAAGCAGATTTTTTATTTTATTATTATTTAACTTAGATAATGGCTTTTTAAAAAGGTAATGTTCTTGTGAATTTTAAAAGCATAAAAACTAAGAAAAATGTGTTAATAGTAAATACGAGAGAAAAACTAAACATTTCCTTGCAAATATTTTTTATTTTATTTAGAAGATTTTTTCTTCTCAAAATTTTATTATAAGATGCTGTAAGATGCAAGCTAATGTATACTTTATAGATTAAAGCAATTCCACATCTCATAAAAAATATTTATACGAGTATGTTGAATTTTTTTATGGAATTTTTTTTTTTATTATATTTTTTAAATTTATTTACTCTACTTATTCAAAAATACAAGTGAACTTACAACTTATGAATCAAAATAGTATTTTCAGTATATATAGTTCATCATTTAGAATTTATTTGAAAAACAAAACAAATAATTCTATTTTATTGACAATTTTCAATACTTTTAATGGTTTAAAATCCAATTAAAAATAATAATGATATAAAAAAAAAGTAGACTAAAATCAAACCAAATTAAAACAATTGAATTTGAGTATAGCTATACTTATTTTTTATATGACAATTGAAGTTCATATTATGATTTTTTTTTTTTTTTTTTAACATTTAAAAGGAAATTTTTTAAATGAAAAAGTTTGTGTAAAATGTAAACCAAATTTCAACAAACAAAAGTACAAGTAAATAATTCATGTACATAAATGACGTCATAGAAAATGTAAATGAAACAAAGTATATAGAAAGTGCGTACTTTTGGGATTTGCATATCGAATGCTTCTATAATACCGCATAGAAGAGTTAATATTAGGTTCTATATACATTATATTATACATGCTTCAACGTATGTATATTTATATATAAAATAGTATATATCACATTGAGATATTCAGATATGTATGTATGTATATATATATATATATAAATATGAGTTTTAATAGAATGTAAGCTGGGTATATGTTCTTATCATTCTTATTATTTATAACTTCATATCTTTTTATTCATTTAAAATTGAATATTTTTCTTTCAAAATATAAAAATAATACTGTAAAATTGAAAAATTGTTACTATTTAGAATTTTAAGAGTTGCTAATTAATTTTATGTCTAAATTAAAAAATAAATCTAGAAATTTGTTGTATCTTCTATGCGCGAGTATCATTGTTTAAAATCAAATTGTACATAATGAGTGTGCAATTGAAAAAAAAAATGGTAACTATATCGATCGAAGAACATTGAAGAAATTGAATGTTAATATACATAATAATATATGGTATTGATTTTTTAAAGATTTATGAAGGTTCTGAAACATGTCGTTAAATGGATTAAACTTCAAAATTAAACAATCTATACGTATATGTACACATGCGTTATTTTTCCATAAACTAAATATACATGAAACAAATTTACGGGTAATTGAGGAAGCAAAATATTTTAAAATTTACGCACAAGAACCTTTAGTTATTTTTAACAATAATTCTCTCCCTGATTTTTGAATATTTTTTTAAAAATAAAACAGCTTATTTATTTAAAAAAAAAATCGATAATGTTGAATATATTTAATATACAGTAGATACATACGTACATTTAATTTTAGAGATATAAAATATCCTTTTCTTAGTATATTATATTATATTTCCTATCTCTCTCTCTCTCTCTCTCTCGTTCTCTTCTTGTAGAATGCAAAAAGATCCCCAATTTTTGGAGTAACCAGGAAAATAGGTTCGTGTTTTATAATTTTTTTATATCTCGATACCCCTTTTTTACCTTTTATAATATTTTAAAATTTTGTAAACAAATATTTCTGCTCTATCAAAAAATATCTACATGCATACATCGTAACTTTATATTTTACCACGTTATACTCCTAAAGTTTGATATTATATGGTGCATCTCTAATAAAATATTAATAATATTATGTATGTATATGCTATGGTCAAAAGTTTTTTTTTTTTAGAAAAGTGTTTTGGATAACTGTATATAGTATGTGAGTATGAGAGAAAATAGTAGTCTCTTGGTTATCGATTATACGTTTTGAGAGAGAGAGAGAGACAGAGAGAGAGAGAGAGAGAGAGAGAGAGAGAGAGAGAGAGAGACTATAGTATAAGGGAAGGGGTTGGGGAATGGAAAAAGGCGCGGGGCCTACTACTGGGTGAATTCACATAGCCAAAAACTTGCTTTTCACTCTGTGTAAAGCCCGCCATAGAATTGCTATTGCTGGCCAGTATTATGTATACGTAGTAAAAAGGAAATATATATAGGCGCCACGTTATTATATACATTTTCCAAAGTTATTTAATAAAAAAGGTAACTTTGTCTACTTGGAAATAGAGGATTTTTTTCAACAATAATATTTTGCAACTATTGCAAATATATAATGTCAATTTATATATTTTTTCCCCTGCTAATTCAGTTATTTTTTATTGTACTTACATTTTACATCTTATTTTGACTTGAATGCCCCAATTGATTCCAATACAAATATTATATATTTATTCTACCCGTAATTACCTTACAAGTGCAGTTAAAAAAATTCCTTTCGCAATGCACTAATAATTAATAGTTAAGTTTATTTAATTTGGCGAAATTCGACGCAGCGTTCATAATTCTTAAAGTTTCTTATTTTATTTGCTTCTACTATAACAAATGACAGTAAGTAGAATTAATTATCAACTAAAAATATCATAAAATTCTTTTATAATCAAAAATGCTAAGACAAGCAATTTGAAGAGATGTGAATGAAGATGAAAAAGAAAGTAAAAAAAAGATCAAATTTTCTTATATAATACAAAATCTCAACAATAAAAAAAGGGGGACAGATAAAAAAAAAAGATAAAGCTTTTAAAAAAGAAAGAAAGAGAAGTCATTGGTGTATAGTGAGCAGTATTTTTGTGTTAGTCTGAAATTGGTGCTGTCTAAAGGATCTAAAGTTAGTATGTAAGACATGTTTTCTACATCCGTTATCTATATGTTATTCTCTCTCTTTTCTAATATAATGTCGTATTATAACATTCGTCTTTTACTTACAAGTAACATCAATTACATACAAAGAGACACGTAAAATTGCGAGAAAACACTAATTTTATTTTAAATATAATAAATTACTTTGTAATGTTTTATTGTTACTATTTTTTTTTTTTTATTATTATCTTTTTTAGCTTTTTTTTTATATGTATATATGTAAGCTTATTTTCTAGAAAATAAATTATTTAAGAAAAAAAAAAAAAAAAAAAACAGTGGCTTGTTTACGTTGGTAACGTGTAACGAATCAAAAACTTGTGATGGTAACAGTATATTGGAGAATTCTAATTTCCTATATTTTGCAGTACTTTAAGAAAACTACTGCAGTTAGAAAGTTAAGTTGAAATTTATGTCACACTGTACATAAACTGTTTTATCTCATAAGAAAAAATTCATAAATAAAACGTTAACAAGAATTTTAAATATCGTTACTGCAAAAACTAATAAGCAATAGGTCTAGCCAGTGCAAAATATCCTAATTCTAAACCAATATAACTAATAAAGTAACGAAGGTTTTGAGGTCAACTATAAATGATTTTGCTCACATCCGCTTCCGTTTTGACGTACTGCGCATGCGTAGTAAGTAGTAACGGAAGCGGATGTGACCAAAATTGATTAAAGTCAGCCTCAAAACAGTTGTTCCTTATTAGTCTATATAATGATTAATACTTAATATGGATGATTGTAACAAATAAAAAGTTATTGTTATTAACTAGTGAATAATATGACTGAAGTATGCATCAATCTGGCGAATGAAGCTTACATTTTTTTTTTAATAAAAATATGTATACATACATAAGTCCTACCAAGACAATGGAATCTTATCGGTGGGTGCTTAATCAACATAATATAATAAAAGTTAGTAAGTATAAAATATTACAAATAGAAATACATGCTAAGCGTGCTAACCTATATCATTGGCAATTTGGGACAAGTGTCAAGTTCCCTAATTTCCTACCCATAACCATAGGACGACTTTTTTTTTTTTTTTTTTTTTTTCTTCACCCTTCTTCTTTTTTCTTCTTTTTCAAAGATCAGAAAAATTTTAATGAGGAATATTAAACTCACTTATGACTATTTTAATCTAATAAAATTTAAGAATATTTCATCATCGGTATATAGCATATATTTTGTAACTTGAATAAACTTGAAAATAAATGAGATTATACGTAGATCTGAAAGTAACAATACATTTGAAATTCGTTTATATATATGAAGACAATAATAATGACATAGTAGAATAAAAAAAAAAATTGAATGTCCCCATTGAAAGATATTATATTATATACTAATCCACACATTTTCATCATTTTTCACAAGTATCATAATATAAAATATTATTGTTAAAATATTGTATAGAAATTAATTCTATAGAGATGCAAATGTGAATCTCTTTCTCTCTCTCTCGTTCTATTATTACATACAATACAAACAGCAAGGAACGTTGTTCTATTATTTGTTTAGAAACCACTAAGTAAAGGTGTTCAATAGGAAATTTAGAGGAGAGAGAAGGGGGGAAAATGTAAATACTTGAATCTGTTAATAGAATGAGGAGGGATAGATTTAAAATATGTGGTAACCCACATTTAATAATGAATTAAATTTAAGATACAGTTTATATAATATTTCTTTATTTTTAGATAAAAGTGTTAATAATTTTTAAAAAATGTATTTTTTTTTTTTTTTTTTTTTTTTTTTTGTGGATGGATTTTGATCAAAGTGGAAGTATGTACGTAGCAACAAAGAAAATGATAATAACAAAATCCCCAAATCCACTCCTTCATCCCCCAACCCCAGAAAATATTTTATTGGTGATAACATTTTTAACATTAAAGCTTATACTTTACAAAGAAAAAAACAAGACAAAATTATGATAAAACTCTCTATGGAGAAAAGAAAAAAAAAATGGTTTTTGAGTGTTACCGCATTTTGTTTTAAGTTTTAAACAGGATTTTCTTGTTTATAACAGAAATGAAAACTTGAAACATGTATTTAACTATACACAAAGCTTTGCTAAATTAAGCCCTAACTATAATCCTTATTCCTAAATCTCTTACTTTTTTTTTTATCCTTAGATACTAAAAGTTGTCATTCTTTAAAAAGTACATGGTGAAAAAGTCTTTTATTAACATGAATCTTTCAATTTTTGTGTTTCTCTTTTAAGTGTTTATAATTAAAATTTTTAAAAAAAATTTCATTTCATTCAACAGTATATTGTAATGTATTGGAAAAGTTTACCTTTTAATATCATTGTGTAAAGTACTATTGGCTCTTGCATTTTAGTGCATAATAAATGTCTAAATAAATGTAATTTTTACCTATTTTAGCAAAATAAATATCCTCTCTCGTTTTAGGAATTGCATAAAGATGTTGTATTCATCAGCATTCAAAATCAACATCGGTCAAATTGTAAATAAAATTATTAATAATTATTTCGTAAACTTTTTTACCCCCCCCCCCCCCCCCCTAAATCATATTTCTCTGCTTCGTGTTAAATTGTATTAAATAAAAAAAGTTAAATGTTATAAAACTTGCAACAATTAAAAATATGAACATACATTCATACATTCTTTTGTATACAAAACATAAATTATGCTGTTTTACAACAATAAATATATGTAAATTTTATTTATACAAAATTTTGACCTAATTTAGTTGTGTGGTTTTTACAGTAATTATTACTAATGAAGTTAACAAACCACTTATAAATAAATACATCACTCACTTTTGAGGTGCTTTTGAGAGTTACTACAACTTTTTATTTTTCTATACATATATTTAAGTTGAGAGAGAGAGAGAGAGAGAGAGAGAGAGAGAGAGAGAGAGAGAGAGAGAGAGAGAGAGAGAGAGAGAGAGAGAGAGAGAGAGAGAGAGGAGAGAGAGAGAGAGAGAGAGAGAGGAGAGAGAGAGAGAGAGAGAGAGAGAGAGAGAGAGAGAGAGAGAGAGAGAGAGAGAGAGAGAGAGAGAGAGAGAGAGAGAGAGAGAGAGAGAGAGAGAGAGAGAGAGAGAACATGAAGAAAAAGAGAAAGCAACAAAAAAATTGGGTAATGCCACAGACTTTTGGTTGGTTATGTTAAAGTTAGGATTTGAAATGCCAACCGCAAACGTCAAGGGACGGTTTTAGTTTAAAATAAATAAAAAAAAATAAAATGTATATAGTATACGTATATAGAGGGAAAAAAAGTAAGGAAAAAGAGATTTTATTTTTTTTACATTTCATAGGGTTGGAATATGACGTCATAGAAAATGAAAAAGGGGTCATTTTTTTTTTATAAATATATATATGAATTATAATTTATTTATTTTTCTTTCCTGTTTTGAAATGCATTTCTTTTAAAATTATAATATCGTACACTATAAGGAATTAAAAAAAAAACTTTAACTTTTCTTAACTTGCAACTTTAAATAATAATTTGTACTTACAAAATTAACCTATATTTTTAACAGTTACGATAATTATAAAACGTCATCAAAAAATATAATCTGTAACAAATATCATATTTTAAAAAGTAACCTTAAAAAGAAATATGCAAAAATTACACACAGTATACCGAGAAAAAATATATAAATGCACTAAAGAAATTAGCTACTGTAAATAAATTTGTTCATGACTCTTTTTTTTCTTTTTAAGTGAATAACGTTAACTACGAAACTGCAGTTTTACATACAGTACAACATAAAAGCATTAAATGAATCTGAACACTTTGATGTGTCAAACTAATTAACTGAGAGAGAGAGAGAGAGAAGAAAATGTACTCGTCACTATATAAACAGTACAGAAACTGTGATATAAAACATTTATTACTACTTTGCTTCATAGAAATATACCATGTACCATATAAATATAATATGAAGCTTACTTTAATTAAAATCTCCATATATATGAATGCATTGAAGTACCAGAATACAACATTGTAAAATTATCACAGTATATCTGTACATTGTAATTATTAATTTAAACATAAAATTACATACCATATAATATAAATGTATAAAGTTTAAATTATATGAAAAAAAAAATTGTGATCAAAGTAAAAGATCAAATATATTATAATATAAAATTTTATGAATATAAATTACATATACGTATGTTTTTTTTTTTTTTTTTTTTTTTTTTTTTTTTTTTTTTTTTTTTTTTTCAAACACACAAATATACAAAGTCCAACCAAGGCATAGCCTTATCGGTTGGTTCATTTATTGTTACACAATCGTGTCTTATTATATTATATTACTACATATACATATTTTTTATTATATATATTTCAAAAGCAAATAAAGTACGTATTTACACAAAAACATTTTTTTTTTTTTTTTTTTTTTCATTTAAGAGAAGTATTTTTATAATACAAGAAGCAAAAATTAATCATCATTAATCAATACAAACAGCAAAAAATTGTTCAACATTTTATAAATTATCAAGAAAGAATTTTTTCATATTAAATTTCGTTTCATTTTTATTTGCAAAACTTTTTAATTCTGATGGAATTTGATTCCATAATTTAGGAAGTAAAAATTTTTTTGTCCTTTCAGTGAATCTATTTACAATTTTTGGTACAAATAAAGGATTGGTCACTGCTGTTCTGGTACTATAAATATGAGTTCTCGGTATACCATGAGAATTTTCAAAATAATTTTCACAAATAAAAGAACATTTAAACATTTCTTCTATTGGCAATATCTTAAAGTACTTAAAATATTCAAGATCACTTTTTAGCTTATTTCCTTTTTTTAAAATTTTTAATATTCTTATTTGCATTTTTTTCAATTCCCATAATTTACCTGATTTAGTACAACCATAAGATAATAAACCGTATAATATATGTGGATGTACAAAAGAAAAATATAATTGTCTCATCGTCTGTTCATTCACATACGATCTTACTGTTTTTAATTTAAAAATTGCAGATCTCAATTTATTTAACAGTTGCATAATATGCAAATCCCAATCAAATGTTTGATCAATAATAGCTCCTAAGTAATTATAATTATTTACTTGTTCTACAAACTCACAATTACAATTTAAAGTAAAATTATGTAAACACTTATTAGTATGAGCTCTTAATTGAATATTTTGCATAGTATATGTATACTTATTAAAAATGTGCATAACTTTTGTTTTTTTCCTATTAATTAATATTTTCCTATCATGCGACCATTCCAAAACTGAATCAAAATCATTTTGTAACATTTTATTTGCAACTTCAAAGTTACTATGAGCCGCTATCATAAGTAAATCATCGGCAAACATTTTTGCTTTACAATATTTTAGTAAATTAAAAATTTTGTTAACATAAATTATAAAGAATTTAGCACTTAAGACCCCTCCTTGTATTATACCGCATTTTATTATTTTAATTTCACTTACAATATTTTTAATTTTGACAGCAACTTGTCTATTTTTTATAATATTCGCATTTATGTATTTATGTAACGTGAAATAACGTAACATGTTAACTTTGGATGATGTTATTAGCTAGTCATTTAAAATGTTTTTTTAGGGTAAAATGTCATCCATGTATATATGTATATATATGTATATGGCTCATGTCTCTCTCTCTCTCTCTCTCTCTCTCTCTCTAGTCTCTCTATCATGTTCACACGGGTAGAAAATTACATAATTAAAGTGGACTGCTTTGACTGGTATTATTACATTATTTCCTCCCTTTCTCTCTCTCTCTCTCGAAATATCAATGTGGTTAGCTCTATACAGACTTTGTGATATTATAAAAACAAAAAATCTAACAAAAAAAAAAGTAATGTCCATTGCATGTGAAAAGGTGAGACATTTATTATTTTAAATGTTATTATTAAAGGTGAGCAATTTTTTTATTCTATAACAATACAGAAAAAAAAAGGGGTGAGAAATATTTTTATTAAAAAAAAAAAAAAAAAAAAAAGATATGAGATATGACTAATTTAATGTTTGCATGTAATATTGAAATTAAACAAAATACAAAAAGAGGAAATGGTATTATTATTTTTTCTATGAGTAATAACTGATTACTATTCTGTGATAGAACAAAAATGAAATATATAATCTTTTTAGATTATTAACTGAATTATGTTTCACGAATGACAGGAAAGAAAGTGTATTTGTGCGTTAAGTTTATCATTAATAATATATTAGATTATGTAGTAAACAAATAACCATGATTTTTTTTTTTATTTAATGTACATATTAATTTAAAAATAAAACTTTGTTGAGAAAAAAATTTAATAAAATAAAAATTTACCACATTTTTTTTTTTTACCTTTTTATTTAAAATAAACAACTCTCTCCATATTTTTAATCAAATCATAATCATATAATGTAATAACAATATAATGCCAAAAATAACATTAACCACAAAAGAGAACGAGGAACAAAAAATGAACAACGGAAAAAAAAAATAATAATAAACTTTCATTCTATATACCCTTTGATATAAATGAGAATATAACCCTCCTCCCTATTTCATTTCATCCCTTCATTTTTTTTTTTTTTTTTTTTTCATATTTACATCTCCCTCTTTTTAATATACCTCGTTCGTCCATTATCATAAAAGTTAGCGGCTTGTCAGTTAATTTATGTTCATTTTTTAACTATAGGTTTATTTAGTACTTATACAATATTTTTAAACATGCAGTGTTGTTTATATATTATTTATTCTTTTGTCAATGCAATATTGTAGGAATTTCATATTTTTTATTACAAATATGCGTACCATACATTTTATTTTTATGAAATAATTTAAGTTTTCATTATTATTATTATTTTGCATTATTTTGATGCTTTATTATTGATTTTATTAATTTAATCGTAAGTAGAGATAAGCTCAGGTTTAGATATAAGATTTCTTTACGATAAACCTCAATCAGCTTCGTTTACTTCTTAAACAAATGATCCAAACATATATAAAAAAATTATGTGTGGATACAACTTAAAGGCGTAGAACACCTTGAACAAAAAAGTTGTCCAATATCTTAACAAACCTGAAAATCAACGTTAATTTGGCCGGAGTCATTGATTTCTAATTTATTTTCGATTCACAAAATGGTGCAAGCGGGTAATGACGTCACAGCTCACTTGTTTCCGCACGTTTAATTTTTCGTACTATCCATACGTTATTCACAATTAATTTTTTTACCAGTTTTATTCTGTTGCAAATAAAAAAAATATTTATATATCTAAATGAGCAAAATAACTCTTAATTTTCTTAAAACATGATGAACGATTCAATTTAAAACAAACAAGAATGAATGGAGTATAATAATATCGCAGTAGGTTTAAACAATAGTTCTTAATTGCACCAAATTTATAAAAAAATTAATAATAATAATAATAATAAAGAAGCAAATTTGAACCCTAATTATCTCTAATCACAATGGCAGAACTTGAATATCGTGCTAAGCTCTTAAATCATCATTTTTGTCTAATCGTCCTAAAAAAAATGTTTTGGAAAATATTTTAGATATTTCGAGTTTTCTAGAACAGAAAATAATACTTAAAGGCGTAGAACAGCACACGTTAAACAAACAAATAAACGAAAAAAAATAATAACTTGTCTAATATCCCAACATACTTGAAAATCAACTTTGATTTGGCCGGAGTCATTGATTTCCAATTTATTTTCCATTCACAAAATGGTACGTGTCGACAAAATCGTCACAGCTCGCTTGTTTTACGTGTGCGTGGACCAGTGAGCTGTGACATCAGAGTCCGCCAAATTGTGAATGGAAAATTAATTATATATCAATGACTCCTGCCAAATCAACGTTGATTTTCAGGCAAGTTTTTTGTTCAAGGTGTTCTACGCCTTAAACAACACTACTAAAATATAGAATATGTTAATTCATGACTTTTATCATGGGTCAAATGAGACAAAAAAATAATAATAATAATAACCACTGTAAATTATGAATGACATAATTTTCTAAAGTTAATTTCAACATCATTGAATAAAAAATAATATAAGAAATATCCTATACATATACCTTATGTTATTATATTATAACGTACAAAAGATAATTTTTTTATCATTTAAAACAAAATTTACACACGAATAAACCTAATGTAATTAGTTAATATGACACATCGTAAATTATATAAAAATATATATTAATACAATCATACCGTAACAATTTTTTTTCACCCCCCTTTTTATAGTGCTAAAAAAATCATTCAGTTGATAACAATCTATAGTTATCACTGTTCAATGTATGACATATATGAGACATCTGGGATATATTCTGTAATATTGCAGTGTATGTATGTATGTAATATAAAATTTGAGATCCGTACCAAATGTTCAAAGTTAAAGCTTACTGATGCATAACACCCTTATAAATAATGTTAAAGTATATAGGTTTTGTTATATAGTAATAATATATGTACAGTATGCGTTTAATATAGGGTGTATATATGTATGAAATAATCAGCCTTTATATTAGAGAATACTGTGGTTTTAATAACATATAATTGTTTGGTTTTCTTTATATATGCATGGAAAAAACAACGGAATAATTATGCTATATTTACAGCAACTTTTTTTTTTTTAATTATTTATGCTATACTACAAAATAGCTATATATTTCATTATTCATTCATTATATTACATAGCATAATATATTCATTTTTTTTTTAATTCCGTAAATTTTATGCAATAATCACATAATTATAGCATAAATTACGTAATTATTTCTTTACGGGTTGTGATAATAATTTATTATATTCGTTGATTATGATATATTTTTATATACAGTTTACAATTAAATTGTGAAATTTCAAACAGTTGTGATAATAATTATTTTATTGAAATTTGTAGTTAATTTTTAGTTCTGCAGTAAAAAAAAACTATATAAATTCTAATGGATAGTTTTATTTAAAATGTTCACACTTAAAAGATAACATTATTATTTATATTTTATATTCTGTTCACTATATTTTTGTTATAAATTAAAAAGACAAAGCTATATGTTATTTTTACACAAATCAATAATGTTGATTACATGCAATATCCATTAAAAAAACAACATTAAATTTACTTGCTACCAAAATTATTGCAAAAAAAAAAATGCACATTGTAAAAAGCTATACATAATATTACATAAATTAAAAATTACTTAACATAATACTGAATTTCCATCAAAGTATAGTACTTGCGACACTACAACTATTTTTTTTAAGATTATATTTTAATAAATTTCATAAGGAGTTATAAATTTTTTAATGTGCAGTTGAATTAAATACATAAAATCTTTGTATGATTTTATTAAAATTCAATACAGTTAAAATTATTATACAATGTAGTATATTATTTCGAGTACTCATACAATGGTGACTTACAAAATCGTATTACGAAATATAAATAATGCACTGTTTGTAAAAAAAACTAAATGAAAATAATACTTTAGTTAAATATATTAAATTTCGTTTTAAAAATAAACGATAAAAAAAAATCTTAAAATGCAAGTAAATCTTTTTTTTCTTTAGCACAGTAAGCAATAAAACTGGTTCATTTTTCTCTTTTACTCTCTATTCTACTCTTGGGAGGGCTTGATCTCTGTAATATGGGGTTACCCGCCCTTTCACTTTTTCAAACTAGTTGACAGAAAGGCCTTATATATTTCTATAGATAACAATAGTCCATGATAAATATCCTACAAAAACCACATGTCAATTGCTTGCATTTACTCATATGTGAATTGCCATTGCGTATTGTTACAATTGTCTATATTGTACCGTCTCTCCCTTCTTCATCCATACACTTTACATAATCTGAATAATAAAATATAGTATATTGTACTGCAAAAAACTGTTTTTACAAAATATTATTAGTATTATTTAAAATTTACAATAATATTAATATATTTTAATTATATTTAATAATAAATATTTTTATAGTTTTAAATTATATTTTGTAATTTATTTTTAAAAATTTATCAACAATTTATATTTTTTTTTATTATTTTAAATATTTTGAATTTACTTTTATATATTTTATTAGTTGCAATTACTGAACTGTTACATATTGTACTGAATGATGAAGATAAACTAGATTAGCTTGAAAGTATGAAAGTGAAGCTAGAAAACGGGTATATAAACCGAAATGTTAATTTCAAAACTCCAGACTACAATAAATTATTCTATAGGAGAGTTGCATTCATGGTAAAGAGAATGCCATAAGTGAGTACTATATAGGGTGTATGCGGATGACGTCATATTTATTGCGCTTGAAGGCCATACTGGAGTAGTGAATAACATTGCTCAGCATAGGACCAACTTTGTTTAAGCCAATTTTCTTTGGGAAATCGGTTCATTTTTTGTTATTGTTATTTTTCTCACATACTTGAGATACTAATTCAACATATTTACAGCATCAATACTCTCAAAAATATTACATAGTGGTTTTAAACTGTAAAAATGATTTATTTTCCTATGCCACCCATGTTATTGAGTTATCCAACATGGCGTCGACTTTAACATGAATGCATAGACCCTATAAAATGGCACATTTAGCGAGTTTGAAATTACTAAACAATATGTTTTGATAGAATTGATGCTATAGTATCAAGTTGAATTAGGTTTTCAAGTATGCGAGAAAAATAATAACAAAAAAATTACCTATTCTCCAAAGAAAATAACGAAAGCCTACGTTTGTCCTATTCGTCGTTATTCGTTGCTCAATTATGGCATCGAAACGCATTTATTATGACGTCATGCGCACACACCCTATACCTTGCACTTCATAAATTAATGGCAACAACACTATAATACTGAAGGTGACTTTCAGGACCCAAGACAATCAGATATTATATAGGAAAAAAGTTATTAAACCTGTCATGAGACTTAAACGAAGTAAAATTTTCAAATGAATAAACAAATTGCATATAGCCCTTCAAAAATTTTGATTTTTTTGAATTTTTGAATTTTTTTGATTTTTTTTTTTTTTTTTTGATTTTTTTTTTTTTTTTTAGTATATATTTCATATTCTGTATCTCTAGATACGTCTTATACAAGTAAAAAATAAATATATGGCTAATATAAAAATTGCATTATGTAATATTTTTAATTCAAGAAAAAGAAAATGAAAAGTTTAAAAAAATACAAGTATAGATGACACAAGAGCTTAAAGAAAAATATAAAATTTTCAACACTTCTGGGGAAGTTTTTAAAAGTTTTGTTGCACCCCAGAGAACGATTCGTAATAAAGCCATGGCTTGGAAATGAGATGAAAAAAAAATTGTGAGAGAGAAGGGGGTATAGGAAGTAAAAGTATTACCGTTTGTGTGTATATGTATATGCTTCTATTATATATATTATATATACTTAAATTAACGTAACTTTGAATCAAGTAGGATTTATTTTCTTTGATTCCCATAGGGTTATTAAGTTACTTTTTGCTTACTTTTATTTAACTTTGTTTTCTTAAAAGTATTATTTTTTTTGTGTTCTTATATATAACTGTTTTCTAAGCACGTTTTTAAGAGAAGATATTTATCATTTTCTTGTATAAACTTTTTAATTACTTACTTTGTACGAGAGAAAAAAAAATATATATAGGGGAATTTTAAAGCGTAAAATTGTAACTTTAGTGCTTTTTTAGAAAGAAACTAAACAGTAAAAAAAATTATTAGAAGAAAAGTTAGATATATCAAAGTTGGAAACAATTAAATTCATAGTGACAATTATCCCTCAAAAGTATACAAGTTTAGAATTGTCCAATGAGTGGGGGGAGATAAATGTAATAACTAATAAATAAATGAATAATATTTAATGCTCCCGTTTTTTTTTTTTTTTTTTTTTTTTTTTTATAAATAAAATTTTTATCAACTCAATAAAAATAGAAAAAAATAATAATAAATAAATAAAAAAAAATAAAACTAAGTTAGATAATAAAATTACAAAAATTTGAACCAAAAGCGCCTTTGAATTTACGTGTTTTAAAAAGCTATTTTGAGCATTCTGCATAATATTATGCAGCATTAAACAATTTCATTTTTTTTTTTGAAAATATATGATATAAACTTTCCAACAATTAAAAAAGTTAGTATTTGAATCCCATTAAACAAGAATATTAAATTACTTGTATAAAAAGGTGTTAAAAAAAATTCCCCATGTTGCATGTCTATGTATTTATAATTATAACAAACAAAGTTGATATTAATATAAGTTCGTTATATTTAAACAGTATCAAGTATCTTTACTATATATTATAACATAAATTTTTAATCACTATCACTCTTGGTATGTATAAATTGTACGTACATAATATAATGTATAGTGAGTAAGCGTATAGTATGACAGTACCATGGTATGAAATTGTCAAGAGATAGTACAAAACAAATGAATAGATACGATCCTTTTGTAAAGCATGTTATATAACAGATGAGTAAGAGGGATGGAGAGGGAGAGAGAGAGAGAGAGAGAGAGAGAGAGAGAGAGAGAGAGAGAGAGAGAGAGAGAGAGAGAGAGAGAGAGAGAGAGAAACTAGTTGTCGCATAATATAAAGGGATAGAAACGCGATCTGTCATCCACTTTCAAACATAATCACATAAAAGGGTGCAATATAATGGTTTAAAAAAAGAAATAGGGAAAGAGGAAGGATAAAATGAACTTAACTATAATTCCCTTTCTACAATTTATTAACATATATTATAAACTTTGAAAATTTTATTATATAAAATATTAAATATATCAATAGTGTAAAAAAATGATTATATTTATTATGACTGTATAAAATTAATTAATTTTAATAAATATAATTTATTCATATTAGTTTAAAATTTACATATATATATTTATTATGTAAAATAAAATTGTAAAAAATTTGATTTTTATAGTAATAAAATCACACATATAATGAATGAATAGCAACAATAATATTGATTTTTTAACAAAATATTATTTTTAACTGATTTTTATATTTATTTAAAGAGATCAGAATTTAATTCAATTTTATAACTAATGCGTTGTATGTATAAAAAATAAACAATAACAATTATAAATTTGAGTGCCAGTATTTTTGTATTCTCTATGCTATAAACCATAATTAATTTAAAGGTCCTTTTTGTGGCAATGTTAAATTAAATCGTCAAAAGCTTAAAAAATTGACGTTTGTTTTAAATTAACCAAGAAAATGTATAGTGAACAAAAAAGTATTTATCATTTGAAGAGTTTGTAAAAATACAAAAAATAAATCGAACATTATTATATAAATAATTGTTTAAAAAAATATAAATGAACAATTTTATTCTAAACTCACTCAAAACTATGCATAGAACTATATTGTAATACACACGCAAACAGTATTATTAATATAGAATATTCCAAAATCTGATTTCAAAATTTGCTTATACAAGCATAAAATTTTAAACCTACATCATCATTACTTCTTACATAACCAAACTCTCTCTCTCTATATATATATTTTTTTTTCTCTCCCTTCTCATATACATATTAAAATAACCAAAAATTTTATTGCACTAGTAAAAAAAAAAATCTTATTAACACTATCACACATAATAAACATATAGTATTAGATTTCTTATTTAAATTACATCATATACTGTATAGTACGTATAATAAATGAATCATACTTTATAATAGCTTTAAGAGCTTACCATATAGATAAGAAAATATTTAAATTAGTATAATAGTATGGTCCTCTTTTTATACATATAGTAACGCATCATTTTATGAAACCGTTCATATCTATTAGTCTCTAGGGGTGATAAAAAAAAAAGGACAATTCAAATGAAGAACGGAAAAAAAATGTGATTTGTACGAGTATGACGAATTTTTATTTATGTATTATGTACTCAGTGTGAAATATCAAAAAGAATAATAAATCTAAAACCAGTTTTTTGATGATACTAAATAACTGCTTCAAAGTAAATTTCTTTTTTGTATAAGCTAAAAATAACAACGAATCGGAGTGTAAATTTGTGTATATACTTGAATATATAACAAGAAAAACTAGTCTGACATGATTCTCTTTATTATAATAACATACTAACCAAATAATTTGTTTAAATTAAATATGCATTATAGTATACTTAATTCTTGCATTCAAAGTACATAAAGGCGTGATTATTTATTAGAATTATAGACATGCATGATTAGGTTCAAAAGAGAATCATTAAAAAAAGTTACTAATTCGTATTCTATCATGCACAATAATTTCAAATTTGTAGTTACCCAATTTTAGGTTGTAAAGTAGTTTGTTTATTTCTTTTCTCTCTCTCTCTCTCTCTCTCTCTCTCTCTTTTGAGAAGACACTTCATATTATTTAGCAATGACTTAAACATTAAACCGAGCCCAAGGTGTAGTGGTTAGCGTTGCTGCCTACTGCTCGGGAGATCCACGGTTCGCTTCCCACCTGGGGAGGGCGTGGCTTATCCTGAGAAGTGGTGGCATTTACGCTGACTGCACGCGCTTTGGAGCATTCGGGAGATACTGTTCAGGTAACTGACCAGTATCGGCTGTCTTCTCCAAGGTTTCTATGGTTCCCTTGGACGGGTAGGTAAATACCGAGACAGTTCCCATTAGGCCACAGCCGCCAAACCTTCCCTTCAACCCTTCATCCTACCTCCTATCTCCCCCGTACTCGAATGCTATAGCATTCTGAGGAAATTGACAATTCCATAAATAACCTTCAACAAGTGCATTCAGTGCATCTTGATTGTAAGGAGAATGGAAGTATAGTGGCAAAAAAAAAAAAAAAAAAAAAAAAAAACAGCTTTTACTTTACCAAAAATAGTGTTTATTGATTGAAGTTTTTAATTCATGTAAAAACACCTACAATTCTCCCAATACTACTTCGAGTGGATGTAGTGCAATTAACTATATAAAGTCAAATGTAATTGGCTATAGTAAGTTTATAACATGCTCTCTGATTGGCTTAGCACCCCGGATGCAGCTTTTAGCGGGAAAGACATTCTTTTAGCATAAGTTTAGTTAAGGAGGTACAGGGTACCGAAATTGACAGCATATAGTGCAAAAGAAAAGGTAGGCAAAGTTGGCACATCAGCCAATTTTTTCATATCTCAAGATATAATTATAAGATATTATAATATGTAGTAGTGCCAAGGAAAGAAGCGCGTTCCTACAATGTTAGGCTTCCTGCGTAACAAAGGGTGTGAAAGGGTTGCCTACGTTCACAGGCGGCGTTGCGTGATGACTTCGACCAATTAAAAGCGCGGAAATTAGGGGAACCAATCAGATCGCACGCTATATTATATAGCAATTTGTAGCGCCTAAATTTGTGGGCGCTTCTCCTCTTGTCGATGGTTTAATTACTCGTGCCTTACAATATGTATTATGTATGAATTTAAACAATAAAACCGTTTAAAATTGAACTAAAAATTCTCTAGTATATAAATAAAGATAGAATTTGATGATATTGAGCAATATTCAAATGATTTCAAACTGATCTCTCTCTTTTTTACATAATTATTCAGTTTTTGTTTTATTTTCAATACAATTTTGATTTTTCATTTAATTAACCTTTTTTTTTATATACACACTAAAATACAAAAATTTGTCGTATAGATTTAATAAATCCAAATATTTATTTATAATTAATTACCAAAAATATTATGTAAGTTACTATATGAAATTTAAAATAATAATGAATAATGATAAAATAATAACGAGTATGTGTACGTTAAAAAAAAAATAATTGATAAAATCAAATGAAGCCTATATATTTAAAGTACATGGTATTCATAATACAACGATAAGCACTAAACATACATAACGTACATATTATATTATTTGCTTAATAATAAACGTATCGCTGTTAAATCAGTGTTATATACGCCATTATGTAATACGTATGTATATAATAAAATATATTTAAACGCGGATGTATGCAGTCTTGCATAAGGGTATGCCTAATGATCGATGTTTTTTCATGATAAGTATAATAATACAGGTTATACAATGAGAAGTGGTATTTTCATTTATTATTTCTATTGTATGCGTTGATATATTATATTGATATACATAAATTGAAGTGTGCTTTTATAAGTTTTTATTTTGATTCAATGGCTGTAAAATCTCAATCTCTCTCCTTCTCTCTCTCTCTCTCTCTCCAAACTCTTTTTCCCACGTTTATCGTAGGTGTACGAAGAAGAAAAGGTAGTTCATTGTTTTTCATGAAATGTACGATATAAAAAATATATATCTTTGAATTATTTTTGAAAATATTCCTTACAGAATTTAAAGCAAAAAAAAAAAAAAAAAAAAAAAAAAAAAAATGATGATGATGATGATTGAAATCTCAAATTGTATAAACAGAAAATAAAATATATTTAAATTAATCAAAACGCTAAATTTAGAAAAATATTACAGGTGAGGTGAACTTGCAACCTCACCACAAGTATATTCAAGTCAGCACTAACATGCTGAAAAAGTATACTTTTATACACTAACAGTACAGTTTGATATTATAGTTCTGAAATAATTGGTGAAAATTTTAGTTTCATCTTTTAATTAAAGTTATCTCTATTGAACTCAAATTTTACAAAGAATAATATTAAGTAACATTAAATGACATAAATATATAGATAATAAAATAAATGATGTCTTAAGGTCTGGTGCAATAGTTTTCGTATAATATGCAATAAATATGATTGCATCATACAATATCCTCTAAGAAGTAATACATTTTTTATGAAATCATAGTATATATTTATATCATATTATATGCATACATCATTGCAAATATTGCTTCGTAAGAACAAGCTTATAATGTGTATTCTATATGAAAAAAAGTATACAGTATAATAAAACATGTATTATCCTATTACACTTTTATCTTATATGAGAAAAATTGCATATTTATAGATAATATTATGAACTGAACGATACATTAAATGTTACATAACAATGATATTGTAACTGTTTTTATTATTTTTTTTTCTTGCTACGTAGTATTATTATTTTCCTCTTATTATAATGTTGTATGTAATAAAAAAATCTCATGAATGTTTTCTGATGAGGTTAGGTGTAAGAGTGAGCCAGACATATTGTCAGGCTTAAACCTCGCCCTTTCAAAAATTTGTATATTTTTTTTCTCTATGCATTTTTTTTTAATAAAAACGATAATTTATTTATTATAACTGTTACATAATACACATATATATGCAAAACAATAAGCAAGACATTATGATAGATTTCCGTTGTCTATAATAAATTTCCGTTTTGTCTTAAAATCCCGGGGTAGTTTGTCATTTTGAGAGCCGGGGATGACGCTCCTTTCACTCTCTCTCTCTCTCTCTCTCTCTCTCTCAATATTATACAGCAGATTGATCCAACAAAACTTTGTCGTGTTATTAGTCATATGACTTGAGGCGAATTTTGATGACGTCAAGAACATATGACGTCATACAAATTTCAACCCTTAAGTTATTTTAGTTAATTACATTTTAATATATTATTTTAAAAAAAAAATTAATTTCATAAATTTTTGAATCAATATTAATTAAATTCTTAAAACAACATTTTGTAAATAATTTTAAATTTTTTGAATACTTTTGAAATGGGTTGGAAAAGCTCTGTATGCGCCTTAAATAAAGATCTATAATTTATAATTGTATTAAATGAATAAAAACTTAATTTTGTCATATTTTAATCTTTTGAAATTTTGATAATAATATACTTATTATAGAACACAAAAACAAACACATATGCGATATACTACTTCAAGTAAATGAAAAGTAAATCTATAAATTGACTCACTTGTCAATTACTCGTACTTTAAATTCAGTAAACATGCAGCTGTGGCCTCAATTGGGTCCTTGTACAAGATTAAAAAAAAAAAAGTTCATTATAATGAAAAAAGCTCGATATTTTAATTTAATAGAAGACTTGCAAAAGTAGGTTTAGTGAGAAAATAAACAAACTCATAGCCCAACAATACTAACAAAGTGCTAGCAGACGACTTACTGTTAGTGTTCCTGTCTACATTTAACATGCTTTCTTATGGGGCAACAAATCAGCTATAACTCAAGTTAGAATTATTTTTCAGAGCTGAAATTTTTACTGTAGCTTACTGAGCCTACAAGCTTTTGTTTTCCTGGATTTCAAGTGATTTGGTTAAAAATTAATTTTTTCACCCAATTGACTTCACATCCAGGAAAACAAAAGCTTGTAGGCTCAGTAAGTTACAGTAAAAATTTCAGCTCTGAAAAATAATTCTAACTCAATTATAGCTGCTGCATTCCACCATAAGAAAGCATGTTAAATGTAGTCAGGAACACCAAATCGTCTGCTAGCACTTTGTTAGTATTGTTGCGCTGTGAGTTTGTTTACTTTCTCACTAAACCTACTTTTTGAAGTCTTCTATTGAATGATTATTTTCATTTTGTTTTGCTAGAGTTCTCTGAGTTTAGCATATTTTCTAATTTTTTTTTTTAACGTTATGACAAGAGGGAAAAAAATGCTTCTAAATATTTATTACAAGGTATTTCTATCTACGACAGTAGAATGTGCAAAATATCAAATTTGCGTTAAAAATAGTAAATTCATAAAAAACAAACAAACAAACAAACAAACAAACAAACAAACAAACAAACAAACAAACAAAAAACAAACAAACAAACAAACAAAACTATAATATCAGAATTATACAATTTAATATTTTGATCAAATTTCAAAAGCCTTTTTATTATTATTATTAATTGTTGCACTAATATACATACAGTAGAGAGAGAGAGAGAGAGAGAGAGAGAGAGAGAGAGACTGTTTTCTGTTTCACTAATTTAGTACCTGTACGTACATTGGTCTACCAGCATTAATAAAAAAAAACGTTGGAAAACGGAAAAGGCATCAGTAAAATTTAAAAAGAAAAAAAAGGGTAACTTCATTGTTACCACCAAATAATCGCTATAAAAAATCACGTACTCGATCTTACGATCTTAAATACCTATTGCATCTAAGAAGATTTAATCTTAAATTATTCAACATACAAATAATAACAATAATGAAAAATACATGACCTTACATAATAAAGTAATGATAAAAAAAAAATTCACAATCATTATCACAGCATGGTTTTTATATCATATTTATTTATCTAACTTACCTACCCTGGTAATATTTTTTTTTCTATCATGGTTTTTCATTCAAATCAGCCCTTAGCATATCAAACATCTGGTTTTATTTATACAAATAATAATAGTGAATAAGTATTGCAGAAAATATAATGCTAATAATATAGGAAGGGATTTTGATAAATCTCTATTGAATAAAAATGTGGGTTTTATTATTAATTTGTCATACTAGTGATTTGTATAAACTTTTACTTGATTTTTTAAATAAATTTGATGCTAAAATATCATTCTAAAATATATAATGAAAAGTTTTTTTTATTGTTATAAAATAACTATTTTTAAAGGATTATATTAAAATTAAATATTATCACTGCGTTTATTAAAATATGTGAAATAATATGACATTGAAAATTATTTTAAAAGTAAATTTAGTCAAACTTTGTGGAATAGAAAATAAGGTTGTGTAATAACACTTTAAAAACTCTAATGGTAAAGAAAAGATTGGGTCGATATGCTATAAAATTACTTGTAACTTATTTTTAGTGTTGGTTTATTATTAATAACTGTGTACTTTACTTAATATTGAATACTAATATTTAATACTTGATATATAATATCAAGTATATTATCAATATTATTTATTACTTGAGATATCAAATCCTATCATATAAAAATTTTCTATTATGCGTATCTTAATAGAGCTTAAACGTTTAGTAATAATAAGATTGATTTTAAATGTTATTTTGATTATGAATATTTTATACAGTACATTCTATTGACATGGTCTAACATATTACAAAATATAGAGCTTACTTGTCTTTTATCCTAAATAATTTGATGCAATTTTGAGCCTTATTCTTCTGTATATAGAGCTGAGATTCGCATCATTTATTTTTCCTCCGAACATAAATAAAATACGATACTTAAACTTCAAGCCAATCGGGCAGGCTATTTTTGTCACTTCTCAATGTACATAAAACAAATGTAATACTTACAATCCCCCAAAAAATATAAAAAAGAAAAAAAAAGTAAAAAGATAATTAAAAATACCAATAATAATAATAAGCTGTTTCATATATGAAATATAAATCCCTATTTCACACAGATATATTTAAAAGTAACGTTTGTATCAAAACACTATTTAAAAAAACCATATAAAAATTTATATAAAGAAAGGAAAAAAATATGCCATATAGTTCAAAGCTAAAGATAACAACATCTAATTTTTATATATATATATAACTTTAATATATTTTTTATCATTTTATTTAAATCAAAAAAGACGCATAACGTTATATACGTCATATATTATACAAATCCGTAGAGAGTGAAAGAGCAAAGAAAAAAAAAAAAAAAAAAAAAGATTAGCGTATATGAAAAAGTAAAACCCCCCTTACATGTAATTCTGAAAACGCTGCATGACTTTGATCGGATTACTAGATTAAATTTTTCCCCCTCTTATTCTTATTCACTTTTTTTTTTTTTAATATATTTTGTATAAGAATTGCTCTAGTTTAAAATCCTTATATATTTGAATTTAGGTTTATATGCTAATTTTAATTCTATATGTTATATAATTTTTAAATACATTTTATTATCTTTGTAATTTGTATTTGAATATATTTCCAAGTTTAAAATCTAATTTTATACGTAATTCTTATTGATTATAGTATAGTGATGATTGTCTTAATACTATAGCATTAAAATTTTCTATAAAGCCGTGAAAAGCAGTCATTTGGATTCTTAATTTAATTCCACTTTGAATGTAGATTAGTTGGTTTTATTATCTTTAAAATTCATCGTTCTCTCGCTTTCCTTAACGAAGAGCGTGTTAGTGCGGAAATAGTCAAAAGAGTAACTTAATTTTCACGACAATTCTTTCTTTATATACAGCTAAACATAATATAATTTTCAAATAAAAAAAAATTAAAAAAAAACAAAAAACAAACAAACAAACAAACAAACAAACAAACAAAAAAAACGTTGTTTCTAATTTGAATTGAAAGTTAGCTATAAAATTTGAAATTTTACATTTATATGTTATCTTTAAGTGGAATTACTTTATTATTTGATCGTGTTTGACATAAATAAACAATTCAGTAACTTTTACTCAATGTTAAATTTTTTATTTCCGATTTATCAGTGAGATATCAGCTGGTCATATTTTTCTCCTGTAAAATAAAATTGCAACTTTTTACTTTTTTATCAACATGACGATTTATTTATTAGATAGCTTGTATCTCAAAATTTAAAAATAACAATTCAAAACTTTATGACACATTTGAAAGTTAATAGTAACAGCTACCTATGATAAAATTTTCAGAACCTGTGACCATCAGATAAGAGAAAATAATTATTGAAATTAACATAGGCTCTTATGGGACTATCACTTCAAAGAATCATAATTTAAAACCTAGCATGGTGACCCCTCATTTTTTTTTTTTTTTTTTTTTTTTTTTTTTTTTTTTACATTTTTAAAGATACCTTATCCTAATGTAACACTTTGCAAAATTTCAGATTTTTTTTTATTTATAATTTTTTATTCAAATCCCGCAGTACATAATTTCCCACCTTAATAATTAACTCATTAACGAAGTATTACATGTTATTTAATATTTAACCATCTAGGTTGACTCGTTTCTTCATTTCTCAACGTCTTTTCTTCATGTTCAATTTGAGATATTTTATAATGTTGATTTGTTGAAAACTATTACAAATTCAATGAATATAAATATAATATATTTTTAAATTATTTATTAAACCTTAAATTAATGTCATTTTTTTTTAACTTAAATAAATATACCAAATATAAAACTGCTCATAACTAAATGTGTACACTATAAAATAAAATATAAATATAAAATACGTAAAAAAAAAAGTATTTACGATAATTTTTACAATCGTAAAACATTATTTTCGTTTTATAAAAGTTAATAAATCAAAAAGTAAATATATATTTTTGTTTGTTTATTTGTATCCATAAAATATTATAAAGTCCCCATATTATTTATGATATAATATACGTAATATAAAAAAACAATTGTTAATAAAATAAAGTAAAAAAATGATATACCATGAATATTTATTAATATAAAGTAACATATGCTGTAAATATTTTTGTATGGTCAGCAGAAATATATATATATATATATATATATATATATATATATATATATATATATATATATATATATATATATATATATATATATATATATATTATAGTCGTAGGTCAATATATTTTTTTTTAGTGTCACCCGTGATTTTTGCTGCTTTACTTGTCCTGTCTAAAAATTTACTCTCGTAACATCTGGTATCCCCTTGCGAGAGAGAGAGAGAGAAAGAGTAACTGCAATTTGCCACTAACTTTGATAAATGACCTTTAGCAGAGCGAGAGAGAAAGTGAGAGTAAAAAATTTATATTATATATATATAAATAAAGTCTATGTCCTGATAACGAAGTATTATTTACAGTAATCAGAGTATTTTATATAGGTGTGTTATTTAATGAGCATTCTCTTTAATCCGTTTAAAAAAATAACATCATTAAATGAAATTTCATATCATTGCACTTATGCTAATTATTATATTATTTTTACATTATTAGTTTTATATTTTGCTAAAATATTTTTTCTATTTTTGTTACAGGTGAGAACTTACGTATACTATTGTTTGGTAAATATAAAAGTTTAAATTATATTTTAGTTTATTTCATGTTTATTTATTTTTTATTATTATTATTTTAAATAAACTTTATTGGTACATAGTTATAAGATATAAGATTTTATTACGTTCCATGTCTTTACATGTTTGTATATGAAAGTTTGTATATGAAAGTTCATTTTCAATATAAATATTTTTTTTTTATATAGTATCATAGAGTATATAAATTGGTGGAAATGAAAATTGTAGGCTGAATGTCCAAGCAAAAAATGTTTTAAATATAATATGCAGCAAGCATTACATTAGCTTCATAACTGCATTCTGCAACCAATTTGGAGTTAGAAAATGTAAACGTTATTGTTTTTTCTTCTATTATACAGTATATCTACTTCTAAATTTTATTCAACTATATTAATATGTTAGATAGCAAGTTTTAGAACTAATGTTGAATTAATTGGTATATATAATGTAGAATTGTAAAAAAAAAGCTGTTATTGTAATCTATTGGACTAAATAAAATATTTTTGTATAATGGCTTAATGTTCATGGAAAATAATATTTTGAACAATGCAATAGTAAATTGAATCGTATAGAAATTTAATACTTTATAAAATGCATGTACATTATTACATCGTTAAAACATTGTGTAAGAAAAAAGTAAAATGTGTTTGCCGAGTGCAGGTGAAGGCAGCTGACTTGTTACTCGTATATTTCTTACGGGTCACAGGTTTTAGCCACTGTTAATATAGGTGCAGACGTGAAGTGTGGAAGCACAACACTTTGCCCGTTTACTTCATGATGCCTTACAGAATTCGTGAGGTGCATGATTGCAATATCAGGCCTTCCTAAAGTTCCCACAGTTTCTCTAGGCTTAATACCGGGCTTTGTAATTAGATGTTACTTTCATTGTACACAGGACCGTGATAATATATTTTGCCATTTGAATCTAGTGCGTGTTTTTCTCATAAGAATAGCACTGCAAATTAAGCGCAAGTTATTGAATGGTAAAATATATTATTACACTTCTGTGTACCTGTTGATAAATGATAAGACAATGAAATGATGCTAAAGGTGTAACAAAATAATAAAGCAAAAAAAAAAAAAAAAAAAAAAAATGCAATAACAACACAGCAGAACAAAAAAATGATGACGCAACTCACTATATCACGTGACTTTAACTTTATTCACAGTAAGTTTCATATTTTAATTAACTTTCCCCCTGTAATTTTGTTAACTATTGCTCAACTTCTCTTTGTTTTTGTTATGATGACAATTTTCACAAAACGTTGCAATTTTTAGTGGACAACGACGGCTTAAAAAAAAAAGCAGGCCAGAACTACTTAAACTTTATTATTATTTTTTTTGTTTGTGTGCTAAATATTACAGTACACACGGATGTTGTCTAGTATAAAAGTTGTCATTATTTTTGTTCCCGTTTGTTCTTTTCTCTCTCACACACTTTTTTTGTTTGTAACAGTTGTCACAAATTACACTTATTTGTTACAATAACTGCACTCAAACTTTTTTTTTTACCAAAACAAAAAATATAAAAGTAATAAAATATTTTTTTGTTTTATAATTTATAACATAAATTTAATAATAATAAAAACTTTATATTTTTTTATTATTTGATAATAAATTTATTATATAATAATTAAATATAGTAATTTATTTTATTTAACTTAAATAGTTTAATAAAATAAATTTACTTTATTATTTTAAATTTATTTAAATATATTTCATATTCCAATTTTCTGAGGTAAAGAAATTCAAATTCAATTCTTATGGTGAATGCTGAATATAGATAAGATCAAGAGATGAGATTTATAAGCACAATTTGCGATCAATGATCAATGAAACATCCAAGGAAGTTGATTATTTAAGGGAGTGAGGTACCGACCTGATATATTAAAAACTAGAAGTGCTTTGGGTCTAAATTTGGTGTCATTGTGTAGCTAAGGGATGCACAAATTTTTATGTATTTGAAATTGTCTTAAGCTGAAGTATCATTGTGCAAAATTTTAGATTTTTTTGACGAGAAAAGTTTCAGTCTAAAGGCCGACGTCGGTACCCTACTCCCTTAAGGCCGACAATAAGCAAATTCACTTGCTTCCGTTTCGATGTACTGCGCATACGTAGTAAGTAGAAACGGAAGCGGATGTGACTGAAATAGCTTAAGTCGGCTTCAAAACCGTTGTTTCTAAATTACCATAAAACAAATATAAAGTACCTGTAAATTATGCAATTTGTTGAACATGTTTGCCAAGCAGGTTGCATCTTTGCCCCTTGAAAGTTATATTTTAAAAATACTTAACTCAAACTCAGTTTTTATTTAAAATGCCCACTCGTTTAACATTGTAAAAGGCATGTGCAGTGCTTTACCTGAGTTTAACTTGTAATCGGAAGTTAGCCAGAGGTAAAATTAAAGAAATGGGGGTAATTTTGAAATACTCAATGTAAATTATATAATAAAAGCTATAATTAAACCTAAGTGTAACAAAAATTTGATTTCTTACATTAACAAATTGTTCATCGTTACCTATTGATTAATAAAAATGTTAATTATAAGCCATTTATTATACGCAGATAATAAGCAACTTTTTATAAAAAGCTTATGCTACCACTACACATCCTAATTTTTTAGTTATTAATGGCTCAAATACAATTATTTGGTAATGTAATAGAAAAATAACAAAAAAAAAAATTTAATAAATTGAATCGGATAAAAATAAATACGTAATAATTATGCTATAACTAAATACAGCAATATTTATGAATAATATCATAATTTATGCTTTATGTTAAAGTAAGTATACTCTACATAGCATAATAGTTAAACTGTTTAGCATAATTAATTATGTTATTCCAAAATAGCAACATTTGTGCTCTGCAGTTTAGGAGTTATTCAACGCAGTAAAAATTACGTCATTATTTTTTTTACTTGTATGTTAAATAAAAAAATATATTTTAATATCTTTGATTAATAAGTTTATTATTATTACTTGCCGATTGAAGCCGCCAATATTTCAATTTCTTTTCCATTTACTCAGGAATTCACCTTAACAAAATATAAAGATAAATAAATTAAATTTTGATTTCATTTTAATTATATTATTTATATATATAAAGTAAAATATATGAATTAAAGTTTAATTATATAATATTACATACTGTATTTTAAATACAAAGTAAATACAATTGCTTTTATTACACATGATGGAAAATTTACGCAGTCTTGATGGTAATTGTAAACATTCTCTACTTCTCTCTCTTTTCTCTCTACTCAGAATTAACATTTTCATGAGATTTATTTAGTTAAACAAAAATTATAGCTGTTTGTTGTGTATAATACTTACAGTAAAGAACGTTATTACTTTTGCTTTCAAAATTTATAAGGGAGAAAAACAGTTTAAATTTAAATTCAACCTACAAATTTATATAATTTTAAGTTTGTTTACTTTTTTCTTTGTATATATAATAAAACATTTTGTGTTATAAATTTTGTTTTTGTTTTTATTTTAGTTTTTTTTTTTTTTTTTTTTTTTTTTTTTTTTTTTACTAAAAATGTTAATCACTATTTTAAAATAAGAATTCAGTATAAAACGTAGTCATGTGCTTAAAGTTGTTTCTATAGTTTTTTTTAGCTCACTTTTATAAAATTAATATTTTTAAAATTTTCATTAAGTATTAATTATAAATTTTTAACATTAGATTAAAATTTCAAATTAATAATAAACTACTAGTATTTTATTAAATATTTTAAATGTATATAATAAATAAAATAAGTGAATAAGATGTTTTAAAACAATATTTATACTCAAGTTCGCTTATTTAATACTTTTAAAAGCTTCGTTACCATTTACTTCTGTAATTTGAATATTATTATTATAATTATTTATATAACAACAATAACAGTTAATAAGAACAGAATATTAAATTAAACATTTCTTAATTGTATAGAAAATAACCAGAAAATGAGATAAATTTAATACAAGAAAGTGAGCTTATTAACTATACATTTTAGGGTATATTTATTTTATCCTAAAAGCACTTTAATGACAAGTATATTCCCCTACTCTACATCCGTATTTATGTACTAATATATATATATATATATATATATATATATATATATATAATACATACATACTCCTCTCTCATAAAGTAAAATAGATTTATTATTCACAATAATATATATGTATATAATGTACATATACACAATACAACCATTTTAGTATACGAAACAACACCCATTAATAATAGACCCATTTTAATGTCGGAAATAATAAAATTCAAAGCTAAAAATTTTCTGTATATTTATTTCAAATAAAATAACATGTATATATAAAAAATACTTCGTTATATTTATTTTTCATACGTATCTCTTTATTCCCATTTGGTATAAATTTGTATTTGTCAGTCTAAATATAAAAATATTTCCTATAACGATTGGTCCCAGCTGTTTTTTTTTACTCTATATATATATATATATATATATATAGTATATAAAATAGTATGTCATCACGAAGCACATACACAATTTTTTTTTTGTAGAATAAATAATAATAATAAAAAAAAGATACATTGTATACGCAATATAAAATGTAATACATAAAAAGCTATATTATATAGAGTATATTTTTATATGGGTAAAGTAGCTTAGTGTGTGTGAGTGTATGTTATGGCATAATATAAATCTTTTTTGAGTGACTTAAAACATTATATATATATATATATATATATATATATATATTGTGTATAGGATGTTGAATGTTTCATTATGTTAGAATAATAAAGAGAAAGGAGATGAGAGAAAGAGACTATATTATTATTATTATTCGTACCAGAAATTTAACATAACGCTTCGTTGCTTACACAAAACTATCTTTTGTAAAATAATAATACTAACTTTAATAAAATAACTAAGTAAAAATAAAAATGTATGAAGCTAATTTTGAAAAAAATCAACACATTTTATTATGATACAGAAATATTAAATAGTACTTTTTATTGCATAAAGTTTTTTTATGAGAGAGAAAGAGAGAGAGAGAGAGAGAGAGAGAGAGAGAGAGAGAGAGAGAGAGAGAGAGAGAGAGAGAGAGAGAGATTTAATTAAATATGACAGAAGAAAAAGTTATAATATTTTTAATGAAAATGAATAATATGAAATATTACTATTAATATTCTACTCAAGTAGTAATATACTGTATACTTACAAAAGTTTCAAAATTCTTTGTAATTTTCTATCCAAACTAAGCCTTGTTATATTCTTAAAAACAGTAATTGCATAAAACTTTGCAATAAAGTTTCTACCTTTCAATATAAACTTTTTTAACTCAATTTACATACTCATTTATTATTATTTTTATTTAAGAAAATATATAATACCGAATATTTTATGACATAGAGTATACTATAGGAATTTTAAATAACTTTTGGTTTATTCACTTTTTTTTTGTATTTTAATTATTTTCAATGCATTAAACAACTGCAAAACTAAACTATAAAAATAATAATAACAATAATGGTGGAAGAAAAAAAAAAAAAAAAAAAAAAAAAAACCATAAAAATATATTCATGAATGCTTTTTAAAAATATTTTCAAATGAACGGGCTTGTTTTACATTTTTTCTTAATTAAAACAAATTTAAATTTAACACTCAGCTAATTATTAATTATATGTTATATAATATATATATATATATATATAAATATAAATATATATATATATATATATATATATATATATATATATATATATATATATATATATATATATATATATATATATATATATATATATATATATATATATATATATATATATATATATATATATAAAAGTTATGTATGTTGAGCATATTATTATACGTATAGAATTATATATATTTTAAATAAAACACATTATTGCTATAATTAATTTTAAAAAATCTATACTATACTAATGTATATCACAAAAATATTATTTAACGCTTTAATTAACACGATACAAAAATTGAAACAAAAGTTAGTAATTATAAAAAATATATATATTATTATTATTAACCAGCATGATTTACGGTTTATTAAACAAAATAAAATTATTACCGCAAATGATTTGAAAATATAGTACAAAGGAAAAAATATATTAACATGTTGGGTAGATAATAATTATTAATTGGGTATTATTATTATTTTATAATAGTTTTCGTTTCTGGATTACTTTTTATAAGAATGAAAATGAACTTTTTACAATACTTTTTTCTTTTGTTCTTTTTTTTTTTAGGATATTTAACGAATTATATTATAGAGTGGTTGCATTTATATAAAAGTCAACGCCATATCGTCGCCCCAGAATATAATTATGAAATAAACCACTAGGTTTTGATGCCATTTTAGACCTTATGTAGCATAATTAAGGTCTAAAATTGAATCAAAACCTAGTGGTTTATTTCACATTTTATATTCTGGGGCGACGATATGTGAGCATTAAATATCATCGTCTGGTATGTGAAAATGACACATTTTGAAAATTTAAAAATACTAGCAATATTTTTTAAAAACATTGATGCTGCTGATAGTTGAATCAAACTTTCAAGTATGCTAGAAAAATTACAAAAAAAAAAAAAAAAAAAAAAAAAAAAAGTTGTATTTATGCTGAGAAATGTTATTCATTGTTCTAGTATATCATCGAAGCGCATTTAGTATGACGTCATTGCATACACTTTATACACATCTAATATTCTAAAATATTAAAACAAAGAAATGTTTTTTACTATTATTATTATTTTTTATCTTACATTTCATATAGTGAATAACTATGCAAATATGTGCCTGCATTTCATAATTACAAAATGCAATTTAAAAATGTGTAAATTTGTTTTTTATTAGCAAATTGATTTTATTAATAATAAGATAATGCATATTTTATATTTTTATCAATATGCTTTTTATAGTTGTCTTATCTTTGTACAATATTGTCTGCAATCTATATAAAAAATATAAAATAAAAGTGTAAACGAAATTCAATTATAAATATGTATAATACAAGAACATGTAATGCAAAAAAATAATATATTTATAATAAAAATATGAAAATGTATTCATATAGGATAATATTCTCTTCAACAATGCAAAATACTTTTTTTTTACATTTAAATTGTGTTAAAAACAATGCAATCTTTGCTGTTTATACAACAATTGATTTTTTTTATAACATTTGCATTCTAAACGCGCAAAGCAAGAGATAAATCGTCAATAATAAAATATTTCAAAAAAAAAAAAAAAAAAAAATGAATGCATATAAATTTAGATTTATATCAGAAACTGTTTTTATATTTGAAAAAACAAATGTGATGATTTATAGCAGTGTGCTTTTTTTTTTTTTTTTTTTTTTTTTTAGTAGCAAAAAAATTAGTATTCTGAAATAATAAGAAATAAATCAATAATATTTATGTATTATTGTTTATTTTGTTATAGAATTGTATGAAAATATTTAATTACGTTACAGCATAAAATATTTTTCTGATTAAACTTAAAAGAATAGACCAGAAGAAAACATTAGCATCATTTATATCACATATAGTTTGTTTCAAAACCCAACTGTAGCTCCCAACTGTGATCAGAAAAATTCAATTTACGCAACCCGTACAACATTTTTTTTATTAATTTTTGCATGTTTCTGACGTCAGAAAATTTAATAATTACGCATATTGCATACTTTACAGTACTTTCACGCTCTCTCGTGGGGCTACATTAACATTCTGGTAAAAATTGTCATCACTTTTGAAGATCTAATTTCGTGTTTATTCATTAAAAAGCACATGTTGTTTTATGTGGTCTATGTCTTTAATGCTTAATTAATAAACAAAAATATTTATTACCTTATAGGCAACAAGTGTAATCACAAGCCGTATCCCTGGATTATAGTAGTTGGACAGCATTCTGTATAAAAAAAAGTATATAAATAGCACTTAAACATTTATCAATAAGAGTCTTTTTTTTTAATTTTTTTTTAATTTTTTATTTTTTAGTTCCTTGAACGAGAAGTTTATTAATCTTATAGAATTTTTTAATTATAAATATTATGAACTCCTAGAGGATATAATAATATTTACAATGATGCACAGACAAAAATAATTCATAATAATTATGCTAGCTCAATGCAATAACATTTATACATACATCATAATATTATACTGTATTGTAGATAGAGATTATACTACATAGCAACATAGTTAAGATATTCAGCAACAATAGTTACTTATATTATTTCAAAAACAGTTAAATTTGGCTCTAGAATAGAGTAGTTATTAAATTCAGCATAAATTAAGTAATTTTTTTTTCCGTTTATAATAGAATTATTTTTGACGCCCCTTTCTGTAACTTTAAAAAATAATTAAAAAGTCACTCACCCTGGCCAATCATCTGGGAAAGATCAAGACTAATTTTCTATCCTTTGACATAGAAGGATAGTTTGTTTGTTTGTTTTTTACGTTTTTCGAGATAACTATTGCATTTATTGTCGGAGAAATTAAGTGAGGGATACTAGACACCTTACATATTTAAAACCAATAACAAAAATCATCACTGTTAGTGTTAACATTCAGAGAATTATGTTTTATGCGATTTTTTTAGAATTACTTAATTTGTCATTAAAAACAGTGATCGTGGTAGTGCTGAGTACTCACGATATATATATATATATATATATATATATATATATATATATATATATATATATATATATATATATATATATATATATATATATATATATATATATATATATATATATATATATATATATATATATATATATATATATATAAAATATATAAATGCGTGTTTTTCTCACATAACATTGAACATTCATGGCGAGTTTGTGAATGGTTTCTCTTGTTTAATTATTGTTTTAAAAACTACGTAATATAAAATGTCAAATCATAAACCTCTGACAGTAAGAATATCAGAGGACCACTTCAGTGGGTTTTGTAATTTGTACCTTTTGTTGCCTCAATATAAAACTATTATCTATCTATCTAATATTACAATGCGATTATGTGCATTACTAATATAATAAGAAATTTCTAGTAGCAAGACAAAGTATCAAAGAAACTGTTAATAGTTATTATTTATAATAACTTTAATTTTAATAATTTTAATATAATAATTTTAATAGCAAAAAAGGTAAAAATTATTCAAATAAAAAGGAAAGAACAATATAGTAATGACTAATGACTGTATTAAGAGTAGTTAGGCATATTAAGTTTAAATATTATAACACAAACTTACCTAAGATTTCAATATCAGCAAAAACGTTTAATAGCCAAATAATTTTAAAGCTGCTGCTATGAAAGTTAAACCTGAAATAAAATTATAAATTGTAATTCAAACATAAAAAAGAAAAACTACTATAATAATAATAATAGAAAATATATTTAGTAAACTAATTAAATATGTTTAAGACGACATTCTCATACCTTTTAAAGAAATTTTAATTAGCTTAAATGTAAAAATATTAGGAAATGTTTTTTTATATATATTTTTTTTTTAAAAGATGGAAAAAAGTTGAAATATCATAATAATTTAAAATTGTCGGAGCGTTAAACTTTTTATAAATGAGCAAAAAAAAAAAAAAAAAAAAAAATCGTTCTCTTCATATTCTACAACACAAAATATAATATATTTTTTCACTTGTACAAATGTGAATTGATATAGTCTATATAAATATTACTCTGTTTTATGACCGTATATAAATAAAAAAATATATATTTATATGAGCTCATTACCTAACGCTCTACTGAGTTTCGAGAGAGAGAGAGAGAGAGAGAGAGAGAGAGAGAGAGAGAGAGAGAGAGAGAGAGAGAGAGATGTCAAATATTCGTGTTTATGTATATGTTTTAGAAGAAAAAATTGAAAAACAAAAATTTAAATTTAAATAATAAATATTTTATTTGGAAAAAATAATAATAATATGCAAAAACAAAACAAACTGCTTTCATTTCAATGCAAAAATAATAATAATAATAATCAGTATTTAAGTTTCTTATATATGCATGTATTCTACTGAATGAAAATAGTATTTATAATTTTTTATGCAATGAACTTATCTATAAATTTTGTTTAGAGATTGATATTTAATTTAATTTCAAATTAATCGTAACTTCATTTTTTTTAATATACTAATAAACTGGAAGTATGAAATTAAAATATTACTTTTTAACAATAGCGTTAGAGTTTTACTAGTATAAAAATTTGTAAATTTGTAAACATTTGTATATTTATTTTGTTGAATTACTTTGAGATGTTTTATTAGTTAATCCACGCAAACAACCCTTTCAAGAAAGAAAGAAGCAAAAAAAAAAAAAAAAAAAAAAAAAAAAAAAAAAAAAAAAAAAAAGTAGAAAAACTGTAGATATTATATAATTGCCTTTAATATAATATATTATAAAAAAAGCACCGTCATCAATGAATGCCATAGTACTTAATTTTTTTCAGTAAATTATTTCTCGGTTTCTTAATAGCATTAAAACGTTCAATTTAATCCTATTAAAAATCTCATTTTTTCTTCTTCTTCTTTATGATCGAAAGCAGCATTAAAAATGATCATTAAAAACAAGTGTACGTACCTTTTTCTTTTATTGTTATTAAATAAATTTTTGGCCTTGTATTTAAGAAGAGAAAAAAAATTAATTTTCAATCATTTTAGAACGGCCAATTAAGATGCTAAGGGGAGAAATCTAGATATATATTCATACTTTGTAAAGAAATGAAAAATAAAAAATTAATGATATTAAAAAAATATTGTAAAAGCTACTTCTATATTGATTTTTAGTAGAAATGAAGATTAAATTTTTTTAGCATCATATTTTAAACTTTATACAATAGGGGATGTATTTATTTAATAGATATTTATATGAAATTTTTCTTCCCCTCTCTTTTTCTCAAAACCATTACTGAAAATAGCATTAAAAAAAACTTTAATTATTACTAATTTTCTAATAAATTTCTCTTTATTGCTTATAATCTACCGTGTAAAAAGTCATTTAAAGTTAATTTTAATCTTCTGCATCTTCAATTTATATTCTAATTTAGTTTTGTATTATGCAAATTATTATCATCACTCTTTGACGCAG
The DNA here is from genome assembly GCA_949318235.1 of Ecdyonurus torrentis. NCBI lineage: Eukaryota > Metazoa > Arthropoda > Insecta > Ephemeroptera > Heptageniidae > Ecdyonurus > Ecdyonurus torrentis. Next base: position 13,946,469 of record OX439136.1, read on the forward strand.
GAGATTTAAAATGTTTTTAAATATTGCTTTGCGTGATTCATAAACTTAAATATTATTTGTTTTTTTATATCATCTTTTTTTTTTTTTCTTTTTTTTTTAATAGAACAATATGATCGGAATATTTTTTAAATTTTTTGGAACCATTTCCATTAAAAAAAATGAAAGGGGAAAATATACATTATAAAATATATCATATAAAAAGGAAAATATTTCATAAAAATTTCATATAATATATAAAAATTGTGAGGAAAGCAATAAATAAAAATACATATAAAAAAAATTCTAACGTAAATTTCCCATAACAATAAATCATATATGAAATAAAACAAAAAAACAGCAAAAAAAAGTCAAAAAAATTTAAAATATAACACTATAGAAACATGTAAATAATAAACAAGTAATTATAACTAAAAATAATATAAAATAAAGTACACATTAAATCACTTTAAAATATATATTTTAATCTCACTTTAAAAATGCTTTTTTTTTTTTTTTTTTTTTTTGGTGAACATTGTTGATGTAGTATTATTTTTAATCCTAAAATGCATTTTCTATGTTATTGTCATTTTAAAGTAAACCACTCCTATTTAATTGTAAATTACTACTTTTTTTTGTATAGTTAAAAACGTTTCGATATTCAACTATTTTAAATAGAATTAACAGTCTATAAACGCTGTAAAATACGACATTTTTTTATACCCCCCCTTTTTTTTTTTTTTTTTTTTTTTTTTAACATACAAAAGCCTTTTTTAATTATTTCTTTCCCCATGACAAAAAAAAAGTTTTAATTTCCAGAGTTCCTTTTTCGTGTCATTTGCTTACTTTATGTAGATGCTATTGAAAAAAAAAAGGGTGGTTTTAATTATCTGTTAAATTCCAAATATACATACATTTTAACTTATGTATCTAAAATATATAAATATTATATACACACATATATTTTTTTTAAACTTTATTGCGTTTCTTTTCCTTTTTTTAATATATTTTTATTACGTTACATAATATCGATTACAAATTCTTTAAATATTTGAGGACTTAAAAATATTATAAGTATTAAATAATTGAAATACATGCACAGTATTAAATCCTGCAAGTATTACATGCGGAGTAAATCCATGTTTCTAGATAAAAAAAATTATTTGCTAAGAAATAGTTTTTTTTTTTTTTTTTTTTGCATTTCATAATCTAATCTTGCAACAAATTAAAAAAAAAAAAAAAAATCATAAAAATGAATTTCTAATAAGAAAATATGAAAATCATTGAAGAATCTAAAATTTAAGCTAATATTTTACCAGTTTATTTAAGTAAACAATGATACCATAATTTAAAAGCCTTAAAGCAAGATAAAATATCGAAAATTATATAAATTTATATGTATATATGTATACACACACACACAATATCACAAACATTTATGTATACATGGTATTTTATGAGGGTATACATTGAAAATTTTAGGTTTGAAAAGGGTTTTTTGGTATATACATAGAGTGAGAGAGAGAGAGGAGGAAAAGAAAGGGGCGTGGTTATACGTTTAGTTTATAATTAATTGAGATTTGTAAACATTTGCCTTCATGTACATTAAACAAACTCGGAGATATATGATGTAAATAGAGTTAAAATTAGTTTACACTGAAGCTGCATCCTCTTTGCTTTTGTAATGTTATCATAATGTATCCAGAAAAAAAAAAGTATATGATATAATATTAAACAATATTTTTAAGACTATTGAATTTAAAATATTATAAAATCAGTATCTAAAAGTTATATTTATTTATTTGCTTTATAATAATGATAGATATAATTTTTTTTAATAATTTTTAAATATGTATATTGCTTCTTATTTATATTTAATATATTAAAAATATATATTTATAATAATCATTTCACATTTTTAGTTAGAACTTCATAGAAATAGAATTATAATAAACTGTTTAGTTTTTACGGAAATTTGGTGAACTGATATAAGATACTACAATTGAATTTTGAAACCTGCGATAATTCATAACATCAGTAATGTTAGTTGGAGCTGTAGTTTTTGCCCATAAGAAAATCCCTAAGTAAGAAAACAACATGATCAATGAGCACTAGGGTTGCAACAATTCTAATCTATTGTAGATCTTGTATTGTAATAAAGTTTCGCATATTTATTTGCCAAATATCACAATAGTTGAAAGCGTCTTGTATTTTATATTATGCTGTATTTTAGATAATTTATTTACAAATATATAACTCTAAAATTAACATTCGTTCTATAAACTACACACAACTCTTGAGCCAGCTTCAAAAAATTTCCTTTGTTAAAAACATCTGATCATGACATCGTTACCTGTTTATCGTTACGTTTATATGTATGGTTTATCATTGTTATTTCTTCTTTTAGAACTTTCGACCTAATAAAAATGAAAGAAACTAAAAAAAAAAATAATAATAATAATAATAAAAGTTCGATACGAAACATGCGACTCACTTTTATCGGCTAAAAAAACAAAATCAACCAATGAATGTGTCTTATATTGTTGATCAGCCAATCACTGTAAATGAGATTCACTATATTTTTTAGAACGAGCTATACTTATCACAACTCTTCGACATTGTGATATAAAATAGTTCTTTGTGACTGTTCGGACATACATAGGAGGCTTAAATTAACATAATTCCTCCATATACATACTTTGCATTACCATTGCCATAAAGCAATAGAATATATTTGTAAATACACCAGTGTAAAATGTTAATAGGTTCAAAGTGTGAAGTTTGAATAAATTAAAAATGTTCTTTATAAATTTGACCCAGATATAAAATATATATTTCATCACAAATGAATTTTCTTATTTTTATATTGCATATATTTTGATAAAAAAAAAAAGAGATCAAATATATTAATGAAAATTTATGTATGTTTCAGAATGATCAAGGACGTGATGAGAATGATTGGAAGCAAAATGATTCTTCTCCTTCTCCTAGCACGTTTGAAATTGCAACGAAATTCTAAAATATTGTAATATCTTCAACATTTTTATATCTACTACTACTATACTACCCCACCTAAGTCAGTCACCTTCATCGTGTATTTTAATGTAAGTATAAATAAGTTGGTATTATTTTAATACATTATCGTAATACATTATTTACTTGGTGATGTGATCATACTTTAATCATATCAGTAAAAATAATAGGACCTGCTGATTTCATTATAAAAATAGTTTTATTATTATTAATATTTTTTTTTCAAGAAGTTATGACAGCTCAAATATATATTAAAATTATATGGCATTTGCAAGCAAGGGTTTCAATAAATAGTATTATAAATTTACTCATATATCCACATGTTATTGTTATTAAAGCTTTTTATTTTTATTTATTAATTTTTTTTAAACAATTTCTCCCATAACTAATATTTTGGTTAAGGCCTACGGGACTCATTTGATCATAGTTTGAATTCTGTGAATACTGCGAACTTGATACCTTTGAAATTCATTTATCATCATTTCCAATTTCCAACTAAACCAACTAAACTCAATATGAGCAACAAAGTATTTTTTTTTTTATATATTTTTTATATTATTAGTATCATCACATACAGACAAAAAAAAAATGCTTATTTTAAAATATAATTGGTTAAAAAAAAAAAAATAACTATTCGTTTCTATTTTCTGCACTTGTAAATTGTTTTTAAATTTTATATATTAAATATTGTTGGTTTAAATTTACATAATATATATGTTTTGGTATAATGTTGGAATAATTGGAGTAAATACATTGGAATAATGTTTAATTCTATATTGTTAAAAAAAAAAGAGAATATTATTCTTTCAATTTTCGAGCATAATTAATAAAATAATTTTTTTAAATAGCTCACTATAATGGATCGATGAACAAGTATAGTTACTCTGATTTAAAAGTTTACTACTTTATATCTAATATTATATCAAATACTTTTAAATGACGAAAAAAATAAAATGCTTCATTCAATTTTGCTCCTCTCATTCAGAACATGTTATTATTATTAAAATTTAAATACATTTGCATTATAATATTATCTACAAACCCATACAGTTCTTTGCCTAAGACTATTAAATTATATTATATTAAAATATTTTTACTAAAAAATAAAATGCCAATTAATTTTAAAAATATATTTTTGAAATGTCAGCATTACGTATTTACTAAAGCATGATATTTTTTAAATAATTTAATTATATATTAACGAGAGGGGTAACTTTTTAATATTATGTCTGTCTCAACTAATTAATCAAATTTTTAATTAGCTTATCAATGTAAAAGAACGTAATTTTATTTAAAATATATTAATTAAAACATTTATTTTTGATTGCAGATGTCGCTGTTTTTTTTGTTTGTTTTTTTTTTTTTTTTTATTAACTGAAATTTGCGACTTGACCCTTCACCAATATAACTCCATGAAGAAACTGAAACGAATTATACAACGATTGTAAATAATATTACTTGAAAATAATAATAAAAGACTTTTTGTAATAAAAATAAATAAATATTAATAATAATTACTCTAATTAATACCAAAGAAAATGTAAATTTAAAAATATAAAAATACTATTTATTAAAAAAAAACTGTGAATTCTATAAATAATTAGTGTTGTAAATAAACTAATATAATTCTAATTAATGTAAAATAAATGTATTTTAAAATTGTGGAAAAATTTGTGTAATATAATATAGTATGTCATATTGCATTTTTTTTAAAGTCATAAATAATAAAATTTAAATAAAAATATGTGTTAGTATATTTGAAATAAATATATATTAAAAAATAACCATTAAATCTTAATTTTAATAAAATATGCATTTCATTAAAAAGAGCTTAAAAATTGTAGTAGCTAAACATTTTTTTTTCCAGTTTATTTTCAGTCTTTTTAAAATTCTACAAAATAAGAGAGACAAAAAAATAATAACGTTCATATTATAACATTTAAATGGAAAAAAAAGTGATTACTTTTATTTTGCATAAAATAATTGTATAAAAGTGTTATTAAACATTTTTATAAATATATATAAAAAGACTGAGTAATTAAAGAGATGAAATTTTGTTTTATTTAAATAAAAAAAAATTAAGAATGATATAATGGACCATAATATAATGTGAAAGAGAATGGAAAAAAAATCCATTTAAATTTTTTTGTGCAAAATAAAAGTTATCAAAAAAGATTATAATTGTAATAAAAAGAAATATGTAATGTACTTATTATAGAAATAATATTTAAATAATAAGATTAGTTTCATATTTTTAAAATTTTAGACGAAATGTACTTGTGTTCATAAAATTTTCTGTCATTCCATTAATAAAAAAAATGTCTGTATTTTATTCAAATTAAATTTAAAAAAAATGGGATTATTTAAAGATTTATTGTTAGATTAAAATATATTAAATAGAAGCTTCATATTATAAGGTTACTCAAATATTGTAATAATATTAAAAATTAAATGTAGTATAAAGAAAAAAAATCTAAACGCAATTGATTGAAATTATTAATATCATTATGAAGCTCTAACTATCTTTCTTCTAACTTTAAAAAAAAAAAAAAAAAAAAAAATTGAAATTAAAATATAATATTAATCTTCAGTAATTATGATTTAACAATATTTCTTTAAATAAGCGTAGGATCTTACATAACAATAAATATCTGTGTATTACATGTATAATTCTATATTACAATTCAATGTTGTAGAATCTCATATTCATATTAAAATTCAAACACCAAAAATAACATTTTTATCACAGCGCTAAAATTATAAAGTCAAAATTCAAAAAAAAGTTGTACTCTTACATTTTGTTTTTTATTAGATTAATTTAAATATTGAATTACATAAAATAATAATAAACTGAAACAGTATCCCGTCATGGCTCATTAATTAATTTCAAATTTTACTATATTAAATAAATATTTATCAAATGATACTAGTTTCCAAGATAACATACTGTAATATTATATTGTATAAACTTTTATTATTTTGTTTCTTCCTACAAAATTTGACAAAGTAATGTTTAATTTATATTAATTAATTTTTTTAAACTAATTTAAAGAAAAATTATACAAAATAAAAATATACATAATATTGCTTAAAAATCATACACATAATAATGCTTATAAAAATAATAATTAAATAATGTCATATGTCATTCCAATATTAAATTAATGTGCCATTATACTTAATCTGCTGTTACTACATGTAAAAAAAAAATAATATATATATGATAAAATTAATGCTTTTATTGTGCCTCATATTATATAAAAAAAAATGAAACTATAATAATAATCTTACCTTATATCACCGACATTAAGATATTTGCTCATATATACATGTTTTAAAAAAAAAATGATAATAAATATTTCCACAAAATAATATTTATTTGAATTGTTATCTATTTTTTCTATTCCCGTCTGCATGTTATTTATGTTTTCATCTTAAAAATTTATCGATATATTGAGATAATCGATTCACTTTACATCGAAAGCATATTTTTAAAGACGACAGGAAGTTCAAAGTCAACTATACCTTATTTTTCCTAGTAAATTCTTTCTATATACATAGTTGACTATTTGCTATTATAGTCGTCAGTTACCTTTCATTTCAATTGGTGAGCAGTTCAGTTGTATACGTGCATATAATTAAAAATTTTTTTTTAATAATTAGGAATAAGTTTGAAGACTAGAACAACTTTAATATAAACCTGGTAAGGTCCTAAGATAAAATATTTTTATTGCAAATTCTGATCAAGTGTATATTTATATCATTATTATTCATTAATCTGATTATTTTTAGTTTAAAAAACGCTTTACTATTTTTAATGTAATTTTAAAAAGGTATAACTTTGTACAATCTATATTAATTAGATTAATTACGCTAGAACTTCCATGATATATAAAAAAAAAATGGCAGTCCATTTTTTTTTGCCTTCTATTGAAACTTTATAGTAATTAATTATAAATACTGCCAGCTGTCTAAATAATCTGAAGAAAATTATTGCGTTAATCAGTAAATAGATCATGCTTTTTTAGAAAATGCATTTTTTTTTTATCTTGGGACCTAATTAGATAGCAATGAATAATATAGTGATAGAATTATTACCCGAATGGACCAGTTGGTGAGATGAATGGAGTAAAGGTAGGTCAACATTTTTTTATGTGTACTTTTAATTTTCTGTTTGTTAAAACAAATACAAATATAAAAATACATTTTATATGTATTTAATGTTTAAACTTTCGCTTTATTATCTCTGATATTGATACTTATTTTTGTATATAATTGAATTAAATAATTATGTATACGTATAAATTTGAAAGATGCACTTAACTTAAAAATAATGAAAAGAGATGATATGGTAAAAATTTGCAAGATTACATTTTTCAACGTCAATATATAAATAGTATTAATTTATATACTGTACCTAAAATGAATGTGTTAAAATAATATATTATGTATATATACAGACAGAAATATACAGACAGAAAGTTCATATATTAATAAATTGACTGAAAAATGCTAATTAAAAAAAAAAAAAAAAATGATTGCAAAAGATCTTGGCAAATGATTAATGTGCGTGAATTCCAAAACTCAATACACATAATCGTAATAACAATTCTCTTTTATGGTGATCTAGCAAACAAATAAGAGTGCATAAGTGCACAATTATAATTTTAAATAATTGGTTTCATCCTTTTCTTCTCCACTATGGCAAGTCAAATTGATTCATTCATGACTCATAATCATAATGAGATATGTAATACAAACGACTACATACTACTCTATACATATGTGAATGAAAAAAAAGAAGTCATTAGTGCAATTGCAAAGTAATTAATTGTAATTGTTACAAAGTGTATGTCGTACTCGACATTAACATATTACTTGAATTATGCAACTTTTGTAATTTATTTATTCTATAAATAATGCTAATAGTAATAATAATTATAACAGCTCTTATTGGTTGAAATTAGGTAGCATACCGTGACATTGTATACAGTTAGTTACAATTTAACATTTAATCAAACCAAATTTTCATTATGTTACATTTGATTCATTATGTTAGTAAAGATAAAAACTTCATTGTGTTACAATGATTCAAACACAATGATTCATTATGTTCTACTAAAGAAGTATAATACACTTCTCCTAATACTAATTCGAGAGGATACAGTGTAATTAACAATGTAAAATCAACTTTGATTGGCTAGTAATTTATAAAACGCTCTATGATTGGCTTAGCACCGCGGATACAGCTTTTGGCGGAAACGATAGATTTAATTAAAATTTAAATTGTTTCAAAAAAGTCAAACTATCTTCTTTCTTTTGTGTGTAGCGGTGTGAATTTCTTTGAGCAATAAAAATTCTCAAATAATTTTAGTTGCATTTACCATGGCAATGAGAGATAGATTAAAACAATGTTATAAAAATTATTATAGAATAAGACATTTTATTGAGCCAGACAGTTCATAGTAACATTAATGCTGTTCATAAACCCTGTTCTTTGCACCTAAAATGACGATCGCCTATGGTTATTCAAATGGAATGCGCATTTTTTGGTGCAAGAGAACAGGGTTTACGAACAACATTATTAAGTTTGTTACAACACGCGTTAGTGTATAGTCATTATTTAAACAATTAATATAATTTATTAAAGCCATAGACCACATAAAACAACATGTGCTTTTTAATTAATAAACACGAACTGGGATCTTCAAAACTGTTGACAATTTTTACCAGAATGTTAATGTAGCTCCACGAGAAAGCGTGAAAAATACTGTAAAGTATGCAATTTCCGTTACTATTCATGTTTATGACGTCAGAAACATGCAAAAATTAGTATGAAAATGTTGTGCGGGTTGCATAAATCTGATCACTGCAATTTCTGATCACTGCAACGGAGCTACAGTTAGGTTTTGAGACAAACAAAAGTTATTTATGTAAGTCCCATCAAGTGTTTTGTGATATAAATGCTTATTTTGTTTCTCTGGTCTATTCTTTTAAATAAATCATATACATTTATTTACATTAATTTAAGTTCTTTTACAACCATCTTGTCTAAATTAACGATGCTTTAAGCTGATTGTCACAATTTAGTCAATAAAATGTTCAAATTCGAGTGTGTGGTAAACGTATAGATACATCAATTTTTTTTAAATATTTAAGTTAGGATCAAAGTATTCGGATAAAGTAAAAGTATTCTTTTTGTATTAAAATAAAATCAATAGGACAATGTATCTTTATTTAAATTTCTAAGAATAAAGCCTTTAAAAAAAAAGACAAATATTAGTCAACATAATATTTAACACAAGTATACAAAAATAATAAAAAATAAAATTTGTTAAACTTTTCAATTCCTATTTTCATTCATAAGCAAATAAAAAAAAAAAAAAAAAAAAAAAAAATCCCAAAACCACTATTTTTATTTGATTAAAATTTAGAATAAAGTGTTTCTTCATCCATAAAAACCACAATTTATAAAATGAAACAGAAAAATGAATTAAAATTGGCAACGCAAAACACCACAAAAATAATTAATAATAACAATCAAATGCCAAATTTAATTAGATTTTTTTTTTTTTTTTTTTTTTACGTTTATTATGAGATAAATACATTACTAAATAAATAATAATATAAAAATGTAGTGAGTAATTTGTTTAAACTAATTGTGACAAGTAAACGTACAAAATTTCTTGCCTTTATAATCTAGTTAGTAAATACAATTAACTTCTAACAATGTTACATATATAACAAAACAAAATTAAACCATTTATTTTATATTCTTTGTTTAGATAATGCATTGTTTATAATATGTATAGCATAATATACTATACTGTATGCTTTTTAATTATAGTTAATCTAACCATACAAATTAATTTAAAATTTCCATTGTATTTTTTTTTTCAACAAAATTTTTGATGAGGCTATTTAAACTTTTGATTTGAAAGATAAATCTTCAATCGTATTGCTGAAAAAAAATTTAAATGAAAAAAATATGTATTTTACTATAATCTGATTCAGGTAGAAAGTATTTAAGTTTAAACAGTCGTTATTGTCTCATGTTTAAACATAATGTTTAATCTAATTACGTATTCATCTATCAATAAAATAATAATAAATATTCTGAAATTAGTTTTAAATTGATTTGGCTGTAGAGTGATCACATATTTTATATTTAAACATAATATTATATTGCATCGAGTTAACAGACATTTTTTTTAAACAATTTAACTTTTCCTTGCTCATCATGTTATCTTATTGTGAAGTTAGTAGTAATAAAGTTTTACTCACATTTGGTGCAATAAAATTTATAAAAAAATATTTTATAAAAGTTAATATATATATTTTTTTAAATTTTTATTATTTTAATTTAAAATTATTGTTTAAAGAAAAAAATTATTATTATTCTAATTTTAATTGCAATTTTTTTTTTTTTTTTTTTTTTTTTACATTTGGCCTTAAGATAAAAACAATAAAAACAGAATACTATATTTTGATCGATTTTTTAAAGTATATATAATTAATATATATATATATATATATTTTAGAATTTAAAAACTTATTTTGGTAAGATGTTACTTTACCGGCACTCCAGCTACGATTTTGATTTTGGTATTTTTGGAAACTAGATCGAAAATGGGATCGAAAAGGTCATTATGCATTTCTTGGGGAAATGCATAATTAGTGAGATATTCGCTAATTAAGAATGCTAATTAATTACTAGGCGCATGCGCATAGCGATTGCCGCGAAACTTGAAAATGGCAACGTTGCAACCGAGAGCGCATGCGCACCGCGGGAAAAGTATATTTGCTTTAAATTTCAATCTTAGAAGTGACCGCAACTTCTAAAATGAGCTAAAATAACCATTACATCGTTATAATTTACTATTTATTTGCATATTCTGGAAGATAGTACCTTCCTTTCCTTCTCCTATAAATTTCGTGACTACATTCGGGTTAACAAGCACTAAAAATACCCATTAAATAAAAATAACACCAAGTTTGGACTATACAATGAGTTCAAAATAAAGCAAAAATGCATAGCATGTTTCAATTGACTAGTTAAATAGTTTTCCTAAAAGATAAATTCTTCCTGAAGTTTTCCTAAAAAATTCAGGACTGGACTCCGCTATTTAGGTCTTCAAAACATTAAATTTTATTGAAATTGGAACGAGATTGCACTAAACGTAAGTTTTCAAGTTTCATAATTAATTTAAAATTAGTAGCATGTTTCAATAAACCAAACATTTATATTTCCTGACAGATAAACTCTTCCTGAACTTTTCCTGAAAAATTCAGGAGTGGAATCAGCTATTTAAAACTTGAAAAACAAAACTTCTTTAGATTTGACTAAAAATTAAACTATACTCAATTTTTAAATTTCAAATAACAGCAAAAATTTAAAAGCATGTTTCAATCAATAAAATAAATATATCTCCTGAAAGATAAAATCTTCCTGAACTTTTCCTGCAAAATTCAGGAGTGGAATCAGCTATTTAGGTCTTCAAAACAAAACTTCTTTAGATTTTTGACTAAAAATTAAACTATACTCAATTTTTTAATTTCAAATAACAGCAAAAATTTAAAAGCATGTTTCAATCAACAAAATAAATATATCTCCTGAAAGATAAAATCTTCCTGAACTTTTCCTGAAAAATTCAGGAGTGGAATCAGCTATTTAAAACTTGAAAAACAAAACTTCTTTAGATTTGACTAAAAATTAAACTATACTCAATTTTTAAATTTCAAATAACAGCAAAAATTTAAAAGCATGTTTCAATCAATAAAATAAATATATCTCCTGAAAGATAAAATCTTCTTGAACTTTTCCTGAAAATGTCAGGAGTGGAATCAGCTATTTAGGTCTTCAAAACAAAACTTCTTTAGATTTGACTAAAAATTAAACTATACTCAATTTTTTAATTTCAAATAACAGCAAAAATTTAAAAGCATGTTTCAATCAACAAAATAAATATATCTCCTGAAAGATAAAATCTTCCTGAACTTTTCCTGAAAAATTCAGGAGTGGAATCAGCTATTTAAAACTTGAAAAACAAAACTTCTTTAGATTTGACTAAAAATTAAACTATACTCAAATTTTAAATTTCAAATAACAGCAAAAATTTAAAAGCATGTTTCAATCAATAAAATGAATATATCTCCTGAAACATAAAATCTTCCTGAACTTTTCCTGAAAAATTCAGGAGTGGAATCAGCTATTTAAAACTTGAAAAACAAAACTTCTTTAGATTTGACTAAAAATTAAACTATACTCAATTTTTTAATTTCAAATAACAGCAAAAATTTAAAAGCATGTTTCAATCAACAAAATAAATATATCTCCTGAAAGATAAAATCTTCCTGAACTTTTCCTGAAAAATTCAGAAGTGGAATCAGCTATTTATAACTTGAAAAACAAAACTTCTTTAGATTTGACTAAAAATTAAACTATACTCAATTTTTTAATTTCAAATGACAGCAAAAATTTAAAAGCATGTTTCAATTAATAAAATAAATATATCTCCTGAAAGATAAAATCTTCCTGAACTTTTCCTGAAAAATTCAGGAGTGGAATCAGCTATTTAAAACTTGAAAAACAAAACTTCTTTAGATTTGACTAAAAATTAAACTATACTCAAATTTTAAATTTCAAATAACAGCAAAAATTTAAAAGCATGTTTCAATCAATAAAATGAATATATCTCCTGAAACATAAAATCTTCCTGAACTTTTCCTGAAAAATTCAGGAGTGGAATCAGCTATTTAAAACTTGAAAAACAAAACTTCTTTAGATTTGACTAAAAATTAAACTATACTTAATTTTTTAATTTCAAATAACAGCAAAAATTTAAAAGCATGTTTCAATCAACAAAATAAATATATCTCCTGAAAGATAAAATCTTCCTGAACTTTTCCTGAAAAATTCAGAAGTGGAATCAGCTATTTATAACTTGAAAAACAAAACTTCTTTAGATTTGACTAAAAATTAAACTATACTCAATTTTTTAATTTCAAATGAAGCCAAAAATTTAAAAGCATGTTTCAATTAATAAAATAAATATATCTCCTGAAAGATAAAATCTTCTTGAACTTTTCCTGAAAAATTTAGGAGTAGATACTGGTATTTAGGTCTTTAAAAAAACTATAGTCTGCCATGGTTTTACAAGTTTAAAATAACCTTTAAATTAGGGGCATGTTTCAATCAACTATTTATTTTTTCTTCTGAAAGATAAATTCTTCCTGAACTTTTTCTGAAACATTCAGGACTGGACTCGTCTATTTAGGTCTTACAAAATATATAAAATTATTAAAATTTTACTAAATCATTAAACTTCGAATTTAAATTTAAAACAAAAATTGATAGCATGTTTCAATCAAGTAAAGGAATATTTTCCTGAAAAAATTATTTTTTCCTGAACTTTTCCTGAAAAATTCAGGACTGGACTCAGCTATTTAGGCCTTGAAAAAAATAAAACTTCATAAAATTTAAGAAAAAAAAAACTTAGAATTTTAATTTAGAACAAAAATTGATAGCATGTTTCAATCAAGTAAATAAATATTTTCCTGAAAAAAATATTTCTTTCTTGAACTTTTCCTGGAAAATTTAGATGTAGATTTAGCTAATTAGGTCTCTTAAAAGACTATAGGTTGATTTTACAAGTTTAAAATAACCTTTAATTTAGGGGCATGTTTCAATCAACTATTTATTCTTTTCCCCTGAAAGATAAAATATTCCTGAACTTTTCATAAAATTCTCAGGACTGGACTCTGCTACTTAGGTCTTGAAACAATAACAACTTCTTCATTTTTAACTAAAAATTAAAGTTACTCAATTTTAAAATTTAATATTAAAGAAAAAATAGAAAGCATATTTCAATCAATTATTTATTCTTTTCCCCTGAAAGATAAAATATTCCTGAACTTTTCATAAAATTTTCAAGACTGGACTCTGCTACTTAGGTCTTGAAACAGTAACAACTTCTTCATTTTTAACTAAAAATTAAAGTTACTCAATTTTAAAATTTAATATTAAAGAAAAAATAGAAAGCATATTTCAATCAATTATTTATTCTTTTCCCCTGAAAGATAAAATATTCCTGAACTTTTTATAAAATTTTCAAGCCTGGACTCTGCTACTTAGGTCTTGAAACAGTTACTTCTTCTTCATTTTTTACTAAAAATTAAAGTTACTCAATTTTAAAATTTAATATTAAAGAAAAAATAGAAAGCATATTTCAATCAATTATTTATTCTTTTCCCCTGAAAGATAAAATATTCCTGAACTTTTTATAAAATTTTCAAGCCTGGACTCTGCTACTTAGGTCTTGAAACAGTGACTTCTTCTTCATTTTTTACTAAAAATTAAAGTTACTCAATTTTAAAATTTAAAATTGAGTAACTTTCATTTCTAGTAAAAAATGAAGAAGTTGTTACTGTTTCAAGACCTAAGTAGCAGAGTCCAGTCTTGAAAATTTTATGAAAAGTTCAGGAATATTTTATCTTTCAGGGGAAAAGAATAAATAATTGATTGAAATATGCTTTCTATTTTTTCTTTAATATTAAATTTTAAAATTGAGTAACTTTAATTTTTAGTTAAAAATGAAGAAGTTGTTACTGTTTCAAGACCTAAGTAGCAGAGTCCAGTCTTGAAAATTTTATGAAAAGTTCAGGAATATTTTATCTTTCAGGGGAAAAGAATAAATAATTGATTGAAATATGCTTTCTATTTTTTCTTTAATATTAAATTTTAAAATTGAGTAACTTTAATTTTTAGTAAAAAATGAAGAAGAAGTCACTGTTTCAAGACCTAAGTAGCAGAGTCCAGGCTTGAAAATTTTATAAAAAGTTCAGGAATATTTTATCTTTCAGGGGAAAAGAATAAATAATTGATTGAAATATGCTTTCTATTTTTTCTTTAATATTAAATTTTAAAATTGAGTAACTTTAATGTTTAGTTAAAAATGAAGAAGTTGTTACTGTTTCAAGACCTAAGTAGCAGAGTCCAGTCTTGAAAATTTTATGAAAAGTTCAGGAATATTTTATCTTTCAGGGGAAAAGAATAATAATTGATTGAAATATGCTTTCTATTTTTTCTTTAATATTAAATTTTAAAATTGAGTAACTTTAATTTTTAGTTAAAAATGAAGAAGTTGTTATTGTTTCAAGACCTAAGTAGCAGAGTCCAGTCCTGAGAATTTTATGAAAAGTTCAGGAATATTTTATCTTTCAGGGGAAAAGAATAAATAGTTGATTGAAACATGCCCCTAAATTAAAGGTTATTTTAAACTTGTAAAATCAACCTATAGTCTTTTAAGAGACCTAATTAGCTAAATCTACATCTGAATTTTCCAGGAAAAGTTCAAGAAAGAAATATTTTTTTCAGGAAAATATTTATTTACTTGATTGAAACATGCTATCAATTTTTGTTCTAAATTAAAATTCTAAGTTTTTTTTTCTCAAATTTTATGAAGTTTTATTTTTTTCAAGGCCTAAATAGCTGAGTCCAGTCCTGAATTTTTCAGGAAAAGTTCAGGAAAAAATAATTTTTTCAGGAAAATATTCCTTTACTTGATTGAAACATGCTATCAATTTTTGTTTTAAATTTAAATTCGAAGTTTAATGATTTAGTAAAATTTTAATAATTTTATATATTTTGTAAGACCTAAATAGACGAGTCCAGTCCTGAATGTTTCAGAAAAAGTTCAGGAAGAATTTATCTTTCAGAAGAAAAAATAAATAGTTGATTGAAACATGCCCCTAATTTAAAGGTTATTTTAAAATCGGGCAGACTATAGTTTTTTTAAAGACCTAAATACCAGTATCTACTCCTAAATTTTTCAGGAAAAGTTCAAGAAGATTTTATCTTTCAGGAGATATATTTATTTTATTAATTGAAACATGCTTTTAAATTTTTGCTGTTATTTGAAATTAAAAAATTGAGTATAGTTTAATTTTTAGTCAAATCTAAAGAAGTTTTGTTTTTCAAGTTTTAAATAGCTGATTCCACTTCTGAATTTTTCAGGAAAAGTTCAGGAAGATTTTACCTTTCAGGAGATATATTTATTTTGTTGATTGAAACATGCTTTTAAATTTTTGCTGTTATTTGAAATTAAAAAATTGAGTATAGTTTAATTTTTAGTCAAATCTAAAGAAGTTTTGTTTTGAAGACCTAAATAGCTGATTCCACTCCTGACATTTTCAGGAAAAGTTCAAGAAGATTTTATCTTTCAGGAGATATATTTATTTTATTGATTGAAACATGCTTTTAAATTTTTGCTGTTATTTGAAATTTAAAAATTGAGTATAGTTTAATTTTTAGTCAAATCTAAAGAAGTTTTGTTTTTCAAGTTTTAAATAGCTGATTCCACTCCTGAATTTTTCAGGAAAAGTTCAGGAAGATTTTATCTTTCAGGAGATATATTTATTTTGTTGATTGAAACATGCTTTTAAATTTTTGCTGTTATTTGAAATTAAAAAATTGAGTATAGTTTAATTTTTAGTCAAAAATCTAAAGAAGTTTTGTTTTGAAGACCTAAATAGCTGATTCCACTCCTGAATTTTTCAGGAAAAGTTCAGGAAGATTTTATCTTTCAGGAGATATATTTATTTTATTGATTGAAACATGCTTTTAAATTTTTGCTGTTATTTGAAATTTAAAAATTGAGTATAGTTTAATTTTTAGTCAAATCTAAAGAAGTTTTGTTTTTCAAGTTTTAAATAGCTGATTCCACTCCTGAATTTTTCAGGAAAAGTTCAGGAAGATTTTATCTTTCAGGAGATATATTTATTTTGTTGATTGAAACATGCTTTTAAATTTTTGCTGTTATTTGAAATTAAAAAATTGAGTATAGTTTAATTTTTAGTCAAAAATCTAAAGAAGTTTTGTTTTGAAGACCTAAATAGCTGATTCCACTCCTGAATTTTTCAGGAAAAGTTCAGGAAGATTTTATCTTTCAGGAGATATATTTATTTTATTGATTGAAACATGCTTTTAAATTTTTGCTGTTATTTGAAATTTAAAAATTGAGTATAGTTTAATTTTTAGTCAAATCTAAAGAAGTTTTGTTTTTCAAGTTTTAAATAGCTGATTCCACTCCTGAATTTTTCAGGAAAAGTTCAGGAAGAGTTTATCTGTCAGGAAATATAAATGTTTGGTTTATTGAAACATGCTACTAATTTTAAATTAATTATGAAACTTGAAAACTTACGTTTAGTGCAATCTCGTTCCAATTTCAATAAAATTTAATGTTTTGAAGACCTAAATAGCGGAGTCCAGTCCTGAATTTTTTAGGAAAACTTCAGGAAGAATTTATCTTTTAGGAAAACTATTTAACTAGTCAATTGAAACATGCTATGCATTTTTGCTTTATTTTGAACTCATTGTATAGTCCAAACTTGGTGTTATTTTTATTTAATGGGTATTTTTAGTGCTTGTTAACCCGAATGTAGTCACGAAATTTATAGGAGAAGGAAAGGAAGGTACTATCTTCCAGAATATGCAAATAAATAGTAAATTATAACGATGTAATGGTTATTTTAGCTCATTTTAGAAGTTGCGGTCACTTCTAAGATTGAAATTTAAAGCAAATATACTTTTCCCGCGGTGCGCATGCGCTCTCGGTTGCAACGTTGCCATTTTCAAGTTTCGCGGCAATCGCTATGCGCATGCGCCTAGTAATTAATTAGCATTCTTAATTAGCGAATATCTCACTAATTATGCATTTCCCCAAGAAATGCATAATGACCTTTTCGATCCCATTTTCGATCTAGTTTCCAAAAATACCAAAATCAAAATCGTAGCTGGAGTGCCGGTGAAGTAACATCTTACCCTTATTTTACTATTTTTGTAACATAATTTTAAAATTAGAACTACCATAATATGAGTATTGCCAATAGATTTTTATTTCCTTTCGATACAATTTTATTTAATAGTATTAAAATTAAAACAATTCAATGTATTAATTAAAAAAAAATCAAGCTCTTGCATTACAGAAAACGCAAAAAAAAATAATAATAATAAATAAATAAAGACTTATAATTATGGCTTATTCAAAAGAGAAATATTTACATTATGCAAAAAAAAGTAATTCATAAACATGTAATAATTTTTAATGAAGGTTGAATGAATGGATGCTTACAATTAAATTTATTATGTAATAATAAGAAAATTGCTCCATAAGAACAGACCATTCCTATACCTTACTCTTTCATAAAAGAAAATATCAAGTAATTTAGCATTAAGTTTATGTAAATATACGTATACTTTTTATAGCAAGAATTCGGACTCTATTCACATTTTTATTTACACTCATTAAATTAGTTAAAATATATTCTAAACTAAAAAGCATTTCACCATCTCTACTTCTTTTCTTTGGGAAAAAAAAAAGTGTTTTTAATAAATATTTTTTATTTTATTATTTAATTTTACATGGTATAATGGTATATACATATAATACAATTTTACATATAAATGCGTTCTTGTAAATCTCTTTTAAGACTTAAAATATTATTAATAATCTCACATCTACTTGGCATTTCTAATTGTTCAATAATATTTGTACTTAAAATATCAGAAACTTGACAATAAGTTTCCCATGCTTCATTTTCTCTTCTTACATGCCAAAAACATTCAGCTTTGGCAAGTAATATACATAAAGCTAAACAGTCTTTTTCGCCATTAGATAATTCTACAGTTAAATGTAAAATACTATATAGTTCAATAGCTATTTCATATTTACCTTCTATTCTTAAATATGAATCAATACGTTTCATTATATGTAATGATTTTTTATGATCTAAATATTTATCACGAAATCTTGATTTAATTATTTGTAACCATGTATCCCAAACAGGTGGTGTTGCTTCTTCTTTAAGTAATAATTTTAATACACTTTTTAACATTCCTATTAATGCATTTAATGTATTGTAATCATCAATACCTTTAGATTTTTCATAATTTAAATATAGATCATAATATATATCACTTGAATCTTGATATTTACCTAATTTATGTAAGCTCTGTGCTTTATAAAAAAGCATTTTTAATGATATTTGATTTTTATTTTCTAAATTTGATAATATGGTATCACATTCTGTGATAACGTCTTTATGTCTTTCTTCACGAAAAGATTTTAATATTGAGTGACATAGATTTCTTATTTCTGTACAGTTGGATGTGGTTGCAGGAATCTGAAATTAAAATTAACATTTTGATATATCAATATTTTTCTTTATAACGTATTTGAAATTATGAAAGTAAAAATTTTTGACAGGTAGCTTTTGAATTAGAATGAAATAGGTGATTTCATTCATGTTAAAGTCGACGTCATAAGTGAGTACTAAATAACATTGGCCAGTATAGGAAAATGGCACATTTTGCCAGTAAAAATACTTAGCAAAATTTTTTGAGAGCATTGGTTGTTAACAGGTTGAATTAGTGCCTCAAGTATGCAAGAAAAATAATAATGACCAAAAAGTAGCTAATTTACCAAAGAAAATAGCCAAAAACTACGTTTGTCCTATGCTGAGTAATGTTATTCATTGCTCAAGAAGAGCATCGAAAAGCACTCAGAATGATGTCATGCGTACACAATTTATAGTTGCTTTTTATTCAGTTAGATGTGTAATGCATATGTGTATATTATATGCATTAAATAGAGGTTATCAGTAAGGCGCGCGGGAATGGTGAATTGGGACCCATAATTTTGTATCCCCTAGCACAACAGGACCGTGTTTCTATGATTTTAATTTCAGCAGGAAGGTCGAGAATAAAAAAAAAAAAAAAATTAAGAATTTTTCATCGACGATTACTTCCTTCCCCCAAATTCAATTTATAAAACGAAAACGTCATTAACTATTGTATAAGATTTAATTGTTACATACCAAAGTTATGAATCTTTTTCCAATACATTTAATAAACATTTTTAACATTAATTGATTAATTGATAGATGATACGTAAGATAAAAATAATGTAATAAAATTACAAATAAAAATTAATATAACAAACTATATTATTATTCAATTGTTAAATTTTTATTTAAAAAAAATATTTATAACATCACAATTTTTTATAAATTTGGACAAATTAATTTTAAATTATTTAAAACTTTATTTATAAATTATATTGTATCAAACGAAAAACATGTATCAGACTTTATTAAAGGTAATCGATTCTTAGGTTACTAAGTTAGAGCTACAGAGTAAGTACTTAAGTAATAACAGTCGTGTTGAGACTAGCAATGATGAGATGAAAGCATGATGAGATCATGGAATAATGTTCGCTCTATTATTGGCTATGTTGGCTTGAATGATTTTTAATGAAGATTTGTAAGAAGTCCAATTTTATACTTTTATTAGTATTACATCGTGAAAAATAACTTCTATATAGGGGTTCAAGAAATATGTTATTTAAAGGGTGTAAGCGGATGACGTAATATTTAATGCGCTTGGAGGTCATACTGGAGTAGTGAACAACATTGCTGAGCATAGGACAAACATTATTTTAGGCAAATTTCTTTCGGAAATCTTTTGATTTTTTGTTATTGTTATTTTCCTTACATATTTGAGTTACTAATTCAACATATTTACAGCATCAATGCTCTTAAAAATATTGCATAGTGTTTTTAAACAAGCAAAATGAGTTATTTTCCTATGCCAAAAAAATTACCTGCTGATCTAAATATTCAAGTAAGTTTTCCTCTGGTAGTTCATCCAGTGACTGAAAAAGAAACCAGTTATAATAATAATATTAAAATATTTATAAAGTTTTATGTGATTTGGCTTGGGTGTGTCAGCTAACGTGATATACATTATAATAATACATAATAATGCCTTTTAGTAAAAAAGAAAATAATAATATAATGTTCTTTTACCTGTAATGATCCACAACTGACTTTCTTTACGTTCCTTCGTGTTACATTTGGTGTATCTGGTCTCTGTGAATCAAAAATAAAATTCCATTTAAGGGAGTAGAGTACCGACCTTATATCTCAAAAACTAAAACGTGTTTTTGGGTCTAAATTTAGTGTCATTGTGTAGCTAAGGGTCACACCTAGCTGTGATAAAAATTTCAAGAAGTCTGACCGTCCCGAAAAAAAAATATTGAAATTAACATTAGGCATTATGGGCTTAACATTTCAAAAAATTATATGCAATTAATTTGCACGGTGGCCCCAAAATTTTTATATATTTGAAATTGTCAAAATCATTGTGAAAATTTTCAGATTTTTTTTCACGGTAAAAAGTTTGAGTTTAATGGCCGACGTCGGTACCCTACTCCCTTAAGATATTTATTCTCCACCCCCACCTCCCTTCATTTCTTTTTACATTTAGAAAACAAATGTTTACTCTCAACGCACAAATCTTTGAAGAATACCTAAGAAATGCTTCGATTGCGCGTGCTTTGTGCGTTAAATCACGAGTGCAATTTCGCTATATATTCAATCTTGTAGAGTATGCAAGTATGATGAATACAAAAGATACATGGTTCCATGTAAATTTAGAGTGTGCCATATTTCACTAGTACAGTACCCATGCACTGGTAGTGAGGTTAAAGGGGTAATCAACAATGGCTTATTTAATAATAGTAGCCATCGTGTTATGAAATCTCCCGAAAGAGCAATCTCAACATTTTAATTATTAACGCGCTGACGTGAGAGCAAAAACCGTTACAGTTACCCCGAACCTATGTCACAGCTATACAATTTGCTCTCACGCTATAGTATGGCGCGAGCGGGAGTTACTCTTATTTTTGCTGTTGTTATATATATACTTGACGTAATATTTTACCTTTATAAAATATTATTACGACTACAGATATGTAGTAAAATAATATATGAAAATATAAGATTAACTCAAGCTCGCACTAAACTAGCGTGTGAGCAAGGAGCAAGTTTAATTAATTAAAATTTTAAGATAGCGTTTTCGGGAGGTTTCATAACACATTGACCACTATTAAAAAAGCCAATGCTGACTACTCCTTTAACATTCACTGGTTTAAAGTAAGCATTTTAAATGCTTATAATCTCTAGTATTGAATTTTGGAATATTTTAGGTAATCTCTATGCATTAGAATTTGGTTTATAAGCATAAATTTTTAAGAGAACGAAATGTTTAGTGAGGACTAGTTTTAACTTTTATCCTTTTCTCTTTTGTATTCTCACGTAAAATTTAATATAATTATATACTATTAAATAATAAATCAATCTAAAATAATTTTAACATTCTATCTCATATTTTATACTTAAATCATTATTTATTATAATTCTTTGATCTAAATTTATTATAATTAATATTTTCCCTTGATACATACATAAAAGATAATCTATATATAATGAAAATGATTGACCAAATATCTCTATCATAAAATTTATAATAACAAATAAATTACATTGTATTATAATGACTATGTTTCGGTATCTAATTAATATTCTATTTATATTTCATTATACAGACAATATTATGTTCAATGTTTACATTAAAACATAGTTCTCTCTCTCTCTCTCTCTCTCTCTCTCTCATTGTTAGTTATAATAATATTGGCTGGGCTGGTCTGGGCAAAATAATAATTACCTTTGCAGATATATTCATTAACGTTGTTGAAGTACGTTGATCAGAAGTTGGATTAATATTTTTATACTGAAACATTTAAAATATTTATTTATAATATTAAAATTATTTTAACAATTGAATTTTTTTTATAAAGTTTAAATATTGTAAATATTTAAATTTTAAACCTTTTAATTGTTTTTTATTTTATTAATATTTTTTATATAAATATATAACTGCCACTTTCATAAATATTGTAGGAATTCAAATTTCTTTATCATACTAAGTAGCTTTTGTGAATTATTCTATTCCTCATTAAGATATAGCGGACATAAATATAATATGTATAATACAGTATTTTTTTTATGTATCTTATGTTAGAATTCGACATCAATGAAGCAAACTTGGTGCATAGGCATGTGGCATATAGAATACAGAATATAAGAAATTTAGGGGCTCGTTAAGATGAATCCTCATTTACTGTTATTGATTAATGACTTCGCCACGCACCGTTTTAAGAATATTAAACATCTAAATTATTCAAATGAACATAAAATACCTTCGTGGGTGGTGATTGTGCGTTTAATGAATTAGAGTCTTCAAAAAACATAAATCCATACGCTTCACTTTCATCAGAACGCTGAAATGATATTATACAATTATAGCCAAGGTGTATAACAACTATAGCAATATTAAGACAGTATAGTTTTTTTTGTTTTTGTTTGTTTTTTTAAGATATTTTTTAGCACTATAAGTATTTTTTTAATCAATTTTTAAATAATTTACATCAAAAAAGGAAAATTTAGATTTAATGAATTATTTAGTACAATTATCGTATAAATTTTCCGGTGATTAATATATTTTGAACTTATCATAGTGATCTTAAAAACTAATTAAACTGAAATTATCTCTGTGGAAATGTGTATACTACGCTATAAAAAGAAATATACATAGTAACTCACAAATATATTTCTAATTATTTTGAAGGGAGTTGCAATTTTCTCTGCAAATGATGTTGAAGGAGTGACATTTTGAGTTGATAAATCAATCTCGTGTGCTGGAGGATCTACACTACAGCATAGATCGGTTCTCTGAAAAATTTCAAGTAATTAACGTTTTCATTTAATATGTGCTCTAGAAAATTCAAAATATAATGCATATTTTATTTATTAGAGAAATGAATTATTTTTTTTTATTCATAATTACTAATTAGTATAATATTAAAGGATAATTTATTATTTATTAAAAAAAAGGAAGAAGAGGGGTTAGAGTTCTGTTACCTCCAGATTTTGATTGTCTATTGCCAATAAAATTGAATTCAATTTAAAGCCAAATGTGTCAGATGTCACTGACATAAATTTCAGGTTATTTTACCAGTTGAAATAAGAATATTAATAATGATAGTTAAATAAAAAAAAATGAAGCATAATTTATCACGCCTTATGTATCTAAACTTTCAAAGCAATCGGGCAATCTAATTCAAAATTTTAATTGATGAAACCTCGTATTATTTAAATTCTTAAAGCAAAAAAAAAAAAAAAAAAAAAAAAAGGCCTAAATAGTTAAAGATTACTTTATTATTATTATTCTGCCTGAATTTTTATTTTTTTTTTTATTTTAATAAAACAAATTTGCATTCTCTTAATTAGTGTACAAATTTTCAAATCAGTTGAAATATATAAAAAAATAAATAAGCATAAAATTCAGTAACTTACAGCGTTAATGAGAGACGTTCTGTCGACAACATTTTGTTTCATTCTCATCTCCAGGTCCGCAAGTAAATCAGATGTATCAGTTCGCAAAGTTCGAGTCACCATTGTGACCAAACCCTGTGTTATATCAACATAACTATTGAGATCTGCTTCGAGAGCGGCTAGGAATTCTGTGGAAACCATGAATATTTTATATAATATTATAATTTTTACACTTAAAATGCACACAAAGTAACTAGAAATAAAATAAATCCATTTTTTTATAAAAATAGAGCAACAAAAAGTAGCAGTATTAAAAATTATAATATTAATAATTATAATGAATAAATTGTTATTAGAATCTTAAATATAGTTTTTTTTATACGTATAATGTATGGTTACGATTACTGCTAACAAAAGAAAAAAATAAAATGAAATTAGGAAATATTTTTGTCATAAAAGTAATGAGTCTCATCCGCGAAAGCTCATTTTTTTTATGCTTTTATATAAAATGAAATTAGGTTAATACAAAAATATTTAACATCGTGAACTATACTCTTAAAGGCTTAGAACACCTTAAACAAAACAAAAAAATGTATATTATCGACGTTGATTTTGCCGGAGTCATTGATATCCAATTTATTTTCCATTCAAGAAATGACAGAAGCGGTTTTATGACGTCACAGCTCGCTTGTTTCTGCGCGCTTGGACTAGCGAGCTGTGACGTCATAAAACCGCATCTGCTATATCGTCGATGGAAAATATATTAGAAATCAATGACTCCGGCCAAATCAACGTTGATATTTAGGTATGTAGGATATTATTCAAAAAAAAAATATTTAAGTTAGAAAACCATATATTTTGCATTTTATAATGAAATAAAAATTTCTTTATTTTTTTACTACATAAACAAAATAACAAATTATTCTAATTTCACTTACCTTTGAAATCATTGAATTGCTCCGACACGACATATAAATTCAAACAATGACACATTTGAGTATAAATAAGCCATGCTTCTTCAAATCGATTCAAATCACATAATCTACATGCTTTAACAAGAAGTACATACATATACATAACATGTTTATCACTGAGTTTTAATTCAATAACTATTAATAATAAATCAATTATTTTTAATACATCAAATTGATTTAATTGTACGCTAATTTTTGATAGAAATTTTAAGTTATTTTCATAATTTGAATCTATAAATCTTAATTGTAGAATAGATATGAAATTATATAAATATTCAACTTGGGTATTTTTATATAAATTATAAGAAGTAAACCATAGTTTCTCTAAGATGTTAATTGTTTCTTTAGAATCGTAACCAGTAAATTTAGAAAATTCTAAATATAATTGCTGCCATATTTCCCATGATTCTTGATATTTTTCTAAATATATTTTACTATCAGCATTATATACTAAAATTTCACTAATATAATCAAATACATGCATTTCTAATGGTAATTCTTTCATAAATACATTACATATTTTTTCTACTTCTAAATATAAATTTTCATCATATAATATTGAAATATATTTTTTCAGAAATTTATGAAAATGTTTATTTTTCCAACCTAATATTTCTTCCATTTTCATAATAATTTCATTAATAAATACAATATTTTTTCTTCTATTTGTTTCAGTATTAATAATTAGGTATGGAATTATGTCATATTTTTGTACGAGATCTTTATATTTTAATACATATTGCCATAGTTTTATGACATGTGGTACGAAATCAATTGATTTCAATTTTAATTCTTTTTCCATTTTTATAATTTCAAGTAATTGTATTAAAATGAATACTGTTCTTTCCTGGGATAAGTTTTCTTGAACTATTATTTGTAAATGTTTATTTATTGAACAATAATTATTATTATTACAAATTTCTATTAATAAATGTTCTTTTAATATATTTAATGCTTCTATATTAAGATGTTCCATATTACCAAATAATGCTATAGGTATTCTATGTGATTCTATAAATGCCATTTTTGCAAGAATATTGTATGCATATTTTCCTTTACTAGTATTTATAAGTATATTTGATATTATTAAATTCCACATGAATTTAACTAATTTTTTAATATCATATTTGGAAATATCTTTGCTTGATTTCATTGTTATAAAATCAGTTATTTCAAAATTGGGAAATAATTTTTGTTTTAATTTAATATATTTAATTCCTATCTGTAATGCGAGGGGATGATTTTGAAGTAAAGTAGCTAATTTCCCAACATTTCTATCATCATCTAGTTTCAGTTCTTTAATTATAAAATACGTTGATTCCCATAATGAGAACGGTTTTAAGTTTAATACGATTTTACCTTCTATTGCTGTATTTTTTGTTGTTATAATGGTACGAATTCTTCTTGTATCGATGTCAAATTTTGATGGTAATAATAAATCGATATCACTATATTGATTAACATCATCAAATATAATTAATGTATTATAATGTGATAATAATCGATATACATTATTAATAATTATATCGATATTAATTTTTTTATGGTCTATCACAGAATTTTCTATTACTATATAAAGTTTTTTGGCTAAATCTAAGAATGTTGTTGATATAGTTTTTGAATTCTCACAGTTTATCCATATTATATGATGAAAGTTTTTCAGTTCATTTTCAACTATTTTTAATGCTAATTCAGTCTTTCCTACACCAATTCCCCCATTTATTACAATATCAATCGGTGAAGTATCAGAAATTTGAAGTATTTCATTTATAATTTTTAGTTCATTTTCACGTTTATAAAAATTACTAATAACTTTTTTTGGTACTGTATTGATATCTTTATAACTTTTTAAATTAATACTGTCAAAGAAAAAATCTAATTTATTTTTATCAATATAACTTCCATTACTATTTTCCATCCAATTTTGAATCCAATTTAAAAAAATTTCAAACTTGATTTCAACCATATTCTCATCATTTTCATCATTGATGTCAATTTGACATAATGTCAAAATTTCTTTTTTAATAATTTCTTTTAAATTTTTGACATTTTTTTGATTTACAGCAAAATAAAGTTTATTTAAGACACTTTTGAAATCCATATCACTTGAATATACTTCTAAAAGTTTTTCTTTTAATTTGTCATTTATTTTTAATATATTTCCATCAAATATATCACTTTTTCTTATTTCACTTTCTTGAAAAAAATCTTTATTCACTGTTACAAACTTTTTATCTCCTCTTTTTTTATTATTATTAATTTCTTCAATTTCAAAATTTAATTTTGAATATACTATATAATAATTTATTTCACTATCATTTATAATTATATTTTCTATGTGATTTGTTAGAGATTTAGGGTTTATAATTTGAGAAAATTTTACATTTTCACTTGTAATAATCTTTATATGCACATGTTCATTATCTCCATCACTTGTTTTGTAAGTGAAATAAATGTCACCAAATTGTCCCGAGGGTTTGTGATGTACACCGAGTTTAAATTCCAATTTGTCTCTTTTTGCTTGTAACAATAGTAACATGATGAGATGCCAATGTAAAATATTTCCATTCTTCAGGGCAGAATAATTTTCACTACTTTTAATGTATTCCATGTTTTCGTACTGTAACATTAAAAAGAGAGAATGAATGAAAAAAAAAAAAAAAAAAAGTTGAAACAATTTCAATTTTAACATTTTGTGATACAAGGTAAAATGTAATGCTTTTTTTTTTTTTTTACATTATTAGTTTCATATACATCATATCCAAGCACAATTTTTACCTCACGAACACACAACCCCCTTTTCTTCATTTTATTTTTATTCTTCTTCTACTTCTTTTTTTCATAAAAATAACTTCAATTTTTAAAGAGTTTTCAAGTATTTTAAATTAAATAATCAATTTTATAGGAGAACAGAGAAAAGATAAATAAATTTTGGATAGATCGAGGCTTAGGCCTGACTATGTCTATATAGCCCATTCTCATACGTAACCCCCAAAACAATACGTGCAAAGAAAGAAAAAAGAGGCAAAAAAAAGTAAATAAAATACAAATTCAATAAGACAAAACTAATATCAAAACAATTGAAAATATAAGGAAAATATTGATACATATAGCGAAATGAGGAAAAGAGAAAAAAGCAGACAAAAAAAAAATAATAATAAATAAAATCTTTAAGTCGAGGAAAGAAAACAAATTCTCCAGATTTATACGGTGACAAAGCTAGAGTGTAGGGAGAAAAGTTAGCTATGCTATATGGTGTAAACTAAAGCAGTAAATTTCTGAATATAAATAAAATATTATACTATGTATTTAACATCATAATTAATATATAGCACCATTAGCAAATTCATAAATAATTTATAGAAATTTAATACATTACATAATAACTGTGACGTAATTATTTATGCTTGGAAAACATATTAATAAAGTTCGTCGATTTATTCCATATGAGTGTTTTATATGAGAGTAGAGTAGCTTTTTCAAAAATATAATATGTTTCAAAAACTTGAAATCGATTTTACTTTTAAGGTATTAGGGAAAGGAGTAGATGGATTGTATCTCAAAATCTAAAAAGAAAACTTCGAAACGTTACGATGCAATTTGAAAGTTAATAATGACAGCTACTTATCATAAAATTTTCAGAACCCGTGACTATCATACAAGAGAGAAAATAATTTATTAAAATTAACATGGACTCTTATGGGACTGAAATGTAAAAAAAATAGCATGAAAATGCTATTTATTATTATTATTTTTATATATATATATTTGCAATAGAGAAATTTTGATTTTGCAATTATTAGTAAAATTCAAAATTCTAACCTCGCTCTTAAGTGCATGCAGCATATTTAACTTTCGTTTTTTCCTCTTAATTTAATAAAATATCATTAAATTAAATAATAATATTATAATATTAAAGGCGTAGAACACAAACAAAAAAACATGTCTAATATCCTAAAAAAACTAAATATCAACGTTGATTTGGCCTGAGTCATTGATTTCTAATTTATTTTCCATTTACAAAATGACAGATGTGGTTTTGTGACGTCACAGCTCGCCTGATTTTCCACTCGCGTGGACTATATAGTGATCTGTGACGTCACAAACCCGTAGCTATTATTTTGAAAATAGAAAATAAATTAGAAATCAATGACTCCGGCCAAATTAACGTTGATATTTAGGTATGTTAAAATATGATACATATTTTTTGTTCAAGGTGTTCTATGCCTTTAATGTGAATTGATTTAACTAAAAAAAAAATCAAATCAAATATTTACGCTATATATATGAAGAGTGATGATACCGTAAGTTCAATTTTGTATACTTTGTTACATAAACGAAGCGTTTAATTAATATTTTACATTGTCTATTAAATCTTATACTATCATTAAGTTACGTACGGTCTATAAACTTTCTATATCTTTCAAAACTTTCGTATTGTGGACAGAACTATGTAAACAAAAGGACCCGTATGTATGATTATCTAAATACAATAGATTGAACCCTAGTGAGAGAAAGAGAAAGGACGTTTGTTAACATGGTTCATTATGCAGACAGCTCACTTATGGATCCCAGAAGCAAAATCACGTTTGATGTTCTTATCATCATTGTTATAAAGGTTATTGACATTAAATTTTAATTAATCAATGAATATATAGTTCTATTGTCAATAATTTATTATCTAATTATATATAATATGCAGTTCACTTAAAACTTATTTTGAAGTATAACTTAAAAGATTATTAATGAATTTTCTTATATTTCATGTATGAAATTATTTAAACTCGTCAGTTGACAATAAAAAATAAACTTAATTTATAATTGTTCTTAAGGGAGTAGGGTATCAACCTAATATCTCAAAAACTAGAAGTGTTTTAGGTCTAAATTTGGTGTCATTGTGTAGCTAAGGGTCACACCTAGCCGTTATAAAAATTTCATAATGTTTGACCGTCCCGAAAAAAAGAAGTTATTGAAATTAACATTTGGCCTTATGGGCTTAAAATTTCCAAAAATCATATAACATTAATTTGCACAGTGACCCCCCAAAATTTTTATACGTATATTTGAAATTATCTCAAGCTGAAGTATCATTGTGCAAAATTTCAGATTTTTTTGACGAGAAAAGTTTGAGTCTAATGGCTGACCTCGGTCCCCTACTGCCTTATAATTGTTATTAAAAATATTTATATTTAACTATAATGCCTATTTTTACTAATAGTAAATCATTTTAAATTACGTTATTGACATATTAAAAATATTGTTAAAGTTAAAATGAATATATAATTTTTGTCTTTTTTAGTAATCAATAACAATTTTAATTAAATTTAAATTTACAAATAAATATTTCTAAACTTTAATAAAAATAATTTTTATAAATAATTTCAAATTCAGTAAAGCAGAACGTAATCAATGTAAACATAAAATTATATCATGTATCTCTTAATGTCGCAAATTATAATGAAACCAAGCAAGCATTTTGAAGTTTATTGTATTTTTAGAGCTTCTTATCAGAGTGTAGAATTACAATGATTTATAATTAATTGATAATTGAAGTTGGTGAATTCTGATATACGATAATTAATTAAATGACCTTAAAGAATGAAAAGTAATTTGATATTCAGAGGACCATGTAAGTGGGTATGTACCTTTTTTGGCCTCTTAATAAAAACCAATTATTATTATTATTTAAAGTAAAAATGATAACTCATAATAATACTGTATGAACTAAAACGATACTGTCTCTTAAAATAAGTTATGATGAGCGTTCTTTATATAACTTTGCTATAAATTTTAATACAATAATAAATACTTGAAAAGCAATGATTATGGTATTAATGCCTAATTTCTAATCCAAATTTAATGTATATGTGCATGCGTGTGTTATTATTATTATTATTTTTTAATTTTATTTTAATTGTAATACTTTGATTATTTGTACTGAGTGTACCGCCAATGTATTGGGCGCAAGCCTGTTTTTGGTTGACAAATAAATAAATAAATAAAAATAAAATTACATCTACAGCACAAATATGTATATTAAATATACTATTGGTTATTAAGGTGGAAGTTAACTACGGGATTTAACTAAAAATTTGTAAAGAAAGAAAAATCTGAAATTTGCACGAAATTTGATAATATTTGAAATTTTGAAGGGATCTTCAAAATTGTTAAAATTTTGGGAGGTCACCATGCTAGATTTTCAGAAGCTAATTAAAAATATTTATTAGTGTACTAAAAAAATAGAAACACACGTATTAAAGGAGTAGGGTACCGACCTTATATCTCAAAAACTAGATAGTGTTTTGGGTCTAAATTTGGTGCCATTGTGTAGCTAAAGGTAACACCTAGCCGTGATAAAAATTTCATGAGGTTTGACCGTTCCGAAAAAAAGAAAAAAATTATTGAAGTTAACATTAGGCCTTATGGGCTTAAAATTTCAAAAAAGCATATAAAATTAATTTGCACAATGACCCCCCAAACTTTTTATATATTTGAAATGGTCTCAAGCTGAAGTATCATTGTGCAAAATTTCAGATTTTTTTGACGATAAAAGTTTGAGTCTAATGGCCGACGTCGGTACCCTACTCCCTTAATTGATTCAGTACCATGTTCTCTGTAACCTCTATGAAATAAAATTACCACATAAAAAATTTAGGCTTCATTATTTGAATTTCATTCATAATAAAAGAAGCTAAATATTTGATATTCAGTAAATAAGTACTATAATAATTTACCTCGTCTTGTTCCATATTTTGAGTAGAATGCTGCAATGAAGATGATCCCTCAAAACCAAATAGCGTTCTCAGTTGCTCTGATTCATGCAAAGTTTTGTTGATGCGATCTCTATTTTGACCCGTTATTGCTGATAGCACGCCAGCTACACTTTTATCACTAATGAAAATAAACTCCTCCTCCTCCTTCTCTTCTACCACCCCACCCTCAGCCTGAAACAATAATTGTTACTGATAAACGCAAATATTATTAATGAGTTTAACTTTGGTTAAATGAGATAAAAATTCATCCAATTTCTAAAACTTTTTATTATTATTATTTTTTAATCTGTAAAATATATAATTATCAGTTATCACATATCAGTTCTGAATTTAAAATACCATTTATTGTCACTTTTTTTTAATCATTGTTTTAATTGCAATTTGAGTAATTTTAATCCTTTTTTTTTTTTTTCATTACACGTACTTTACATAAAAAAGTTTAAAAAATTATCATGTTCTATTTTTGTAAAAATAATTAATAATTTAGAGATACGCAAATACGTATTTAAAAAAATATACGAGGATAAATTGAAAATATATGAGAATTTTAAAACAATTACTTAAAATATAAAATGATTCATATTAATCTACAAATTGTTTAACAAAGTTTCAAAGATAATAAAATTAAGAACTTAGTTACTTACGATTTCACCAGGAGTATCCATTTCTTATTATCACTTGTAAAAAAAATAAAAAAATAAAGTAAAAAAACCAATGTAAGACTGATATTACCAGTTACATGCGTACTTATAGTATACTTACTTTGAGTCTTATCTATGTACACAGATACGGAATAAAAGGCGCGACTAAAACGTGAAATGATAAAAATAGCATTGACGTAACTTCCTTATATATCGTAAAGGAAATGACTAAAGTGCCTACTGCACTGAAATAAAAAATATAATATTATGCACTGTTTTTTTTTTTTTTTTTTTTTTTTTTTTTTTTTGCTTTTTTTTTTTCATATAAGGTTAAAAGTAAGTGATATAACTTATAAGTCACTATTTCATTATAAATCGCAAACACACTTCGATTTTGTGTTTAAAAACTGTCTATGAAATATATTGTATTTCTTTATGAATATTTTTTATAATCAATATGTACCAAATTAGTATCATGATCATTAAACAAACTGAAAAAAAAAATAAAAATAATAACAATAAAAAATTAAAAAATGCTGTTACCTTTACATCTAAAACTTTTATTAATTGTCGTTTTTGTACTATTGTCGTGTATCTATATCTATATATCTGTATCTATATGTGTGCGTGTGCGTGTGTGTGTGTAATATATATATTATATATTTATATATATAATACAGACTTTTCCCACAATGCTAAAAGATAGGAAACTTAGAAACACTTGCCATTTTCTAGGGCGTTTTTGATTGGTTACACGTCACAGTTGATAACAAGCATTGGTCAGGTCATCCATGGATGATTACTTCAGCCAAATACTATTAATAAGGACCCATGCAATTTATTTTTCCAGTGTTTAACTTCCTAAAAGGATATACGATACAATTATAAAAATACTTTTAACTTTATGGAAATTTCATTATGACGTATTTTTCTTGGTACTTTGTCTACATATATTGTGGTTGAATATTATCTAAAAAAATTAATCATGATTCACCAAATTATTTACAGGATTAAAAATTATTATGAATCATGAATTTACATTTAGATAAATATATATTTATCAAAATATTTTATATTTAAATAGCGATATTGAATATTTTAGATAAATTAATATATTACTAATAGAAGAAACTTTTAAATTTGTTATTATTTATAATATCTTTGTAAAACTTTTATGTTATAACAAGAAGTTATATCTTTAGCACTAGAAATGCACATACAAATCCTTTGTTTGTAAGAAAATATTTTTTAAAGATTCACTGAAAGGACTATAATATTCATGTTGCTTATAGAAATTATAGAATCTAACTCCATCATGAGAGTTAAAAACATTAATAAAATTATAATTATGAACAAAATCTTTTTTGATACTTTAAAAATTATTTATCATTTATGGTTTTATTACCATTTTATATAATATCTTTATTTAAAAATTTCCCTTTAGAGAAGTGTCAATCATTTTATTTTCTTTGTTTTAACGTAGAACGTGACTGACCTGGACTGGAGATCGCTAAAAAAGAGGAACTATATTTTCACAATAAATTTTGTGTATTATTTTTTTCCAACAAAACAAACTAATTTTTAAATCAAATCAAGTAAATTAGAAAAAAAAAAAAAAAAATGTTCCGAAAAAAGTTTTAATAATATTTTTTATTTTTTAAAAAAATTATAATTTGACTAAAATTTGAATTTTCACAATTACATTATGTTATCTTTAAAGTGCTAAGGTATTTGTTTAATATAAACTCCTTATAAAGTGCAAACTAAACTTTTAAGTACCATTTCATCTTTATTTTATGTTTTTGTTATAATTCGCGACCGTGTAGTTTACAAGATATCATTCGGTCCCCTTACCCCCTTAAATAGTTTAGTGACAATAGTGTTATTAGTTATGAATTACAATAAAAATGTTCATTAATACGTCATGTGTAAACAATAAAATTATTGTATATTTTTCGATAAAGTTGAGCTTCACTTGGATTTTGTAATACTACAATAAGACAGTTATAATAATAATAATAATTAATATAAATAATAATAATAATAAAATATTGGAAGTGCTGTATTTTATTTAATGCTTTTACTTGAATTAATATTTTATTTATATAATTGTGATAACATTAATATAAAACAATATAAAATTTTTTATTACAAATTATACTTACAAAATGTAATATTGTTTTAGGTAATTTTAATATAAATATCCTATTCTACATGTAGAAGATTAAAATATAAAAGAAAATAAATATGAATATTTAGTTTTATTTATAATAACTAAACTTACTTTCGTAAAATATTATAGAGTGTATGCGGATGACGTCATATTTATTACGCTTGGAGGCCATACTGGAGTAGTGCATAACATTGTTCAGCATAGGACAAACTTCATTTAAGCTAATTTTCTTTGGGAAATCGGTTAATTTTTTGTTATTGTTATTTTTCTTACTTACTTGAGATACTAATTCAATATATATTTACAGCATCAATGCTCTCAAAAATATTGCATAGTGGTTTTAAACTGGCCAAATAATTTTACTTCCTATGCTACCTATGTTATTGAGTTATCCAACATGGCGTCGACTTTAACATGAATGCATAGACTATCCTCGAAGTGATGCTCTAATATTCAATGCGAGTATTTTTCTAAATTTATTTATCTTTACTCTTTTGACGCAATAACATTATAAAAATTTATATTTATAATTTTTTTTTTCTTTTTACCCACAGTATTAAAAATTAAAATATTTTTACGTTAAAGTTATAATGACTGGGATTTTGGATTTTAATTCTACTTTTTTTTAAGGTTACATTTTTTTTAATGAATAATATAATATATATTTTAGGAAATGTATTTAAAATCTCTAAAGACCTGTACTGTAAAACACATTAACTTAATCCTTTGCGAATACAATTTATTTACTTTGTGTACTGTTTTAATACTATCAAATAAATAAAAGAAATAATAATAAAAAAGTAAATACACTGGTATAAATAAAAATATTTACAAGTTGGCAACTGTTTTTTTGGTATAAGTGCCAATATTAACTTTAAAAAAAAAAACATTCGTGTAATATTCATAAAGTGTAGGTCATATTATATAATTAAATGGTATATTTTTCTGTCTAATTTCAAGTTTTTTATTATTATTATTATATATATATTTTTTTTATCAAAGCATCTACTACTTTTCAACTAATATTGTACTATCTATAAATACAGCTTTTTATGTATTTTATATTTTACACTTTTTTTTCTCCTTTTCTATATTGTAAGAATTTTTGGCCTTTTGTAGCAATTTATTCTTTGAGACATTAACAATTAGAAGACAACAGTTGTCACAAGATATTATATTAAATTTTTTTATCTTAATAAAAAGAATAATAATAATAGGCACCAATTATGGTAAAATCATACATTTTAAAGCTACTTATACATATCAGATTTTTAGATGAATTCAATCAATTCCAGAAATACTTTATACAAAAAAAAAAAAAAAAAGAAAAAAAATATTACACTTCAGTATAGTTTTAAGGTTTTAATTATGAGAAGATAGTGGTCAAATTAGTAATGTACAAAGTATTAAAATTGGCATACATACAATCAATTCGTATATGCTATAAGACTTACTTAGTGTTGTCATCTTCTAGTGCATATAATATTTTTATTAACAACCATATATGTAATTAAAACAATGCATAATACTATTATGAAATAATGTGTTAGCCGATCGTTTCAAATTTTGACATATATTAAAATTTTGTAAGTATATAGACATTTTTAGTTTCAAATTCAACCTTTTTGATGTACGTATACTGTCAACACGATCATATCATAACCTCTCCCTCCCTACTCTCTTTCTCTCTCTCTCTCTCTACGAGTTTTTACTTTTCCATTTTCACTTCACTCTTCACATAAACAGATATTGCATATATTATACACTTTACATTTTTGTTATAACTTAACACATTTTTATGTTAAAAAACACATATTTTTCTTTATAAATAATATATTATGCTGAAGCATCATTCCTTCTCTCTCTCTCTTTCTAAAACAAAGTTCATGATATCAAAACAACTTTTTTTTTAGTACTAATTTTTTTGTATTAAACATTTATGAAGAAATATTACTACTATACTTATTATTTATATCTAAGTTTTATGCTTTAAAAAAACAACACTATTTTCAACTTACATTTTACTCATTTTAAGTTTTATAGAATAATGTATTTTTATTCTTTTCAACACCTTTTTTTTTTTCTTATATGATCAAAAGTTTATTTTAATATTTTATATCTTTTTTTTCTTCTTCCCAATGGGTAAAATGAAGTTGTATTGGGTATTGTACTGAAGTCGTATTGCACGATTATTTTTTTTATCATGGTATTAGGTTTTAAATTAAATTGTATAGATAACCTTAATATAATTGTTATCAAGTAAGCGTTAGCAAATAGAATTCGTTATCAGGTGCGTAAGAGACATAGAGAATCATAAATCTAATCTTCGTATCTATAGTAATGCCTAATGTGTTTACTTATGTTTGTAACATTATTGGTGATGTGGAACCATAATTAAATAATTAGACACGTGTGGGAAAATGACAGGGGACCCCTAGAATGTACTATTCATTTATTCATTCATTCACCGCAGCATAAACTACGTATCTTATTATTATTTGAGTGCATAATGTATAATAATGAAAAATAATACACTTCTAGTTCTTTCGATTATTATGAAGATTTCAGAACTTAAATTTATAGTGAAATTCTCAATGATTGGAAAATTATTATCCCAAATTATTAATGGCTAGTCAAAAAACGTGTATATAGCAAGTGTTTATAGCAATATATATATATATATATATATATATATATTTATATATTTATATATATATATATATATATATATATATATATATATATATATATATATATATATATATATATATATATATATATATATATATATATATATATATATATATATATATATATATATATATATATATATAATATAGATTTTATAACACTTTTTTCTTTTCAAAATAGTCCATTACTTTATATGTATATATATCCTTTTTTTGTGTATATTTTTAAATAATATATTTAGTTTTATAATTTTTCTACTAAAAACTTTACTTTAAACTTAATACTTAAAGAAGTTGAAAAACTCGGATTAAACTCGGTACAACGAGTAAAAGAATGAGACTTTTTTAAGTGCATTTAATGTTACTAAAAAAAAAAAATAAAATAAAATGAAACATTAAAACATTATATGAATTCATTACTTTCATGACACGACCCATTTTTTTTTTTTTTTTTTTTAATGTAGATTTTTAATAACATTCTAAAAGTACTTTGACACATATTAAAATCTGTTATACTTAATGTTAAGAGTTAAAATATAACAATTTTTTAATGTCGTATAAAAATTATATAAAAAAGTAAATCTTTTAGTTGTATTTTTAAATAGCAGTGCTACATTAATTATATAAAAAAAGTGAAAAATTAAGATACAAAAAGAATTAAAAATATAGAAGTTTTACAAATTTATAAAGAATGAGATAAAAATGTTCCTCTGTCTCTCTCTTCTCTCTTCTCTCTTTTCTTTATAAGCTTTTACGATATAATATAATATAATATTTGCAATGTTTTCTTTGATGTTCCAAATAAAGTTCTGTATCATATTATCCTCCAGGAATTAAAATTATTTTTTACGCTTTAAAAAATTAACGAAATTAATAATATAGAGATTCATGATAAATGCTGAAAGGATTTGTAGTAATAATAACTTCCATATTATTACAAAAGTTCCAGGCTTTTTTTTTTTTTTTTTTTTTTTTTTTTTTTTTCAAAAATCTTTTTAAAGAATTAAAAATTGTACATATTTATATATTAATTTTTAAAAAGTAAAAACTACTAATTTTACAACCTTTATCTTCTTGAATAACTATTGATAAATCTAACCGTATTATATCTTAATAAATCTAGAGACTAAATAAAAAAAAAAAAAAAAAAAAAAAAAAAAAAAAAACTTAAATTTAAGTTTTGTTGGAATAACATTTAATGATGACAGCATATTTTATACAAAATAGAATATTATACACAAAAATAAATGTTTATTAGTAATAATAACAATAATAAATAAGAAGTTATAATTAATGTAAAATAATTGCGGTATAATAAAAACGGAATAATATTTAAATTTGCATGGAATATCCATTTCCATTTTTAAATTAAATACTTGACTTTTGGTATTTAAGTTATTCAATTAATTTCTATTGGACTTCAAGTTAGGAATTTGCAATTGGATTATATCTAACAAGGAAAAGAACGAATACGTCACCAAGCTTATATATTTATACTGACTCTCGTATTTTAATTATATTCTATGTGGATAAGTTTCACAGAATTTAAAACTATTTTCACACATACATACAAAAATAAATATGCAATGGAACTTATCGGTTTTGCGCACGGGGAGACGCGGTCCCCTAATCTATCATTTTGCGACCACGTCATTTTTTGCGATTTTTGAGAAAATTACTCCACTGATTTTGGAGAAATTTAAATGAGAAATACTAGACATACTTTTACGTGTTTTAAGCCACAGATTTTTTTTTTACGAATTTTTTTAAATCGGCAACCTCCATTATTATACTATAATAGAGCAATATTATAGATCAATTTATAACTAAACGCAGTATTGAATAATAATTATGCTAAACTGCACATCACATTTGTTGTAAAAAATATTTTGTGCAATTCTAAAATTACGACGTTCCATGGATATAGCGTTCATGTTAATGACGTCACTGTCTGCACGCACGATTTTGTAATTGGAAAATAAATTAGAAATCAATGACTCCGGCCAAATTAACGTTGATATTTAGGTATGTTAGGATATTAGACAAGTTTTTTGTTCAAGGTGTTCTAGTCATTATTCACAATTTTTCAAGATTATCCTCAAACTGTTTACATCCCAAGGTCCATAATAATAAAGAGGTCGAGCGCAGCACAAAACTCGCGCAGTTGATTTTATTTTGTGATTGCTGTACTTGATTCTAAGCCAATGCGATGCCGTTCACCAGCGTTCACCAGTTACGTCACTGATAAGGTGAATAAAAATACACCCGGTGATATGACGTCTTTGGTGAATTCCTTTAAGCTGCGCGACCTTGGCCAAAACTTTTCACGGAGCATCTAACCTCTTATATATGGACCTTGTCAATATTCGCATTTTGATTCATTTTTTAAACCTTCAAAATCACTCACAAATATATTAAATAATTAAAACATAATAGTATAATATTGTAACATTAATTTACTTTACCTTTCAATTTAATTAAATGTATTAATTTAAGAAATATATAATTTAATAATACAAATTAAAAATATCAAAATAATTACTGTAATTAAGTCTTCATTTTTTTAATTTTACATAAAAAAAAGTTTTTAGTTTCCTTTAAAATTAATTTTAATCATAAAAAGATGTTTTCAATATTTATGTAAAATTAATATTAAAAATGTGAGTTTTGACATATGTTTGCGTATATATGTATATTTTTACTTTATTTTTCTTCGGTTTTGCTTGATCAGACGTGGGCAAAAGTTGCTGCTTTATTGCCTTCCACTTGAAATTTATAAACTTTCAACAACCCCATTCAGCATATATATTTACGTTTCGTTGCTATTGAAATTGTGAATATAAATATTTTCAACACACAAAAAATAGGGAAGAATATTTTATCGTAATATAAAAATAACAGTAATAAAAAAATATAAAGAATTTCCGATAGTAGCAAATAAAGGTATAATAAAAAATTTGTTAAAAGAAATTTTTATTCCAAATATATGTATATACCATGAATTTTTTTTCTTTTTATATATCGACTAGAATGTTTCTCCAAGATCTATCTATATATTTTTCTTTTTCATCTTCATATACTTCTCCTTCTCCTTTTTTTTTTTTTTTTTTTTTATTATTTTTCTTGTTGTATTACTAAAGATTTAAAAATATGATTGAAATATAATTTCGCTGTGTTTTGATTATCGAAATATTTAATTAGCGCTAAAAGATAATTTTTTTAGTGCACACTGCAATCCACACTGCAATATTACATCTGTACAGTATATTAAAGTTCAGTATGTAGCAATTACTGACTTTTTTTTACTTTTTTTATTATTGTTATTTTTTTGTAAGGCAACAAAAAACAAAAAAAAAAAAAACAAAAAAAAAAAAAAAAGGACAAAATGGAAAAGTCAATTTTTAACTAATGGCACTTAGAGAAATATTGTACCGAAGGCTAGTACCACCATTGATTCAATATACCCTTATATCTAAATGTTCAAGTTTCATTCCTCATGTCCTCATGCTTTATTGGCTTACACTCAGACATTATTCATGTATATGTTTAAAGGCATAGAACACGTTGAACAAAAAAATCTTGTCTAATACCCTAACACACCTGAATATCAACGTTGATTTGACCAGAGTCATTAGTTTCTAATTTTCCATTCACAAAAAAGTGGATGCGGGCAATTACGTCACAGCTCGTCTGTTCCACTCGCGCGTAAAACAATTGAGCTGTGATGTCATATTCAGCAGAGTTGCAATTTGTGAATGGAAAATAAATTAAAAAACAATGACCAAATCGACTTTATTAGGATATTAGGCAAGTTTTTTTTTTTTGTTCAACGTGTGCTCGAGTATTCATTTACATAATATAGAGGTTTTCAGTGAGGCGCGTGATGGGAAAAGATTATACAAGTTCACTGAATTTCCTATCAATTAGCATTGCATATAATTAACTTTTTAAGAAAAATACTCCACCGAGGCTGAGTACAGTATATTTAATTAAGGGATAACTATGGTAAGGCATACTTTTACGTATTTATAAAGCTAATGCAAAAGAAAAAAAAAATCATTACCGATAAAGTTTATTGAAAGCTGACATTGAAAGAACGAGGGTACAAATAACATAGTTTAGCGTCCTATCAAAACCAAATCACGCAAATGCATATCTTTTTTAATATTTATTTAGTCGTTAGACGTTACAGTATACTGTATAAGCAATTATAGAATAATAATTACGTTAAAGTAACGCACACTCTAATAAATAATAGTAATAATAATTAGTAATGTTGTATTATAAATACCCGTGTATGTACTACAAAAAAAAAAAAAAAAAAAAAAAAGAAGATAAAAATTAAACATAAAAAACTTATCAAATTTTGTTGTACTTGTTTTTGTTTTCAAAAAGTAATATATCACATACATAATATACTTAAAACAATATTTTTCCTGTCTATTGCTTGGCAAAGGTATGAAACCTATATAACGTAATGTAGAGAAACTGCAATGCATCATGTTGATTTATTATGCAACGTATGCACTTGGAATGCATGAGTGCACTTATTTACTTTAAAACTTGCATCTTCTTATCCGTACTTCTATATAATATACTGTACTTGATGACAAGATAATTTTATACTTCAACAACTTTTTGTTACAATATTGTATAGTGCAAACATTATATTTACTTTTAAAAAAACAAACATAGAAGGTTATTTTTAATATTATAATATAAAGTTAAATTATTAAATTTATAATTCAGTATTGTAATTCAGTAATGTAAATAATTTAATAATATATTTTATTTATTCATTTCATTTAAATACAGTTCACATGAACATAATACTATTATATTCATACTTCATTGGGCTTTTTAGTTTCAGTTTCTTTATTGATTATAATACCAAGTGGTACATATTGATAACACAAATATTTATTCAGGAATACAATATATTTTATAATAGTTTCAGTCATAATAATTTATAATTAATTTATTATTAAACCACGAAAACTATTCTATTCTATTGCATCAATTTAAGATTTATTGATTTCTTCTTATTAACTTATATGTATTTTTATTTATTTATTGTGCATTTTAAATCAATTTTGCTATTTAAATTGGAACAATCATTAAATTATAATATTATTTTATGAAATTAGTAACATTTTTGTATTATTTTCAATAAAATATCATTAATTAATCAATATCAATATTGATTATTTTAAATTTTTAATACAATTTTTTTTTTTTTTTTGATTAGGCGAATCTTTCTTTCTCCAGTTTTATTGTTATGATAAAAATTAGATTTTTTTTTTTTTTTTATTCCTAATAGTATTTATTTATATTCAAGAAAGTGTTTATTTAAAATACTATTTCGGATGTTGTTCTTTATACATGATGCAATTATATGTATATAGAAATATTAGAAAAAGTTAACAAGTCTTTGGAGAAGATTTTTTAAATATGTATAGTTAAAATAAATTAAAAAACTAACAATAATAATAATAATAATAAAAAAAAAAAAAAAAAAGTTGCTTCATTTCATAACTTGCATCAAATTTGGTCCATTAATTACCTAGCTGTAACATAATTATACATGATAAAATAATGCGA
Organism: Ecdyonurus torrentis; assembly: GCA_949318235.1. NCBI lineage: Eukaryota > Metazoa > Arthropoda > Insecta > Ephemeroptera > Heptageniidae > Ecdyonurus > Ecdyonurus torrentis. The sequence continues at coordinate 13,989,564 of OX439136.1, forward strand.
TTAAATACTATTATATAAAGCTATTATATGACTAAAAGTTGTGTTAACTGCGGCTTTTAAATTAAAACTGGAATGAATATCTAACACTGTATAAAATAATAACAATAAGATAAAAAGACTTACAATTAACTCGTCTTTTTTTTAATTGCATAATGGATGTAACATTCACCATAGGGCAAGGGGTGTAACATATAAAAATAAAAGAAGTGAGAAATCATGTAATAATGCAATATCTATACAGAGAGATATATCAAGAGAAAGTAAAAAGTATAAATCAATATTATCGATCAGTTTCAGAAGATTTAAAGATTAAAATTTTGAAAACAATGTCAGAATTTTTTTTAGATGAGTTTGCAAGTTTTTTTTCCCTCGACCTTTTTCTTAAAAGCAGATGTGTTAAATGGCTTGCATATTCTATAATATTCTACTAAAAAAAAGGGGTTTTAAACATGTGGCAAAACTATAAAAATAAAAATGATGTAATAAAAACGTTTAAGAACCTTTAAAAATATATGAGTAGCCCAGAAAATATAATATAATTTTTTTTTGTAAAATGTATTTTGCTATAAAATCTTTGTCTTTCTTTCCCTGGAAGTGTTAACAATTCATCTTTTTCATTGCCAATTTATATATTGTAGTAAATTTAATATATTTATGTATATATATTTTTTTGTATCATTTTAAAGTAAAAGACAAAAGCTATATATTTGTTTAATACTAGAACAAAAGAAAAAGAAAGGGGGGAAATACCTAAATTTATCTTATTTGATTTATAAATCAAAGTAATGAAATTATGTGGAAAACGGTATAATAAAAGTTATCAACATATTTTACAGAATTAGCAGAGGTTTTAAAGTTAAATAAAATAACTTTCTTGTTTTCATGTTTTGTAAAATTTTATTAACATGTACCAAAATATTAACAAAATTTAAATTTGAATGATCAAACAAAAATGCTTTGCAATATTGTGATTTTTTTATTATTATTATTAATATAGAACTACAACTCGTTATTCTATTATTTCCTAGCATGGAATGTAGGCCGATTATTTATTATGATCGAAAAGAAAATTAGGTCCTTTAAGATAACATATTTTAATTGCAATTATAAATAGGGCTTCATTTGTTATTAATTTATACGATAGTTTCAGATTTTTTTGGAGACTGGAAGTTCTTTAGTTTTTTTTTTTTTTTTTTTTTTCTTCTTCTTTTCTTTTCTTTAAGTTATGACGAAGTAAATAATAAAAATCGCCTGATATAACTTAGAACTTAGTAGTTTTGAGTCAAATAAGATGTAAAATATATATTTTCAAAATTAAAGTAAACCAAATTAAAATGTTGCTAACTTAAAATAATAATATATTAAAGTGGTATAAGTATGCAATAATCAAGTCAGTTTTTAGTTATTGTTATTACAATAAAAGACGATCAATGATTTTTGGACCTTAATTTCTTTTCTAGGAATTTTCAAATTACGTTTAAGGCGGTGGGGGACCGACTTGGACCGGAAATCGCTAAAAGAACAACTATATTTTCCCAATAATTTTTTGTACATGATTTAATTCCAATAAAACAAACACTATAATTTTCAAATAAAACAAAGTAAATTAAAAAAATATTTTTTTGTACCAAAAAAACAGTTTAATGATATTTTTAATTGTAAAAAAGTTTCTAATTTGACTAAAATTTCCCGCTCAAATTTGAATTTCCACATTTACATGTTATCTTTAAAGTGTTAATAACTTAAATATTTGATCGTGTTTTGACATGTTTGACATAACTAAATTTTTAAGTAACATTTCTTCTTTACTTTGTGTTATTTATTATTATTCGCAACCGTCCTAGTTTGCGAGATATCAGTCGGTCACCTACCCCCTTAAGTATGGTTGTAAGTTTATATTATATCATTTCTCAGTGTCATTTTTTGGTAGATGGTTAACTTTAGCAGATGCATTAATTGATTCGTAGTCAGATAATACTGATTGTGGGAGAAAGAAATAAAATTAACAATTTTGAATTTTAATTCACAATAATTTATTTACCCCACAGAAGTAAATGATTCAAAACATAAATAACATAATAACATTTTATATATTTTTTAAGTAATTAAATTTGAGAACTATATACTCGTGCATATTACTATATAAAGTATATGATTACTTTAATATATAAAAAAAATACACTACAGTTTCTAAAATATTAAAACTATGAGATTTGCTGAACACTTAAGTTAAATAATAAATAACAAATAATAATAAATAAATAAAATAAATAAATAATAAATAAAGTTAATAAGAATTAGAAATAACAGTACAAACATAAAACGGAACACAAGATATATAAATTTATTTAGCAGTTGCAAATAATTGTTAATGATTCCAAGAAAAAAAAAATAAACAAAAATATTAGTTTCTTAAAAGAAAAGAAATTGCTTGTTGCCAGATATGTACTGTACTTTGGATAAGAAATATTTTTATCTACTATTTGGCAGGTGATTTCATTGCGTCTCTTAACATCTTGAAAAATATTAATAAAAAAAAAATTAAAAAAAAAAAAATAAAAATAAAAAACTCTTTTAAAAACTGGAATCGAGTAAGAAAAATAAAGTAAAAAAAAAGTTAATAAATTAAATAAACAAATTCTTCTATACTAATAAAGATACGTCTGTTTTAAGGCCGACTTTAAAGCAATTTAGTATATTTTAAAAATATATTACGTACAGTACTTATACGCATGCGTGCGTAGTACGTAAAAACGGAATCGGAAAATGATAACTAATCACTTCAAGTCATACTCAAAACAGATGCTTCTTTATTAGACAATTAATAGGCTGGATTTATACATAATTAATAACTTATTCTTATTATGTAAACATGATGGTAACATTTGATGAAATTATCACATAGTTATCTTTTACATTTATTGATACTGTTTTCATTTTAAAATGTTTTAACTTTGTAATTTTTCTCGTGCCTTATGTCTAGGGACCGGATTTTCAGTTTTGAAAATGTGCATTTTCAGTACTGAATTCAGTCCAGTTTTTTTGCATAATCAGTTTGCATAAACAGCAAAATCAGTTCACTTTCAGTTCAATTACACAAAAACAGTGAAATTCAGTTTAGATAATTTTTAAATGAAAAACAAAAATTTATCAACAAAGAAAGATAAAATTTGTATTTTTTTATGAAAAAAATAAAAAAATAAAAAAAGCTGTTAAATTATTATCCGATACACTATACAGCAAATTAATGAGTTGTTCTTTGTCTTTTTGAACTTCTTTTTAAACATTTTTTAAATGGTGTTTAGTTGAATTCTGATAGTTTTGAGATATGCATTGAAAATAATTATATCAAAATATAGGCCTACTTTTTTTTTTTTTTTTTTTTATTGTAAAACACGTCAATTTAAGTTTTTGTACTGTAAAAGTCCATTTTCAGTTTCCAAAACTGACAAAAACTGGAAAAAACTGACAAAAACTTAAAATAACTGACTCAGTTTACAAATTTCAAAAACAGTTTTTTTCAGTCCAAACTTTTTTGCATTTTTGGCAATAAAACGTCATGATTCGTGAACATCTGAACTCAGATGTAACCTAGCATGCATATTTCAAAAACTGAACAAACTGGAGATCCGGTCCCTACTTATGTCCATGTAATGTTAATCTTAAATCACTAATAACTCCTGGTTGATCAGAATAATTACTGATTACAAAAGTCCACATTCCAGTTGGATTTTCACTCCAGAAATGTACAGACATAAATGGCCAATATCGAAAACCTAAATAACTTTGATCCAATTTTCGTTGCGTTAAGACTTGAGATTCTGTATCTGAAATAAGAAACATTCAAAAATCAGTTCATAGCATATAGACCAGTTCCACTCATATTTCAGAGCCACTACATTGTTGGTCAGAAATCAGGCCAGCATAATATGAAAAATATCATTATTATATTTTTAATTGCAAACTAAGCTTCAAACCTCAATGTGTCTTATTTCTAGATTCTAATAAGCTAGAAGAATATAAGAGAAATGCTTACAGTAGAAATAAACTTTTATGTTTGTAACAATTATAAGGAAAAATGTTTCTCGTATGCTGGACAATGTATTTGGCACCACAACATGGTGACAAAGTGAAGAATATGCAAACGGGTCTTATAATTATACTACAAATTCTGATATAGTAATCTTTTTCATTAATGTATTTCATTTTTTAAATCAAGTTTAATTCTTTCAAAAGATCTTTTGAACTTACTGATCAATTTGAACTTACTACGTGTTAAATTTTATTTCTATAACTTGTTTAGAATCCCATAAAAGGGGATGCATCCGGTTTTAATACCCTCTCCTCCTTTTTTTTTTTTTTTTTTATAGTGCTTGAATAAATGTTCAAAAAGCTTTAAGTCATATTTAAATTGTAATAATAAGAGCAACTTACTATACTATCAACTAACAGTACAAGTGTTTTGGTTTAAATGTAACAATATGAAAAGTGCAATCTTTTTTCCTATACAATTATATATTTTGTTCTCATTCAAGTTTCTATTCGATTACGATTGCGTCCCCTTGCCTTGTTAAGTATATTTATTTAGTAATGAAACTATTTCTAATTTAACTATATTGTAACTGTTTTAATTTATAATAATTATTTTTTAAAAATAGATCAAATATAATAATATAATATCGTCTTTAATTAATATTGCATTTAAATAATAAAAAAAGTAAATATAAAAATAATAAATAATAAAATTTTATAAAATATAAAACTATAAATATAATTTAATTTTTTTTATAAATGCTATATTATAAGATTTTATTTTAATAAAATAGTATAAACCTATAAATTTATTATCCTTTTAACCTGAAAATATATAAATGAGATTTAATTTTTTATATTATTATATATACTTACGTAAGGGTGAAATGATGAACATTTCCAGTTGACCTCTATTTAAGTGGTTCAAGGTTACAGTGACCTCAACGTGTTCCAACTTATTTATTGGCAATACAGATCTTGGCAAGAACAAGTTTACTGTTGTGTTCGAATGTGGGTAGATTAGTCTGAAAATTTATTGCTTAAATTAATTCATCTTCCTTTTTTCTTTTTTGGTGTAGGGGGCGGGGGGGGGGGGGTAACATTGGATGCATTTTGCTATCCATGGATAAAAAGAACAAAATGCTATACATTATTTATTATACTTTTACTGTACATCATAGTCACGTATTTGGAATAGATAACACATTTCATTTATACTGCAATAAAAGTGTAAAGGTTGATTCAAACAAGAATTAAAAATATATAAGTTTTAAGTGTTAAGGAAAATTTTTTACAAACATTTTGCAACTTTAAAAAATTAATTAAAAATACTTAATGAACTCAAAAATTTGCATATATGTATTAATTCAGGGCAATGACCTCTTTTAGAATATATGCAATTAAAATTATCATCTAATTTTTTGGTCTTTCTCACTGAGGCTTGCATAAACAGAAAAAAAAAGGACAAAAAAGAAGTTTTTATAAAATATGTAAGAAAAACAATTAAATTTTTAATAATAGTAAATAAAAAAATGATCACATTAATATTATCAATTTTTGTTGATACATATGTAATCCCAGCAATTTAATAAATTGTACCTACCTTGGTTCTCTTATCATAAAAAAGCGAACACTTATTTGGCGTGGCAAAGATGTGTAATTACGTCCTGCAACTACAAGTTTCCCTGCATTCAGGGTACCGAACCCTTGTTTAAGGTGATATAGTAGACCTGCGCCGTTCTTACGCCACCCTCGACCTCCCGAGTGCTGGGAGGTTATCACTATCAGGTGTTGTACATCACGCCAAGTCAAATTTGGACTAAAAATTACCATAAAATAATTAACAATTAAATAATAATAAATTAAAGTAGTATTCAACAATGGCTTTTGTATTGAATATTATAGGAACAACTGTTTTGAGACTGATTATACGCAATTTCGTTCACATCCGCTTCCGTTTCAACGTACTGCGCATGGATAGTTAATAGAAACGGAAACGGATGTGACTAAAATCACTTAAAGTCAGCCTCAAAACAATTGTTAGTTTATTAGTCAGTAGTAATCATCGTGTTATTAAACCTCCGGAAAACGCGATCTCTAAATTTTAATTGTTAACGGGTTAAGAGCAAAGCCATTACAGCGACCCCGGACCTACGTCACAGCTATAAGACTTGCCCTCACGCTAGCTTGACGCGAGCTGGAGTTACTCTTATTTTTGCGCTGGATACTTGACGTAATATTAAGATATAAAATACATTTTTACGACTACATATCATAATGGATAACTGAATATCACTGGATATCATAATGGATTAACTGAACTTTAGTCAACCTAGCGTGAGAGCAAGCTTTAGCTGTGACGTAGTTGACGTTGGTTCGGGGTTAATGCAGCGGATTTTGCTCTCGTTTCGTTATAAATATTAATTTGGAGATAGCCTTTTCTGTTGATCACGATGTTTACTTTTTAAAACACCATTGTTCATCATTCCTTTCCTTAATAAAAACTATTTAGAATGGATCTTATCGGTTTAGAGCGCGGGGAAACGCGGGGGTCCCCTTGGAAAGCCAAGGGTCCCCTAATTTTGAAAGCCAAGGGTCCCCTAATTTTACATTATGTTTATGGGAAAAAAGAAAAAAAAATTTTTTAAGACTTTTGAGAAAAGTACTCCACTGATTCCGAAGAAATTTATAAATGAGAAATACTAGGCATACTCTTACGTGTTTAAAGCCATAGTCGATAGAAATTTTTAAAGAATTTTTTAACCGATAACCTTCTTTGAAAACATAATTAAATTTTTTTTTTAACTTTTTAAAATTTATAAATATATTATATTTAATAATATTATTTCAATTTTTTTTAAATGTAATATTAAAAATAAAGTTTGTTTTTAAATTTTTTTAAATAAATAATAACAAATTATTTTATTCAACTAACATAATTATTAAAATAATATTTTTTATATATTTAATTAAAATATTAAAGGAATGGCAACCTCATAACATTCTGGTGTTAAATAATAATTTTGGGGTTAGCAATACAATGTTAACCGTACTAACAGGATATTAGTCAATGTGGCTGTAACAGCGTGTAAAATACTTATTGAAACAATTAATTCTACGAAAGGTTGAAATTTTAAGAAAAGCTAATATTTTTTTATTATGATTATGAAGGAAACGACTGTTTTGAGGCTGTATTTAAGCGACTTGCTTACTTCCGTTTCTGCTTACTACGCATGCGCAGTACGTCAAAACGGAAGCGGTTGTAAGTGAAATCACTTAAAGTCAGCCTTAAAATATCATTGTTCCTTTATTATCGTCATGTGAGTTAGCTAATGAAAATCTCCACCGCCTACAGTAAGAGAATAATGTGCAGTTCTATTTATCGGATGATTACTATATATTTTGCTATTAATGCATTTATGAAAGGATAAATTGAAATACCGAGATGATTTATGAATGACCAATAAAGCTGTACGTAAAAGCATTATATAATACTGAAGAACAAGCCATTTTGGGAAATCATGCAAAAAATTTAATTGTGCAATTAATTGTACTGCAATAATAACGGCTCGTGAAAATTTCAATATGTTTTTAACTCTTTTATCTGATAACGGGGTCATGAAATTTTATACTATTACTGTGGACTTTTAAATGATATTGAAGAGTATAGTGGTTAAACTTATGAATTTTAAAGATATAAGTTTTCTTACACGTAATAAGCGTATATAAAATAATAACTTGATTGCTTAAATATTTTAATGCTTATTTCCGGTGGTGAGTTTTTTTTTTTTTTTTTTTTTTTCTGAAGCACGCTAAAAATTGGAGGGGAGTCCCCAATTTCTTATTATTTTTTAGTTTTGTGGGACTATCAAGTGATTTTTAAGAAAGCCAATGCAATTAGGACTGAGACATTTTACATGTTTTAAAGAGAAAAACTAATTCTATTATCTCTGCTATCGTGTTTATGACTTACTTTGTTTCCAAAAGTAATGCAATTATTCCTGCAGCTAAAGGAGCGGATGCTGAAGTACCCTGAAAATTCTTTCTGCAACTGCCATTTAACTCAGGAACAACCTAAAAAAAATTATATCGTTATATAAACAACTGCATGATCATATATCAATGAAATTGATTTTAATAAAATATATTTTTAGAGCGTCTTAAAGTGAAAGAATAAACTTTAAGGTTTTTTCAATAATAATGTAAAAATACTAAAAAATAAGAAAAAATAAGAAAAAATAAGAAAAGAAAAAAACTGATCCTTTTTTTTTTTTAATTAATAATAGTTTCTACTTGAGGTCACTTACATAAGATAAATAAATAATTACACTTTTATGTAATGGTTCTTACCGTCGGTGGCGTAGCACCAATTGCATTAGAAAATGGCATAGGACCCCTAATTTAACATTACGTTTATGGGGAAAAACACTTTTTTGTAATTTTTGAAAAAAAAAAAAAAAAAAAAGCAAAAAAAAAAAAAAAAAAAAAAAAAAAACACTACTGCACCAATTCCAGGGATACTAAGCATTCTTTGATATGCTTCAATCCTTTTTTTTCCTTTTATATAGAGATACTTACCACAGATGATCCTCTCTTGCCTTTTGGTCCTCCAACAGGTGTATTAGCCAAAATACACGCGCAAGGTTCAGAGTATACACAACTTTCACCTGTATTGCATAATAATATACATATTAGGTCCCAAGAATTAAAAAACATACATTTGCATTGGATAATTTTTTTTTCTTTTTCACTATAAAGTTATAAATTATTACTTTGATACCAATTCTACTACACATCTATATTATTCGTTTTTTATCGCTTCTCATTTCTATCGTCACATAATTAAGAGAGAGAGAGAGAGAGAGAGAGAGAGAGAGAGAGAGAGAGAGAGAGAGAGAGAGAGAGAGAGAGAGAGAGAGAGAGAAAGAGAGAGAGGGGGAAAAATTTATCTCCATTGCTCCAGAAAATCTGAAGAATACTAATTAATGAAGTATCAAGCTCTTATAGACAATTATATCTTTAATTATTAACTACAATGAAGAAGCAACTATTTTGATGCTACCTTTAAGTGATTTCGATCGCATGACATATGATCCACGTCTGTTTCGAAATGGAAACGGATGTGTTCGATTGTTTCAACTCACAAAAGTCAGTCTCAGAAAGAGTTGTATCTTTTAGTCATAATGCCTAATTTGTGAATGTTTATAAAAAAATGACGTTTCATGAAACTGCAGTAATTTACGAAATAGATCGCGTATATGATACAGTAATTAACCACTCAATAATAAAATATAATTTATATAAATATTAATGCTACTCGACTTAAATAAAATTCTAATACTAAAGTACATATTTTGTTATTTTAAATTTCCACACTTACCATTATGTTTAATAGCACTAACTGTAACTGTATAAATACTTGAGGCATATCCATCTAAATTGCAGTTATCTCCAAAGATTCCTCCGTTACCTACTGCCCATACGTAAATAGCACCTAAACCATTACGACCCTGTAAATGATATAATACACATGTGTTTTTATTACTTGAAAAAGAAGAAAAAAAAAAAAAAAAAAAAAAAACATTATTTTAAAGTTGTTTTTTTTTTAAAGTGTAACAGGCAAGACCACAACTGCCCCCCCCCCCCTAGTTATACTGAATAAATTTCTAAATTGTATCTATTTATATAATCGTTTATTTATTTCAAAAGCACAACTAAATTAAATAAATATATTTTATATTGGAAAAATAAATGCAATATTACCTGATGGATCCCACGCAATAGAGCAGCTTGTCCCAAAGGTCCCGGTCCATCCACCGTCTTACCATCATCTCTAGGACCCCAAGATGCAGAAGCAATATCTCCAAATTTAAGCCACAAGCTCAGTGCCAAGGACTCTTGAAGGTCAGAGAGAGCACCAGCTCCCAATATACGTACACCTACAAGGAAAAATCTTAATAATTTTTTTCCCCTAATATTTCCGGAAACTTGATCGAGATTACTTCACATTCAATTTCGTACTTTGGTCGCATCCAGTAAGAAATAATTATATTAATTACCGCCTCCGCCTACCCCCCCCCCCCCAATGCTGACAATGTAAGTCATTTCTAAATAGTTTCGAAAAAAATTTAATTTCTAGTCCAAAAATAAATTGCCACAAAGAAACCAGAATTTGAAGCTGAAATCAAGCGAAGCTGACTCAAGCTAAAATCACAGATTTAGAAGAAGAAGAAGAAGAAGAAGGAAAAAAAAAAAAAAAAAAAAAAAAATCGGATTTTTTAAGTTGTTTAAGATTTTTCAATATAATTTTTTTAAAACGTAGTATATAGTGCAAAATGTTCTTTATTTGCAACCATAAGTTTTTGTAAAAATGCTTACCGCCAACTTTTGCCTCGTAAGCAATCCCAACACCACAGAAGTTATTATTGCCGGCTGCAGCAACGATGGCCGCACAGTAAGTTCCATGACTGTCCTCGGTTGATCTAGGTGCAGGACTAGGCAAGGGACGTGACAAATCACTAAGGTCTAACCCTCCCCACGCCTCCTGAAACAATCGATTAGCAAAATTCAAGTAGTTTGAAGTAATGCTATAAGTCTTTTAATAATATACTGTATAGTCATTACATAATACAATTTCCAGATTTTGTTATTAACTCAATTTAATACATATATAAATGGAGTATTTTACTAAATACATTACTGAAACAATAATTTCATTTTTTCCTCAACAAAAAACAAAAAAAAAAAAAAAAAAAAAAAGTCAATCCAATTTAATTTTTTTGTAACAGAAGTGTTACTGAAAAATTGAAATAAACAATAAACCGTACGTTTTTTCAAATATAAATTTTAATAATATTATTTTTAATTTTGTGAACATTTTTACATTTTAATATTACATAGTATAAAAAAAGGGTTAATTATTATAATATAGTAAATTGTAACATATTATTTAAATATGTTAATTTTTTTATTTTATTTTTTAATTTTATTATTATTTTTATTTATATTAACTAAAACACATTAAGCTTCTATCAATTGAATATCAATTTAAAAGTGAGGCTCAAGGTTACATTAGGTCAAGATTGGAGAACAATGTTAAAGAACGAAGTGAAGTTTGAAGTTAAGAAGTTATTATTTTATACAATAAAAAAGTATTTAATTAAGATGCATATTATTATCAGTTTAAGAAAATATTCTAAACAAGTAAATAAAAGTTTATATTTTAAAATAATAGATAAAATATTGATAAGAATATCAAACTTGCTTTGAACGTTTTATAAAAAATAAAAGCAAACGTAGAAAATAGCATTGGATTAAATTTTTTAAAGCAGGATCCATAAAAATGTAATATAATAATATTTATAAAAATATAAGTAATGGCAACAATATTAAAGTAGAATAGAGTAGGAAAGTTAGAAATATTATGTAAAAGTAGTCCATAGTGAGATGAGGTATATATAGCATATTGGTATGGTGAATAGATTAATAATAAAGAAGTAAGAAGAAAAATTTAAAAATATTGGACTTAATTATAATTGTATTTATCGACTTACGTAATTTGGTGCGATATCTCTATTAGTGGCTTGTAAACCATCATCGAGAATGAATAAAATGACACCACGTCCAGTAAGCCCTTGACTCCAAGCATATTCCACGTTCAAGTGACGAGGATGAGATTTTGTGTGCCAAATACTTCGGCCGTGCTGGAGAGACAAAAATATACTTATTGTAACCTTAAGTTGTTAAATCTGCAAGACAAAGTATATATGAATGGATAATATCGGTTTAGCGCGCGGGCAGACTCGGGGAAAGCTAAGGGTCACCTAATTTAACATTATTACGCTTAAAGGGAGTTTTTTTTTTTTTTTTTTTTTTTTCAATTTTTGAGAATACTACTCTACCGCGATTTCGGAGAAATTTAAATGAGAAATACTAGACATACTTTTAAGTGTTTTAAGCCATAGAAAATTTTAAAGAATTTTTTAAACCAATAACCTCCATTGCGAAAATGAATGACTGACATAATTTATAGATCCATAAATAGGATAGCATTAGCTTTGCTAATTTTTAGCTTTTATTGAATGAGCGAGAAACTTAAAAATAATTAAAATTTTAATTCCTGATTTTTTCTTCTTTTTTTTATAAAGTATTATAACAAATTTAGCTTATATTTATTTTAATATTATATACACGAATAATATTTGTGTTATGTAAATTAAATAACCATTAAAATCATTGATACATAGTTATTAAAACTATTATTATAAATTCAACGTAAAATAATATTGATATAATTATTAATTATATTAAATAAATAATTACCAGATACCACTGGAACGGATAAAAAGGATCATTAAATTTAGTTTCAAAAGAGTTATTAATAATTTTTTGGGTATCCAAAAAATTAGAATATTTTAGTTTACGATCCTCATCTAGATTCCTCAAAACATCGTTCTCAGCATTTTCATTCACTAGATTTCGGTAGAAGCGGAATTTTAGTTGTTGTTGTTCCACCCAATCTACCTAAAACAGAAATAATTTAAGATAAATCCTCATCCACTTGCTTAGAAAGAAAATATTTCAAAAAGCATATTATGCGTACACGGAGAAAAATACTTATCCGGTAAACGGATAAATCGTGATGGTAATCTTGTAAATGGATAGAATGTTAGTAAAAATCAGGATAAAAAGCATAAATCATTAAAATTAATCATTTTTAATGTAAAATAATATCGTTTTGCATGATACATTGTTATCCATAGTTCCAGACAAAATTTAAGTACGAAAAAAGGATACCAGTTAAACTTATTTTCGGATTCAATTTAAAGTTTTTCCCCTGATTGTATTTGAACAAGAAACACATTATCAAAAATAATCATTTTACAGGATAGATTTTAAAGCAAATAGTGAATTGCAGTCATTTTTCTATCCTGTAAACAGATTAAATCTAACAACGGAGACTGGATAAAAAACAATCTGTATACAAAAGTTTATTTTCTATCTTTTCACGTTCTTGAGTTTAATCCAGAAACAGGATAACCACTGATGTAAAATCAATTTTCTATCCTGTATACAGTTTAAATCTAAGAATGGAGACAGGATAAAAAACAATCGGTGTATACGTATTTATTTTCTATCCCGTAACGTTCTTGGGTTTAATCCTGAAACAGGATAACCTCCCTATGACGCGGCGCAGAACAATGCGCACTACCCCTGGCCTACGTGACAGACGCTGTTTTTGACCTCAGTCAGTGTTCTCTGTGTTTAGAAGCAACATCTACGATGAAATCTTTTGAATGTTTTAAATTTTTGAAAATTAGAATTATTTTTGCAGTGCCACAATGTTATAAAATGTGTTTTTAATTTTTTTTGGACGTGAAGTTGTTATATTTTAATTGTGTTTATAGATAGTTGCTTGCGTAGCATGTAAAAAAAGAAATATATTATACAAGTGATTTTCATACCACGAAAAAACTTATGAACTAAACAAATAATATGATTTCAATAAAGTTATGCCCATTTCACCTACTGCTACACCTCTGAATTTTATAATAAATATGCCATAATATATAATAATTAATATATTATAATATTCTACAATATATTATATGACCAATACGGCTACATACAGTTATACTTTATTTTCTTACCTACAGTTCGACTAATTAAAAAGAAATGAAAAAGGGGATTTATTTTAATGTTTTATTCTCATTATTTTATATCTTACTTCATGATAAAAAGTGTGTTTTCTAATATTTGCTGCGAGTTTATAACTTCAAATATTCAACAGTCAACGTTACAATACTAAGTTATTGGAATTTTGACCGTTGGAAATTTGAAGTTATATAAACTTTCAGCAAATATTATAAAGCAACTTTTTATCATGAAATAAGATATAAATTAATAAGAATAAAATATAAAAATTAATCAATTTTGAAAGGTTAAATGCAATCTAGTAGCAAGGATTCCAAATAATCAAGCAACAGGATAACTTCTTATCCTGTAAACACATGTATACATGCTAGCTTTCTATCCGTTTGCTCGATTACTATTAAGACGGGTTACTAGTATAACATTCAATCCGGCTACAGGATAACTTTTCATCATGTTTACATTCTTACATTTTAACGCGCTGACATGATAATTTTTAATACAAAAAACGTATGAAAAGTAAGCTGAAATTAGGATAGTTTTAAATCAAACTTACAGTATTAATTTTAATACTGTAATTCTTATGCCATCACTTTTTATCCATTAAAAGGATTGAAATTAACACCCAAGTGGATTACTTTTTTTGTCAGTGTAAACAAGAAGCAAATAAAATGTCAAAGTTTTAATCGACGTTTCATTAAAATTTGATTATTAACCTAAAAAGTTTATGAAAGTATGAGTTAAATAACGTACCGCTTTTTATATTTATAATTATATTTCCAAAAACTCAATAAATTAAAAATAATAAACTAATTTTATTTGACTTTTTACCCTTTTTATTAAAAAAAAAATCACTTAAAATAATTAAGTTTGGTATTTAAGAAAAATATTAAAAATTATTATTATATTTTGTATTCTTTATTTATATTATTCATTTTAATATACAAAAACAATAAAATTGGTTTTATTACTTTGTAAATTCAAAATTAACTTATTTTTTATATAAAAAATAAAATAAATTTAAATTAATAACGATTACAATCGCATACTTTTAAAGTTAATAAGATTTATTTCTGAGACTTACTTTCGGGTGCGATGAAAGGGCTCGTGAAACGCGCCATGCAGGAGTTATGCTAATTTTCGGTTGTCGAATTTCCATGAAGTGAAAATGATCACTATGCAAATCCTAGTAAATAATATTGGAAGAAAACATTTTCAAAATTTCAAAAAAAAAAAAATAATAATAATAAAATAAGTAAATAGCAAAATAGTCAAGAAATTTATAAAAAGTTAATTAAATTATTGAATAGAGCGTTTTAGATTAAATTATTTGAAATAATGATTTAAAAACAAAAGTACACTGATTTAATTTGAATAATATATGACATAATAATAAATATTTAAATTAATAATTAAATTAATTAATATATAACAAAGCAATAAATGAAATAAATTAAAACATACTGTTGGCAAAAGCCGCAACTCTTGTGTCTTTGCAATATTCTGAGCCACATTACGACCTCCTTTTACTTTAACCACGAAATGATTAGAATAAAGCAAAGTAGAACCACTTATTGCGCTAGTAAATACTGCAAGTGCACTCAAAATAACATGCCAAATATTCATTTGCATTTTCTAATAGAAATCTTTTGCTTATACAACAGTAAAAGTTTATTTAATAATATATACTTTCATAGGTTAAAATTTAATGGAGTTTCCTGTTTTGTAATATCCTTAACTTAACCGCAAGTTTTTTTTTTTTTTTTTGATCGATGACGTGCTAAAGAAAAATGTTTTACGTCATACTCATAATTAAGTTTTTTTTTATTATTATTATTTTTGTCTTTTTGCAGAATAATTTATTTTATAATATTCAAAATTAAAAAAGTTTCCCTTAATCAATTTAACTTTTAGGTCACATTTATGATTCATATTTTTACACGATAATTTTATTATACATATTAAACAACCTGAATCCGGTTGATTTGCAAATTTATAAAAGTTTTCAGTTTTTTTTTTTTTTTTTTTTTTTTTTTTTAAATATTAAAAATAAAGATATTGCTTTGTTAACTTTTTTTCGTATTTGTTGTTGTGTGTTTATATCTTTACTGAAAAAGTTATTAATTTGTTATTTTATTATTTTTTTCTAAGGCCGAGGTTTAGATTAAAATTATAGGCCCACACTTACACCTAATCTCAAAATCTGTTACTTTATAATCGGTTCAATTTTGATTATAATAGTAAAATATAAAATATTAATAAATTTTCCGGCAGGATGTTAGAAACAGACGCATTTCAATCGCAAGTCTCAGTTGCTTCCTTTTGCGAATCATCCGTGTTATAATGATATTTCGTTCTGGAATAATTATAATTGCAAGCATTTAACAAACATCATATTTACGGGAATGTTTTATTATTATTATTTTTTGAATTTTCTTCAATTTCAAATTTACTCTAATAGAATAATTTTATGAGTGCACAGTTAGAGCATTAACTTTTGAGATGGGATATATTCAACTATATTTTGAAGAGTAAACTAAACACGAAACAAAAATAAATTATACGAGTATTTCAGCCGATAAGTAAAATGATACAGCTGACACTCAAATCTTTATCATATAAATAAATATACACTTTTATATTATGAACTAGTTAAACAGTGTAATCTGTGTAATACTAAATAATAAAAAAATAAAAAAAAAAAAAAAAAAAAAAAGAGGAAAGAAAGAAATAAAAGTCGACGATTTATTTATAAGGAATGAACAAATTTAATGCTCAATATACATTTTATTTTTCATACATTTTATTTTACAATTTCTTTTTTCTGTTTTTAAGTACTGTGAGATGTACTCGTATAAAATTATGGAATAATAATAATAATAATAAAAATTTCCTAATTAATTTATATCCAAGCTTATTTCAATTCCATTATTTTTCTATCACTTTAATTCTATTTTTCTTCAAGAATAAATCTTATCAAGTTACAAAAATTATTTTTCCAAACATAATTATCGCACAAATACACATGAATCTCACAATACTTAAATTTTTTTATATATATATTCTAATTTATTCAAAATCAAACACAAAAAGTGTACATTTTTTCCCTTTATAATCATAATAATAAAAAAATTGCATCATAATTAAAAAATAATTATATTAATAAAATAGTAAGTTTAAAAATTATATTTTATTATTATTATTATTTTCACCACAGATGCAAAATTTTTATTACTTTAATTTGGATGGATTAAACATTTTTTTTTATATAATAGCACATTTTTAACACTTTGACAAGAATTTATACATAAAAAATAGCGTGCCTCTAAATTTATTTAGGGCTGATTTCAAAACGATATTTTTTGGGGTATTGATTACTAAGTAATAGAAATACTTTATTATTCTCTAGATGTATATATATATATATAGTATTAATTTTTTATATATATAATTTATACTAATATATTGTTTTATTTTGTTAATATTTTTGGACGGTGTTTTCAACTCAAATGAAAGTAATATTTATCACCATCATTTTGGAGAGAAATTAATTCTATATTCAGCCTATAAAGAGAGAGAAATAAAATTACTCCTTAAGTCTTACATAAATGAATATGACAAAAACATCTAAATATATATATTTTTAATTTTTTAAGAATTGCAATATTCTCAAATTTACACATTTTCATTACTATGTTTTTCTTTGTATAAAACAAAATATTTGATGATTTGAAAGGCAAAACCTAATTATTCATAAATTTTTTTAACTCATTTTATTAAAATATTCATAAAAACTATAATAAATACCTGATTCTTTTTCTCATTAAAGCGATACTATGGGGTAAATAAAATGCCTTCTTCAAAGTTATATATTGGTATGAAGTCCCCATATATGCATTTATTACGTCCCTTAACTCTTCCGTACCCCCGTAAACTCGCGATAATCCTGTAAAGTAGGCAACCCGTGCCTTAGCTTTCTATTGTTATGCGACATCTCTGACGTCAGGGATAGATAAAACAATAGAAAGCTACGGCGCAGGTTGCCTACTTTACAGGATTATCATGAGTTTACGTGGCTACGGAAGAGTTAAGGGATGTAATAAATGCATGTACGGGGACTTCACAACAATATCTAACTTTGAAGAAGGCATTTTATTTACCCCATAGTATCACTTTAAATTAAAATATGCAGATTCAAATTTATAGTTTAAAGTTTAATGATACAAAAAGTATCAAAATTGAGATTGCAATCATCTTTAGATTTAATTGGTCCTAAAAAAAAAAAAATCCAAATAATATAATATATTTTCTTTGAACACTATCAATTAGGTGTCTTAAAATGTTTGAAAGATTAAAGCTAAAAATAACCCAAAAAATAGTTTACATATTTTTAAAAGCACCTTTTTTTTTTTCATTATCATACGCAGATTTTAAAATGATCATGTTATAAATAATAAATATGATTGTGCAAGTTAAAAAAAAAAAAAAAATTAATTCAATCAAATTTATTATTCATTTAAAATATTGTATTGTGTAAACATGTGTTTAAAGCTATGCAAATTTACAGCATTTCTATAGTGAAGCTTATTTTTTGTCAATTTATTCAATTTTTGTATTTCCATAACTAGCATTTTTTTTTTTTTTTTTTTTAATTATCAGCAGAAAAAATTCAAAGTTATAAAAAATATTTCCTTGAAAAAAGGAACGGAGTTTATGAAATAGATACTTGTAAAAAATGATAGTATAATTACAACAACAAAAATTAAGAGCTAATAACACATATATAAATTTTTATTTAAACTCATTTTAAATGTCTTTTGAAGTTTTAAAGCTTATAAAATCAATAAATTTAGGAATTTTAATGTCTTTTTCTCAGCTGATTTTAAAATGTAATATATTTTCAGCTTTCCAGAAATTTTAATCTGATAATTTGTATGAAATTATTGTAACTATTTACCATTTTATTATTACTATTTTTTTATTTTCTTTTTTAAACTTAACGTTTCCGTTTTCTACCAACTTAAATTTCAATTAAGTAAAAGAAAATTAATTTATCATTCTTTAAATTTTACATGATAAAATAAAATTTTGCAATACCATCATGTAAGGTGACTCGCCAAATTAAAAATACAAATACAGTATTTTGATAGAAACGGGAAACAAAAAACTGAAGTAAAGCTTGAATTTTGCACTAACTTTTAGTTTTTGATCCAATGAACTTTAATTAGGAAGTAAATAGCTTCTTCTTCTTCTTCTTCTTCTTCTTCTTCTTCTTCTTTTTTTTTTTTTTTTTTTGTTTGTTTGAAATTTGGCTAGTCACTTCACTTGCTAGTACATTATGCTAAAACTTGATACAAACAAAATGCATAATATATAAAAATGAGATTCAAAAAATTTAATTTCTCTGAATTTTAATTCAGCTTATTTCTTTTTGTTATACATATAAAAAAATTGAGGCACGCTTAAAAACTAAATATTACACTATAATATGTTTATATATTTATATATATTTTTTATCTTATAAGTGTAAAAATAAATATAAACACAGATATTAAATTAACGTAGGTATTTTTACTCTTTTTTATATATATTCTTACCATTTTTTTTATCAGAATATTTATTTGAAAAATAAAATCAATAACAATCATTATTTTCAGGAAAAAAATTATTTTGAAAATAATGATATGAATAATGCAAAGTCTCGTGTCATAACATAAAAAAATAAATAAAAAGTATTCTGTCATTATTTTATTTAGGGCTTATGAAATAATGAACGTTCAGTTATGACACTACAAAACCTGCTTAAGGGAGTAAGGGACCGACATCGGCCATTAGACTCAAATTTTTCTTGTCAAAAAAATCTGAAAATTTGCACAATGATACTTCAGCTTGAGACAATTTCAAATATATATATAAAAAATTTGGGGGTCACCGTGTAAATTAATTTTATATGATTTTTTGAAATTTTAAGCCCATACGGCCCAATGTTAATTTCAATAATTTTTTTCTTTTTTTCGGGACGATCAAACGTCATGAAATTTTTATCACAGCTAGGTGAGACCCTTAGCTACACAATGACACCAAATTTAGACCCAAAACACTTCTAGTTTTTTAGATATAAGGTCGGTACCCTACTCCCTTAAATTTTATATTAAAAAAAAAAAAAAAAAAAAGAGAGAGAGAGAGAGAGATTATGTATTTACGAAAAATAAAACCATTTTAATTTCATAAAAGCACTCTCAAACAAATCATTTTCTTAAATATATCTTCTTCTTTTTCTTTTACCATTGAATGAAACATTATCACAAAGTTATTAAAAAATAACAAGTATTATCTGACTTACAAAATAAATGGGTTCTTTCAGAAATATTGTTTCACATTTTTTTTAAATAACAAAGTCTTTAACATTTTTTTTAATTATGAAAACAATACTTTAGAACCAATAACAAAAAAAAAAAAAAAAAAAAGAAAAAAAATACATAAAGAGTGTATTTTCCTTTTTCCTCCATTTACAAATAATAATATAATAATTAGAGACAAGATTTTTAGGTGAAAATGGCAGTTCCACTTGCAAAAATTGCTAAAATGGCATCACAACTTACTGTAAGTTTGCATATATATTATTGCCAAGCTTTTAGCAGTGAAGTACCAATTTTAAATATCAAACTTGCAGGCGTAATTATCATTTTCTCCTAGAAATCCGGTCTCTAATAATAATAATAATAGAAGAATAAAATTGTGATAAGGGGGGAAAAA
The DNA here is from genome assembly GCA_949318235.1 of Ecdyonurus torrentis. Classification (NCBI taxonomy): domain Eukaryota; kingdom Metazoa; phylum Arthropoda; class Insecta; order Ephemeroptera; family Heptageniidae; genus Ecdyonurus; species Ecdyonurus torrentis. The sequence continues at coordinate 14,010,003 of OX439136.1, forward strand.
AATAGTAAAATTAAAATATCTTTAACATTTCCATAATGGTCTTTTCACACAGTGCAATATTTTTAACGCACAATAAATTGATTGCATTCTAGCTCTATTTAAAACCATTAAATTTTCATGCAGTCAATTTTTTTTTTTTTTTTTTTGTACACATGATTAGGATGATATATTTTACCATTGAAATTCAATACGTTTTCTTAAAATAATAGCATTGTAAACGTAGTGCAACATTTTGTATAGTAAAATATATTATCACTATCTTGTGTACACTCTTGGATAACCAAAACTTAATATCAAAGGTTATTCTGCTTTGCAAACAAAACGGCTAAAAGTTTTTGTTTCATTCTGTGCACACGTTTTGCTAACTGGCAACAAAGCATTTTTAGTTTCTGTCTTTACAAAGTAGCATCACCTTTGATGTTAAGTTTTAGCTGTCCAGAAGTGTACAATACTAGATGTGAATAGGCTCATTAAATTAAAGATATTTACATTGCGGTCCCAAAATTAGGGATAGTTGAAAAGTGACAAGCTGAATTTTTGCCTAATTATTTAAAAAAAATTATCTTAGGCATTTTTTTAAATTTTTTTTTTTAACCTATATACTGTAAAATAGTACTGTAAATTGATAAGTGTAAAAGCTTTTTTTTTAACAATATAATAATTAAATACAATACTATAAAGAAAGAATAATTATATTTTTATTCTGTCACAAGAGAAAGTTTAGTTTGTTGCTGATCTGGGAACAATACTGGTTGTGTGAAAGTGACCTTCATATCCATGAACTTCCACATTTTTTGCTTTCATACAACTGAAATAACATGTTCCATTTTTTTTTTTTTTTTTTTTTTTTTTTGACAGTGACAATGTAAACTTTTGATATAATAGTTACTCTTTATTGCTCTTTTATAAAGTATGTATTTACATTATTTTTCAAAATATTTTTTCAACTTTTTTAAAAGGGTGAAAAATATTGATAAATTATTATTTTTTTATTGATTTTTGCATAAAGGTTGTGATATTAATATCAAAATACTAGTGACAAAATACTATTTATCATTTCAAAAAGAAAAATGTATTGTACAGCTCTGGCCAAAAGTTCCTGAACGGGGCAGCGGCGGCCGCTGCGTTTTCTCATAAAGATAACATAGGGTGGTTATCGTTCGGGAACTTTTGGCCAGAGCTGTACATACAAAAGCAGGAGACAATTTATGTCTTATGAGAAAAGAAACAATTTATTATAATAACAATAAAATATAAGTTAGCACACTCACACCAAAAGCATGAATAGTTTAAGAATCTTTGTATTTTTTTCCCTCATCCCTTGATCAGTTTATAACTCAATTGAATTCCAAAATAGATTTTATATACTGTATGTATATTTATATCAGTAATAAAATTGTTATTTTTATACAAGAATAATGCAATGCTGGACCCAAGGTTCATATAATAAAGAGGTTGAGCGCAGTACAAAACTCATGCATTCGATTTCATTTTGCGATGGATTGTACTTGGTTCTAAGCCAATACGATGCCGTTCACCAGCTACGTCCCTGATAAGGTGAACAAAATTGTAAGTGGCGATATGACGTCTTTGGTGAACTTCTTTAAGCTGCGAGACCTTGGCCAAAACTGTTCCCGTAGCATCTAACCTCTTATATATGGACCTTGAGCTGGACCATAAAAAATATTTACAATTATAGGTTTCATATAATTTTGAAATGGGCATGAATGAAGGATGAGTTTAAAGAAATCAAACTGTATTTACGTAAATGATAGGGGTGAAAAATGAGAAAGGATTTAACAGCAAATTATTACTAAGCTTTCATTGGCTTTTTTTTTTTTTTTTTTTTTTTTTTTTTGCCCATCCTTTTCTTTGATCAACAATTATAAAAATTATCTCCATTTATTTATAATTTGTCAAATATATTTTTTATGTTTTTTTAAAATTAATTATATGAAGAGATATATAGGCCTATTTATGTATAGCAGCCATAAAAAAAAAAAAAAAAAAAAAAAAAAAAAAATGCATTGAAAATTGAATTTTAAAGATTGCACAAATATATAAAGTTGCTAATTACTATTATATTTTCTGTTAATAAATTAAAATGGCAACTGATTTAATTTTAATATATTGTTATTATTATGTTTTTAAACACAATGTTCTAAGATTTATATGGCTTTAAGAGATGAGATATCTAGAACATTGAAATAAAGGTGCAATTTTTTTGTTTATTATATAAAGACAGATCATTGTGGAAATAGGAGTTTTTTTTTCTTTTCTTTTTTCAGATAGAGAAAAGTCTTTTTTCATCTTGTGAAGATACTTATAGTGTATGATAATTACGTTCAGTGCGTGCCTTGTAGAATTTCCAAGCTACAAATGAGATTGCCATACAGCCCAGAGCTAGTACTATACCACCTGGAATAAAATATAATAACATAATTAGATCACGCCTTGTCACTCATAGACAAGGATAGTTGGGGAGTTGTATAGGAAAAACAAATCCTACAAATTTTATGCTCTTGGGAGAAATTCTCTAACTCATTTTTGAATATGCAAGCTGAGTGCAGCTTTTTCAGTATAATTTTATCATTCATACAATATGCATATCATCACATTAATGCACAAACTGTTTAATTGCAAAAGCAAAACAGTTCAAAACAATTTACAATAATAGTTTTGACTTACTGTAACTGCTTATGAAGCTCCACTGTTTCTACTCTTATGCTACGATATTGATGCTTCCGCATCAAAAGCGAGCATCTACAGTTTCCATCTACACTCTCCGCCACCGAGCATCTGTAATGTTAAGCTTATGACCGCTAGTCGAGTTATAGCTCTGCTTGGAAAGTGTTGATAGTCATTTTGTCGGAAATCTGGAAAGTGTAGATGCTCGCTTTTGACGCGGAGGCATTGAGATATATGTTTCAACTATATATTCTGCTAGAGCTTAACTTTGGATTATATTTTTTTCAAAAGATTTTTTTTATTTATTACCTATTGTTAATGTAATTTTAAGAATGGGTATTTTGCACTAATTAATTAAATAATGATATACAGTATGTAACTACAATCAAATAAGCATCGGGCAGATAATTTTTATCAACTCAATCAGCATTGGATTGGGTTCTCTGGGGCTTCAGTATTTGGCATTTGAGTTTAAAGAGGTCATATGGGGGGGGGGGGGGGGGGGTAGGGGGGCAGCTGACACAAACATATTAATTTATTATTTTTGCTTCGAGGGATCAAAATTGGTGGGGGCTATTCAGCAAATGCAACCTTCTCAAATGGACAATCTTAAGTTTGGCATTAATGCAAATTTTTTCCAGTGCTCTATGCTCCAAAATTAAATTAATTGATGAAAAAATGAAGCTCTTTCATACTAATTTGATAACAAAAGTTCCACGTTCTAAAGCACATTTATAGAAAAGCTAAATTTTAATGTTTTGTCAATAAAATCTATACATATGGCAAAACAACGTCTTTCCTGCCAAAAGCTGCATCCGGGGTGCTAAACCAATCAGAGAGCGTATTATAAACCTACCAGCCAATCACAGTTGACTTTACGTAGTTAATTACATTACACCCTCTTGACTTTATTGTAAACGTTGCAAAATCCATTGTCTTTAAAAGATTTAACTAGAGGTTAACTGTTTCAACTAACAGAGATTGTAAGGAAATTTTATTGCAATAAGAGCTTACCGATGAAGCTTGGTCCATCAAATCTACGATCAGTGTGAGGAACTGGTGTTGGTGATGGCATAGGTGTAGTGATTGGCACAGGGGTTGTAGTATTGGACGCAGGTGTCGTTGTGTTGCTAGCAGGGGTGGTGGTTGGTGGGATACTTGTCGTTGTGTTGGGGGCTACAGTTGTAGTAGTTGTTGTTGTTGTTGTCGTCGTAGATGTGGTGGTCGTGTTAGTAGCAGCAGTGGTCGTAGTTGCAGTACCTGAAAACAAGTAATTAGTTGATACAGTATCAATATTGAATTACTATACTTCATTATTAATTTTAGCTATGTAATGCCAAATTACATCGTCAACGTTACCGATTAAATTAATTTTTAATATTGTCATCCATGCGAAGGAGTAAAAAAATGGTGAAAATAGGTTGTGCACTCAATGTAATTCCATTTGTTCATTTAATTTTATTATTTATTCGGGAATACTTTAATTAATGACATAGGCAGCAGTAACCTGAAGTTTATATTTTTCTTTCTGAAGATGTTTTTTAATTACATAGTGAAGAGCACCCCCCCCCCCCCCATTTTTTTTTAATTATTAAATATATTGAGAGCTACGCGGCAGTTCGGTACTTCCGCAATTTCCACGGGTGAATTTTTGGAACATCTGCAGTCTCTGCTGCGCCTACTAATGGCACATCTGTGCCATTAGTGAATTTTAAGAGAGAGTCAAATTTTTGTGAGTTAAAAGATTCCTTACAAATGAAAAATTGAAAACTTAAGGAATGAGAAGGAATGTGTACAACTATGTGAGAAAGAAAATAAATTAATCTGGCCCACAATTAAATCTATATAGCATTACAAGTTGCAATGTGATATATACCTATATTTACTAGCAAACTCATTAATAGTACCATACTGTACCAATGCTCAAATATAAAACGAGAGTAAAATTTACCTAGTAAAACAAATCATAAACTGACATTGGATTGGAGGGGAAGATATGCAAGTAATGTGTCTTTTAACACCTCAACACCTCAACACCTTGAACAAAAAAGTTGCGTAATATCCTATCAAACCTGAAAATCAACGTTGATTTGGCCGGCGTCATTGATTTCTAATTTATTTTCCATTCACAAAATGCCACTGCTGGTCACTGACGTCACGTCTCGCCTGGTCCACACACAAGTAAACCGGGCGAGCTGTGATGTCACTGACCGGCAGCGGCATTTTGTGAATGAAAAATAAATTAGAAATCAATGACTCCGGCCAAATCAACGTTGATTTTTAGGTTTGTTAGGATATTACGCTACTTTTTTGTTCAAGGTGTTCTACGCCTTTAAATATTGGTACCTGGCATCTCATTAATAGCATGCAATATTGAATGTATATTTACTGTAGAATGAAGGACAAAAAGCAGATAAAAAAAAATATATATACATCAACAATAAGTATAGGTGTTGCAATTGTATAGTATGGTATAGTATCTGTTTACATTGCACTGAGATGAGAACAACAAGATCAAATAAAGGTCATGTTATTTATACTTTTGTAAGATGTGATACAGAGTAAAATATTATGGAAATGACAAAATGAAGGTGAAAGAAGCATACATATATTGACTTATTTTTAGATGCTAGTCTCATATTCATATTTGAAAAGGAGGGGAAAACCATTGCCGTTGACATATATGATGATAGAATTTTTTTACGTATTTTTAATAGAAAACAACAGAGAGTAGAGCACTGAAAATTATACAATGCAAAAAAGTCTCTAATTTATATAGTTACTTGCAACTTAGGGAAGGCCCTTGCTAGTATTTCTATTCTTATCTTTATTATTAATCCTAACTGCACTCCCCCCTCCCCTTAAATTGAATAAGTATTGCATTACACACATGGGGGTACATACAGTCTTTGTACATACAGCCATACCATATCACATTAATTAGAACATGAATTTGGAATGAAAGAAACAGTGACTGAGAAGTATGAGAGCAGTGTGTTACGGTGGTTTGGTCATGTTGAGAGAATGGGTGATGAAAGAATTGCAAAACAGGTATTCCATAGCAGAGTGGTTGGAAGGAGAGATAGAGGCAGCTTGCCTAAAACATCATGGTCTCAAGTGGTTGGGGAATGTTTGAAAAATAAGAATGTACATAGTATGAGATGCAAAAGAAAGTGTATGAAACAAGATATGAATCTAATGGAAGCAAGAGAAATATGTCAGGATAGAAATCTGTGGAGGTATATCACTGGGTCAGGCTAAAAATAGTAAAAACCATCGATGTTGTTGGCTTGCCCTGAAAGGGACTATAGCGTCATGATATGTAGGCCTATGTATGAATTTGGCTAAAAATAATAAATAAAAATTATTAGGATAATAAACATTTACTATTCAAATATTCTATACACAAACATTAGGCTATAGTTTTATAGGGTAGTTTCATTCATGTTAAAGTTGACTTCATAAATGAGTAATAAATAGCATTGGCCCGTATAGGAAAATGGCACTTTTTGCCAGTTTAAAAATACTTCGCCAATTTTTTTGAGAGCATTGATGCTGTTAACAGGTTGAATTAGTACCTCAAGTATGCAAGAAAAATAATAATGACCAAAAAATAGCTAATTTACCACAAAAAAAAAAAAACTACGTTTGTCCTATGCTGAGCAATGTTATTCATTGCTCAAGAAGAGCACCGAAAAGCACTCAGAATGACGTCATGCGTACACACCCTATAAATTGATTTATGTACTTACTTGTAGTGATTGGAGGTGTAGTCGTCTGGGGAATAGTTTTACCTAAAATTGAAATTATATACTTAGTTTTGTGCAAGGTATTATAACTTAATGCTAAACAAATCAATTATTTTATTATGTAGGGGGGGGGGGGGGGGGGGGGGAGTCCATATCAACGATTCTATAGGTACGATATGCCACACTAATATTGATGGTTAATTTTTGGGTACCGGTATCATTCCTTATCTTTTAACACTGAACAAATGACACACAAAATTAAAAAAAATAATAATAATCATTGGTGTCCTATTTTTAGTAATTTTTTTTTAAGTTACAAGGGGGAAGGGGGGGGGGGAGAGAGAGATTGCCTGCCAATACTACTTTTAACATGTTCCAATAATTCAATAGGGTTATGCAAAAACTCAATTTTTATTTTATATATTTTTTTTAAGTTGGTTTAAGAAACTACGTAATGTCTATCTCGTATTTTGTCAGGCAAAATGTCTATCTCGAGATAGACATTTTGCTTCGCCTGACAAAATACCAGACAGACATTTTGTTCGCAACAAGATCGATATGCTCCATGTATATTTCTTCTCTATTTAGTATAATATACTTAAAATTGAACAAATATATACTTACACGCATTGAAATCAGTGATGAGATCATGGATTTCGCTGACATGGATAAAATTTGATGCACAACGATTAAGAGTAATGCACCATGTACAACCTGAAGTAGGTTGCTTATTTTCAGGTACACAAACTTCACAAGTTGTTCTATTGATACACGTCTCCATGTTCAGACAATCCGTGGCATTTGCAACCACGCTATAACAAGTGCCATCTACATTGACAGAAGACATACAAGCTGCGATACCATTGTGATTCCAAACCATACTGCAAGAGTTGTTGCCAAAACTCACGCATTCCGTGCAGTTCAACGTAGTCGGGCATGTTACAACTGGGTCAACTGTAACATAAAAAAAAAAAAATAATAATAATAAATAATAATAATAAATAAAAGTTTAATATGAGATCGTTGAATTTGGAGAAACATAAAATTAAGTGTTTTTGTATGAAGACATGTTTATAAAAAAAATCAACTCCCCCTTCCCCCCTTTCAATTTGAAAGTCTATACCGGTAGTGGCAAATATAGGGTGGTTTCATTCATGTTAAAGTCGACGCTATACGTGAGTGCTAAATAACGTGGACCAGTATCGGAAAATGACTCATTTTGCTAGTTTAAAAACACTTCACAATATTTTGTTAGAGCATTGATGCTGTTAACAGGTTGAATTAGTTTTTCAAGTATGCAAGAAAAACAATAATACAGTAACCAAAAAATGTATAATTTTCCAATGACAATAGCCAAAAAAACTACGTTTGTCCTATGCTGAGAAATTTTATTCATTGCTCAAGAAGAGCATCAAAAAGCATTCAGAATGACGTCATGCGCACACACCCTTATTACAGGGTGTGTTTTTAAGACCTGTAAACCACCAGACAAGGTAGAAAACAGTGAGAGAAAAAAAAATATATATATATATATATATAGATGGATGGATGGATTTAAATTAACAGTGATACATAATAGGATGTATCCGCATAATGTCATAAGCTTCGAAGCCATACTGAGTGATGATCCAATACCGGCCCATGTTGTTTAGTGATCCAGCATGGCATAGACTTGTACAGTATATGAATGCATACACCCTATAGAAATAAATGTTTTTAAAAAATGGTACAATAACAAAAATAAATAAATAAAAGATCAATTAAAAATAATCAATAATTTTCCACGCTAATAATATATATATTTTTTTTTTTGCCATTTTGTGCAGCAAAAATTTTTACTTCCATTTAACTAATGGAACAATTATATGTATATGATAAACAATTTGCTGCGCAAAGTTACAGTAAATATGTAAGTGAATAAATGCACCATTATAATACGTATATCAGTAAAGGAAACGTGCGATAAAAGCACTATCAATCAATATTATCATTTATCAATATAGGATCCGGCGAAAAAATGCATAAAAAAAAAAATTAAAAAAAAAAGGCTAAAAGGATAATGATGTCAATAATTAAATATCCATATATTTATGAACTGTTCACACAATAACTAAATATTCAATGGAATTTACAATAAATTGGATTACATATTACATATTAGATTACACGGAATAATGCAATATGTGCTTTTTAATGGTCATATGTATTCGTACAAATAGTAAAATTTATTACATTTTAAAAATATACTGTGCTCCGTGTGAACGAACCATCACACAAATAAGTATCCATGTATATTATAAATTATAATGCTGTTTACCAAAATTAGTATGACATATAGGCAAAAATGAGTAAGCAAAGAAAACGTCATGTTAATTTCGTTTTGTGTGACCAGCAGAATTGTGAAAATTGAGATAAGAAAAAACGGCCATTTTTATTTGCCATCCAGCTAGGATATTAAATAGCTTTGTTCTATGTTTAAATGTTAATATTAGATTACAAACATACAATATATACACATTATTATCAGTTTATATGTTTATAGAGGGTGTTTCCTGAAAACAACAGAGGTCAAGGTTAAATAATAAAATTGTAACAACACGATCGTTGCTCTCGCATTGTTTGACGTCCAAAATCACGTGACTTCACTTTTCTCCGAAACACAAATTTAAATGCATATCTAAAAATAATAATTTTTTTAGAATCCTATAAATGCTAATTTATACTTCAATGATTCAAATCAATACATTTAAAATTATTTCATTATAAAAGTCTATTGATAGAAATTACAGTAAAAATTTGTTTTTTTACCTTGTTTGACTGGACTTCCTAGTGAGGTTCCTTGACATGAAGCCAAGACAAAGAAAGTTGAAAATAAACCTAGTAAAGCTAAAAATACATAAGATTTTGCCATGGTTATGTAATCAAGGTATTGTAGGATATGGATAAAGGAATGTTAGGGTAAATTTAGGGTAAAATATAAGATAATTTTACGATTAAATTTCACACGCAATTAACTGTTGTCTGCCGATAACCATAAGACCGGAAGCAGCACGACGACATCATAAATCATACCAACATACTAAACTTTTTTGCTAAAATTTAAAGGGACCACAAAAAGTAAATTATGAATAAAAGTCAAGTAAAACAATTTAAAAACTACACATTAATTATATTTAGCTCTTAATATATTTAAAAAATTATACTTTGTTATTAATCTTAGGAGCAATCAGAGAATAATATTATTAAAGTAATTTAGTATGAATATTGTGCAGTTGGTTTCAGAAAAAAAGATCAAGTTGTCTTATTTTTACATCATAAAATATAAGAATATTTCAAGAAAAATAATTTTAAAACAAAAAATAAATTATTAAAAATAATTTTAATATCTTAATAGCACATTTTTTAAACATTCTAGAAAATTACTTTTAATTTGACTTTAAAGTATCTGTCAGAAACAGCTGATATTTATGGTGCCACGTTTAAAATTTGTATTTTTCCTATCTATAATTTTTGTAAAAAATGTATATTTCTTTAATATTTGGGACAATTTTATCAGTGATAATTTGTATAGCTGGTGATAAATATGGTTCTTTAGCAATATTTCAACATCCTAGACTTGCAGTTATACGTGCATTAATTGATAATATTACACATGGTCTCGTAGGCTGTGTTTCATGGTGGTTAGTTGTAGGTTTTAAACAACCTAAATTGAGTATATTTAACTCTTCTCGTATCAATCAATCATTATTTTGTTTATTTTTATCTTCAATTATAGATATTGATCACTTTATAGCTGCAGGGTCTATTTATGTACAGGTGAGAAAATCCTGAATCTAATTTGTATGCATGCATCATCAACGTATGGAATATATTTCATTTTAGACAACGTTTTTAAATTATTCTGATGAAGAATTCAATATAAAAACTTTAATATTAGTAAAAATATATTTTCATTTTTAATTTAATATTCATTTAAATTCTCATATATTTTAATCAATATGTTCACCTGGTCCTGAATTTGGACCAAGCGTTAATCGCTCCCTCCAAATAGTACCTATATTTATGTGTATGGGAAAACTTTAATGCAAGCTATCAGCGATTTATTCGAGTACATTAATTACTATAAACTAACTGGATATGGCAAGCTGGTGAATAATAAATCTTAAAATTTACTGTATTGGCTTAAAACCACGTAAAAGTGTGTCTCTTTATTTTCGGCCTTGGACGGTGCATCAGTATTATAGTTTATCCATAAGCCAGGGCTTAAGTAAGCCGGAGCTAACCGGAGCTAGGTAAAAAGTTTACCTAGCGCTTAACACACATAAGCCCTGCCATAAGCCTATAAGACAGCGGTCCTTCTTATCCCTTTTCTTATAATAGCGATAAGAGTTTAAACTGTGCTAACTTTATGCTATATTAACATGTTTCCGCAATTCAATAGAATAGACAATTCTAGGACCAATAAGTTTTACTACACCGATAAACCTCATTGTATTACAATTCTGACATTGTGTTTAAAATAAATTATTTCATATTTTCAGGATATCATCAATCTACCACATCGTCCACCGCTACATTGCTCCGGCCTATGCCTACTCATCACTATTGCAATATGGTTCATGACTGGGTATTACCCCGGAATGCATCTGTTACCCTGGGAGTGGCTAGTATCCTTCAGTAGTCATCACGTCAGAGATGCAACTAGAAGAGGTCTGTGGATTATACCATGGGTACTAACAACTCCAACATTGCCTTATTACCTGTACCTAACTTTAATTGCTCTAATACCACCTTTAGTAGCTATGTTTGCTCCAATACAAACTTTAGTAGTAATTGCTAATAATACTATTATTACTGTTTAATAGTTTTATTGAGAGTGACGTAAGGTTCGTTGTATTTTAAATACTGTAGTTTCACACATTTTAGGGGCTCATTGCTCAGCCCCTGGTAGGACTATATTCAATCAAACTTCCATGAGCACTTAAAAGACTTGATAATCTCTGTCATTGCGTTTTAAACCCTTGCGATAAAATGGCAAGCGTTTAGAGGCCCCCACACAAAATAATGACCCACCCATGAGCAAATACCATAAGTTGTTACCAAAATATTAAAATTATGAGAATATAGTAAATTAAAATGAAAAGGATAGAGGAAACTAGCAAGTGACTTATGCGATTTTTGTTTTCTTAAATATACAGAGATGATTAAGAACACAATTACAATTGTGTGTTCCTTAGTCAGTCATAATACAGACTTAGAGTGCCGTGTAAAAGCTCTTTCTGGTTTCCTCTATATCCTCTTGTTAATTTATTACTGCATACCTAATTAACCTTGATGGTCTCATTTCCTTAATTTATAATAATATGAAATTAAGGAGGCAAATAATATTCAGACATTCCAAATTTAAGTGATACAATTTGGCAGTTTTTTCTTTACAACACAGATCAGAATTATTCAGGTGGTTTTTACCTATGTAACTTATTCGCGGCAGACCACATGCTATAGCAGTCATCATTATATGCACACTTGTTTAATATTGTAGAAGTTAGGGACTTATCTGATTTTAACAGGTAACCAGATGTAGGTCGGTGGTTCAGATAAACGTAAATGGGATCTTATGCTGATGAATGGCATAGTATATATTATACTTGCTGTACTCAAGTTCATCAGCATCTGTTACAAAGGCTCCTTCCAAAACATTGGTATATTATTTTATGTACAGTTTCAGACAAATGAAAGATATATAACCATTTAAACTTTTGCTGCTTTTTTGTGTGCCTCAAACTTAGCGTGGAAACTATATAATTACGTCATATTCACGTGCATCACAAGGAATGTTTGGCTTGCTGGCTTAAGCAGCTCACCTGATAGATAACGCTACACCTGAGCATGCATCAAAACATGTGAATATGACGTAACAATATCGTTTCCACATAAAAATTTGAGGCGCGCAAAATAGCAACATGCTTAAATGGTATAACCTTTCATTTGTCTGAAACTGTACATAAAAGCAAAGAGAATAGCTTTAACAATTAAAGCACATAATATAGAAAATTGTAGTCCACAAAAATCTTCAATTAAAAGGGGGCGAGGGGGGGGGGGGGGGGGGTAGGGCTGAAATAAGCTGTGTCATCTTGCTTAAGCCACTAGGGCATCCCTAGATGACATATTTCTCAACAATGCTTGTAATTTTTATATTGTAAATAATTTTTGAAAAGGAAAAGACCATGCAATGCTTGTTGTAACAACGTGTTACTATGAACTGCCTGGGTCAATAAAGATCTTATCTTAGCAGTGTAATAATTTATTTTCATGGGTTAAGTGAAAATTTAAAAACGTGGGAGGAACCTAGGATTCAGAAACTGGCAAACTTGGGTATAAGAAAATAATTATGGCCCATTGGCTCACTTTGATTTGAGTATGAACAAGTTAAAAACATACTCAGGTATAATCATAGTCCTAAATAATATGATTTGTGTTGTACTGTGATGCATTGTTTAAAATAATAATTTTAATAGTAGCGGTAAAGGAAATACTAATATTCTTTGTTTAGCTTTACATAGCTGGTTGTAATTTTTACTGTATGAAAATATATGTTGATATGATAATATAAAAGAAAAAGATAGAGGAACCTTAGTGAAGAGAGTCCCATAGTTTGGTGAAAATCTTGCTAGCACAGAAATAAAGAAAGGAAAAAAAAAAAAAAAAAAAAACTAATTAACATCATTTTTTTAACTATAATTAACATCAAGATTTTTTTACCAAACTATAGGACACTCTCCAATATGGTAATTATAAGGCCCTTGCTGGTTTCCTCTACCCTTTTCTCTTATATTATCAACCCAATCTTAATGGTTTCCTATATTAATTTTGCAAAATTTTGTATTGTTTATTATTATTTTTTATGTCAAAATATTTTAAATAAGACTGATGATAATAAATGTGTATTAAAACATTTGAATTTATGTTTAATTGAAAATGTTTACTTTTTGTCTGATTTACTAATGTGTACTGAAGAAAACAATAACTTATACTTTCCTTTTTATGATTCTTTTCTTCCCACTATAACATAGTATGATGCTAATTGATTCAAGCACTTTGGTCATCTAAAGGCTCTAGAATTCCTAACTATACTTTTAAATATCCTAGGGATTTAAGATTCACAAAGCCTTTAAAGGCGTAGAACACCTTGAACAAAAAAGTTGCGCAATATCCTAACAAACCTGAAAATCAACGTTGATTTGGCCGGAGTCATTGATTTCTAATTTATTTTCCATTCACAAAATGCCACTACCGGTCACTGACGTCACAGTTTGCCTGGTCCACGTGCGCGTAAACCGGGTGTTCAAGGTGTTCTACGCCTTTAAGTGCCATAATATGTGCTTTGATGAATAATGCAAGTTTCAATAGCCTACATCTGTTGAATATTCCAATGCTATAAAATGTAGTGTTCTAAAAAAAATTAACATTCTATAAATTATTATTATTATAATAAAGATAACGTTACCATTTACATAATATTAATTAGAAAAACTGACTTAATAAATGAATAAAAATAGTTGATGGAAAAAACACAGGCAGATTGTATACAAATATACATGAACAAAGGAAAGAATAGGGAAACCAATAAGTGCCTTACCATGATGAAGTCCATATAGTAACAGCTTTTAGAAAAAAACACTCTTAAGTAACTGAAATAGAGAGTCATTGCCCTCAAAACATCTTAATTATATGTAAATATTTGTGTTAACTGTACCATCAAAATCTTCAGCTAGCTACACGGACTTCATTGTGGTAAGGTAATTGGTTTCGTTATTCTTTCCTTTGGTAAAATATATTCAAACCAAGATTAATTGGGCTAGCTTTGAAAATTTGGGAAAGAGGTGAGCATTAGCTGACAGCTAGGGTTGCCTTGTGTGTTTGTGTGTTTAACAGAGAGAGAGAGAGAGAGAGAGAGAGAGAGAGAGAGAGAGAGAGAGAGATTTTCTAACAGGGCAAACTTGAACAGTTTGAATAATCGAGGACAAAAGTTTCCGATTATAAAATGTATATATAAAATGCAATGCAGGTGAGAAAAGACAAGGGTTCTGGCGTGTTGGACATATGCTAGATGAGAGAGGTGTGCAAGACACCTAAGTGGCAACAAATAAAATATTGAAATCTGATTTATAAAATTAACAATCAGCTGCCAATGCAATGTTGTAATTTTGTCACACTTCACCCGTGTTCAAAATCTGAATGGTAAAAATTATTATGCTCCTGTGTACAGCCCTGGACAAAATAAGTTTGAGAACAATTTGTCTAGTCACATCCTGCAACACGTTACTATACTAACTTTATGAGAAAAATGCATCAGCTTCGTTCTTAAACTTTTGTTCAGAGGTGTACATACCATTGTTATAATAATATACTTTTTATATTTAATTTTTGTCTAACTGGGATAGAAATCAATTTCTCTCTCACACACAGAGCAAGCCTGTCAGCTTCAACGCTCACCGCCTATTCCTCAATTTGTCAAGTGTGTTTTTCGATCAAATCTGTTATGTTACTGATTACTTATTATATCTATAAGTATAGTATTAGGTGGTACAATTATAACAATTGCATAATAAAATTGTAGTTTGAACAATAGTGTAAGTTTTGTATGGTGTTGCTAAAATGTATGTTGTAGTTTGGAATTTTGATAGTAAAAATTAATAATACAATTATTTTACTATTTTAATTTCTCAGCTATCTTAATACTTAATTAATATGGGTTTAGGTGTAAGAGTGGGCTAGACACGTTGTCAGGCCTAAACCTTGCTCTTACAAAATCGTTTTTATTTTATTGTTTTTATTGCCCAAGTTTTCTAAAAATGACGACTATTTATAGTTTAATACTTGGTGAATACAAAAATATAAATTTTGGTATTATCAATAAGTTTTATATTAAAAATTACATAAAAAATGACGATTTTTTTACAAACAAATAGGTCTCTATGTATAGCCATCTAAAAAAATATATATATATTATTGATAATTACCCTAAAATAATAAATTCATAACTATTCTAGGTCTCTTTAGTCAATTTGTTGTTTTCTAGTTCATATATTTCTGGTACAAAAAAAATTAGTTTTACCATGCCATGGTTGCAAAATTTACATTTCTTGATAAAATTTAAGTACACGTTTTCAACATCTAATCTAATCATAAGTTTCTGCAAGAATTTAGTCTTTAATTTTCAAATTTTTCTAAAATTATCTTTGCCTAATTTTTTATGAATTGATGGCTATAGTGACACTGCAAATCTAGAATCTATACTTTTTTGAATTTGACAGGTATAAAACATAAAAGGTAATGTTAATATTGTTTAAAAAAAAACATGGTTTGCAAGGATGGCTCCTGCTTGAGCAATATGATATACATCTAAATATACATTATATTTTGTCTAGCCTCCTGTAGTCTATATACCTCATTCGTGATATTGTCACTCAAAATGATAAGTACTTTAGTTTGTTGGTCAGTCTGTATTATAATTATTATTGTATTATCTTACTGCGCTTTAAAAATAAATTCAAATGGATAATTTTTGGTATTTCTTAAAATACATGAAAAATAAAACAACGTACATTTTTTATTTTGTTTTTACTTTTTATTTATCATCTATGCACTGATCTACTTACAACTACAAATGGGCATGTTGCGCTTTTTTTCTTTTTCTCTTGTTTTCTTTTTATTATAATGAAAATTAAAATTGTCTTTCTATATTAGTTTTTTCCCCCAAAAAAACATTTTTCATACAATTTCATTTATCTTTTGTTTTACAATTAATTTTTTTTTCTTTATCTTCTTATTTTTTCTTTTTTCTTATTTATTTTTGCAGTTAGAGATATTTTTCTATCTTCAAAAAATATGATTAAACTGTTGTTTTTGAAGAGATCAGAATAAATATCCTTTTGGAATCAACTAGTTTACATAAAACAGCTCAAGAAAAAAAAAATTCTGTATAGATATTTTTTTCAAGTCACTTTTTATCTTCTTGTTCACTTTTTATTTTTTTAAAAAGGAGAAAATACATTTTATATTTATATTTTCACCTTTCTTAACTACAAATTTTATTTTTTTTTTAATACAAAGTTTCTAAAACACACACTCACTCATTTTGAAATTTATTTATTTTTTATTTGTTTTTGCACCCATAATCAAAAAAACACTTATTTTTTAAGTTCATTTTTCAGAAAAATGTCTTATGTATAAAAAAACTTGCGGAGATTCTTTTTTTACATATAAATGTCCACTTTTATTCACAAATATTTTTATATTATATATATATGTCACCAATTTTTTGAGTTTGCTTTAACAAATTATCACTTCTCCCCCAAGAAATTGATAATCGTTTTTATAACTCAAAAAAAGAATTGTTCAAATATTTATTATTATTTTTCAAAGCACCAAATCCCACACAAGGAAAAAAAAATTAAAAAAAAGTATAATTAAATAAACAAAAAAAAATATATTAAACAACTTCTCACACTTACACCTGGGTACCACATACATTTTTTTTTTTTGAAAATTTTTTATTTTAAATTTTTTAATCCCATAATATACATTATATATTTTTTTTGTACGAATACAACTTAAAAAGATACACATTTCTTTTGTCTAATATTTATATATATTAACACATTGAAAATTTATTTTTTTTTTCACAAGCCTTACACATTCATTTCTATGAGGCTTTTTTCATTTAAATTTTAACTCCATTGTTATATTTATTAATATTATTTTTTGTAATATTCATAATATTTCAATTAGTATTATTATTTATTTCTTTTCAAACTATTTAAAAATTTATCCCTTAATATCTTAAATTGCTGATTTTTATTTTCACAGCTAGAAAAAAATGAATTTACTTTTTTTTTTAATAATTAACATTTACATTAAAAATTAATTAAGTCAATTATTTTTATATATTAATATATTTTTTTTACAACCAAGTTGCAAAAGTTTTTTTTTCTGAGAGTATCGTTACGTTATTATTATTATTATTTATAATATTATTTATATAACTATTATGCATCAAAGTAAGAAGAAAAAAAAAGCCAGTTTATTTTTAAAATCAGTTTTCAAGTCACAGAATATCACCTAACGGAAAAAAAATTGAAAAAAATAAATGTTCAGAAATAAATCATGGTCAAAAAAGACACTTTTTTTCTTCTTCTAAAATATAAAGACAATTATTAAATATTTACAAAATCTTAAATATATATATTTATATATAATATAGTTTTAAGACCATGATTTTTTATATTTTTTATTTCATTTAAATATTAATATCTAAATGGTATTACACAATATAATTTTATATATATATAATATATGCTACATACTTATTTATATAATATTTCAATAATAATTAATAATAAAAAAGTCAGATCCAATAAAGAGGCAATGTCTTTTATTATCTTTTCACTTTTTTTCTTTATATATATATAAAAAGTCCACATAAAATTTAAGCCTCATTATATTTACAATTTTTTTTAAAAACAAAAAAAGAAAAATGCGCACTATGATTCTGTTGTTTCAACTCTCGAGCATTGGTATAATACTCTAGATAAAATAGCGGCAACATGTTGATCTAATATTTGACTCATAACTAATGCAAGTAAACGATGTTCTTGCTGTAAAAATAATGGTCGATTAGCACGATGTCTTGATAAATGTAATAACGTACCGGCAGCACGTCTTAACATGTCTAGACTAGTACCCATTGATTCAGGATTGTCTCTTAATGCTTGGATACCGTGTTGATTAGCAACAGCTAGAGCGGCCTGTTCTGCTTGTTCTATAAAACCTAATAATAACGATACAGTTGGTGCTTGCATCGCTACTACTCGTGCCGCACTAGACGCTGCCGCAGCTAACGAATGTAATAAATTAACTGCAAATTCACGTAAAGGTTGTTCTTCGGACCTACATAGTAACCTTGCTAACGTTGCACATAGTCTTTCTAATCTTGAATGTGGTGGTGTTGCTAATAATAAATCAACATTACTATCAGTAACACATAATTTACAGAGAGCTTCTAAAGCAAGTCTTTGTGGAGAGAGCAATGAGGAAGAAGTTGGGAATGGATCTTGACCATAAGCAGCAGGACATACTGCCCAATGTAGTAAACCATCAAATATTGGTCTCGATATTTCTTCAGGATGTTGTCCTAAATCTAATTGTCCAGATATATTAGCAGTCATAACTAATACACTTTCACGTAATATGTGTAGGTGTTCCCACCACCATTCGTTATCTCCCGCTAAACTCGAACAAGACGCTTCCGCACATTCGGCTGCTTCTTCGTCTCTATCGTAATTTCTTTGTTTTGTAGCTCTGATAGGATGATCGTGATGTAATAATATTAATTTTCCAAGTAATGATAAGAAGGCGGTACTTTTAGCAAACTCTAGTTCATTACCAGGTATGAACGTCAGACTTCTTAATATGTTTGCTATACACAAGCAACGTTTAGCGACACCTTCTTGTGTTTCACTAACTAACGTAAGACTTGCTTCATCACGAGCGTAACTTTCATCTTCGTAATCTTCAAGTCTTTTACGTCTCAATGTTCCGGCTGGATCTTTCACTACTAATTTTGGTTTTCCTTCTCCTTTCTCTTTATCTTTATCTCCCTCTTCCTCTGTTGCTTGTGGGGTTTCTGGAGGTTTCGGACTTGATTTTTCATCCTCAGGAACATCAATCTCTCCATTGGTTACAGTCTCACTTTTTTCTTTCTCTTCTTCTACTACTTCTCCTTCTTCTTCAACTTCCATCTTTTCATCTTCAACCTTGACTTCCTCGATAAGTTTATCCTCTTTTTCCACAACTTTTTCTTCTACAATCTCACTACTAACCTCTTCCTTAATTTCCTTAGCAATATCAATCACTATTTTTTCTTCACTAACCACAATTTCACTTTCTACAACGGGTTCTTTTTTAATCCTTGATAAAACATCACTTAAGGATTTTGTAGCACGTTTTTTCTTGTCACAATTTTTACGTTCTGGAATGGTTTTAACAGCAGTGATTTCTTCTGTTATTTCATCATTTTTATCCTTTGGTTCTTCTTTGATAACCACAGTGGTGGTAGTAGTGGTAGACGGAGAAGATGGTTCACAATTTTCTTTACTTTCCTCCGCCATCTCAACATCATTTTCAACCTCAGATTTAATTTTCTCGGTTAGCAGTCTCACAAAAGGTATGGTACCAAATTCAGCTTTGAAACATGGTACGATGTATCTCATACTATCAGCATTATTTTGTGGCCACCCTGAGTCAGTATCTGCTCCTGCTACTGTACCAGCACCAGGAGGGGCCATTAATAATAACGCTAACGGATCGTCCCATGGTTCTGTCTCGTCCCATTCTCTCTTAGAGTCATCAATGAATGGGTCGGAATCTCTCGGCACTACGGTTACTTTTTCTCCACGTCTTGTAGTCATGGAGTAGTTTTCAGTTTGACTGAGGAAGTTTACTCTGTCGTTGATGTCAATGTTGCGAGGACAGCCAAGGTCAACTTCAGGTGATGTTCTTACTGTGGTTTCGTACCTGCAAAAATACAACAAATTTAAGTATATTAGAAATTATCCATTATGACAATGTCATTTTAAATTGGAGTGATTTATCATCATTGATACCTCATTTTCTTTGCTCCACACAAGTATGCTGGTTTACCAGTGCGTTACCTAACTAGATGTGTGCATCTCTACTATCCTACTCTTAAGTATTCCATGACCATACTTTAATTACTCTTATTACAAGAAAAACTACTGTGGAGAAATTTAAATGTGATGCACATTATTTACTTTTACATGTTTTAATGTAGTGACAGTTGGAAAAAATCACAAAATACTTAATGAAGCTATTTGTAATGAAGTACAGGATGCAGAAAAATAATATTGTAATGAATTTAGAAGTAAATTAAACACAAAAATCTCGAATTTAAATTGTACAGAAAACTCTCCAACTCCAATTGACAGCAGCCATCAACAGTGCTATAATAAATCTTTATATTCCTTTAAGTGGGATGACTTCAGCAAATTTTCAAAAATTATTTACACCTAACTAAAGTACATAGAAACATGAAACAAAAACCTAAACAATAGTGCAAAAATCAAGCTTTACTTTTTGTTTCAAGTTTCTATGGGCTTTAACTAGAGAGTACATAGTTATTTTTTTGAAATTTTGGCAAAAGTAACCCTACTTGACAATTGTGAAATTAATTTGTATAAATGTCCATATTTTGACTCCTTCACACGATCAAGAAGTTCCCTGTATACTAATAACTATCAATTTTAAAACAATCAATTTCAGTCTTAAACTTACCATTTCTTTTCAGTGATTGCTAATTTCTTATCCCCCACAATGGTAATATTATCTCTCTCCTCATTCTCATCAAACATATCAGTCAGACTTCTTCTGAAATGCTCTAGGAGCACATCCAGTAAACCAGGTAAATTGGCAAGACCAAAGTACGCCACTGTGTTATCGTCAAAAAGTAACACATTGAGTACGTCTAACGCCCAGCAACTCTCTGCCAATAGTCCTGAACGTAGGCTCATCATTATCCTCCAAGCCTCGACTGGAGCTACATCGCTACGTCCCATACGTCGTCGTTTGTAAAGTACTGGCATCGTGGCTTCCACAGAGTCAGGAGGGAACGTCATATGGTCTCTCTTGCCTCCTAGTTGGTGGTGTTGGTAAGACTGTTGTTGAGATTGGACTTGAGGGGAGGAGATAGGGGTTGCTCCTGGGGGTAGGTGGTTAGGCATACCAGGCTGTGGACATAAACAAAATCACTATTAAAACACATTCTTATTATAACAAGTAATAACTAGAGTAACTGAATAATAAAATGCTATATTTTGAAAGTGCATAAACTGAAATGTGTTTGCAACATTGCAACATGGTACATTAGTAACAGTACAGGTTAATGAAGAACATTAAAAATGAAGTAATTGACATGTTAGTATTTTACCTTCATGCCATGGGGAGGCATAGGGAATCCACCCTTGATATCAGGTCTGTAGGGTGAGCTCCTTTGTACACTTCCCATTGGCGGCCGTAGTGGAGAACTCTGACCAATACCAGGAGAGGGCATGTTGGGCATCCACTGTTGCTGCTATAACAATTGCAAAGTATTAATATTATGAGGATTACAGTATGGTGAGTTGAATTTGCAGCTTAGGTTTTGATTTACCCAGCAGATTGCATTATCAATTATGAACCGTCATTTAATTTAATTTTAGTTAAATGTAAACTTTGACTTAAAAAAAAAAAAAAAAAAAAAAAAAAAAAAAAAAGGTTCTGCAAAGTAAAGTGAAAAGAATCATGAATTTGGACAGTGATAGGCTGCTCTGGAAAAAAAAGTATTTGTTTCATTTAAAATTTAAAATTGATAAAAATGGAATGCTGCTGATGCGTTTATTAATATTCAGAATTTCTGTTCATTCTTTTCAGGTCTAACGAAGAAAAATTAAAAAGAGATAGTGATGTCATGATCAGGTGTTCTTAACAAAGAAAGTCACAATTCTATAGGTACAATAGGACACGCTAATATCGATTGTCAAATTTTTGACAAAATTTCCTATCTTTTAAAAGTGAACAAATGACACGCAAAATTTCAAAAAGTCGCTTGTGTCCTATCGTACCTGCAGAACCGTTGCAAAGATTAAATATACCATCTGATAATTTTAAAGCTCAATATTTGAGTGTAGTTTACAGAACCAACTGTAAGTACAGAAAAGTATTGCTTTGTGTGAACAAGCCATAACAATAGTTAACGTTGTGTACATGCACAGGACAGATTCTCACCTGTGGTGGTTGTTGATAGCCCTGAGGTCCACCAGTAGGAGGATATCTATGATGTTCCCACTGTGATCCTCCTGGTCCTGTGGGAGGACCTGGAGGTCTAGGACCCCACTGTTGTGGTCCTGGAGGACCTCCTGGACCTGGATATGGACCAGCGGGACCTGCTACACCTCTGTACTGGCTGTTGTTACCCCAACCTGCAAGCAAAATCATTTCAATTTAATTTATGTACGCTCACAATTGTGTACACGTCTATTTGTACATGTTTAAATATGTTATTTTAAATCTTGGACTTAAAACCTATAATCAATAAGATTTACAAAAACACAGCTGAATTTTAGCATGCTAATTTTTTCTTCTTTCTTTTAAAGCCTCTATAAAACATGAATGTTACAGAGTGGCAACACACACATTTTGCTGAACTGAACAAATGAGCTTACACCTATTCAATCTCTTTTAATCTTAAAATAAACCATCTTAATAAAGATTAAGATATTTATTTTGCTATACTCACCATACATGGCTGGCCTCTGTTGAGGGTATGGAGCATACGGAGGTTGTGGAGGCTGTTGATCCTTATTGAAGTCAGGGTGTCTTCTTGGCTGAGGTGCAGGTGGAGGCATGACTGCCTTGCTGCCAGGACCTCCCGAGGACATTGGTGACCCAGGGTACATCTGCTGAGGACCTGCACTTGGACCTCCCTGACCAGGGTATACCTGAGACACAAACATGACAAGAAGGTAAGACACAACAGTAGAGACAAAACAAAGAGAATCAAGTTAAAGTTGATGTTAGTACAGCATTGAATCGATTTTCTACTACAGCACACTTTTTTTTATTACTTGTGTAAACCATTCAAAAGACTGGAAAAGCAATATGTATATAACCGTCATGTATATGAGTGTCAGGTTATCACGTTGTAATATAACCATAAATGTGCTATATCTGATTTGTTATTTTTACATAGCTCTTCTGACTAATGAATCAACTGTTTTGAGACCAACTTTTAAGTGATTTTTATCACATCCACTTCCATTTGCACATATTGATGAAGTCAAATAACTTTCTTGTAAAAGTAAATTTTTTTGATGTGACTATGAGTTCCATGAACAGAAGAGTTATGGTTCAGTTGCAACATCATTGTTGCACAATACATTTTTTCAGATAAGAGAAGGCTAGTTGCAAACGCAGAAACGGACGCAAATGTGATCAAAATTGCTTAATCTGCCTCACAAGTTACTTTTTTCTTAGAAATTACTTTTATTTTTTATTTCTAGGTATCCAGTAAGCTTGTAGAAGAGAGCTTTAAATGTATTTATTACTTTATTTCGTGTTATAACTACTAAGAGTAAATATATATATATATATATATATATATATATATATATATATATATATATATATATATATATATATATATATATATATATATATATATATTTAATTTTTAAAGCTACAAAAATAACCTTTAAAATTTCAATTTTTTAGAGCTTTGAGAAACTTATTTGCTCATTTCAAGATGATTAAATATTGCTTTTTCTTTCTTTGCAATGTTTTCTTACAACACTAACAAACAACAATTTATCTCAACTCTCAAAAATATTTCATAGGTAGAAACAATGCTGTACTAAAATTGTATTACAATATTTTAGTATTAAAAACAAAAAGCAAAAATAAAAACACAGGCTTTAAATTGTATTATTTTAAGAAAATATTCCAAATAAATCAAATAATTTAGAAATTATTGCCACTTTTCATGGACTTTTGCTTTAATTAATAATACAACTTATTGCCTTATAAATTAAATAAATTGCAACAAAATAAAAATAAGTTTAAAATGCAATGTTATGCAATTAACTGTATTAAATTCGAAGAAAAAAAAAACTTTTATTATCAAGCAAAATAATATTTAAAAATGAAGTTAAAATAAACTTTAGTTTAGTATGGCAACTTTTTACATAAATGCAATCACAATTTACATATTATGAAATGACATATAAATTAGCCATCATCAAATAAAATATCAAGCAGTTAATAAAGCACACACAACACAACAAAAAGCTAAAAAAAAAAAAAAAAAAAAAAAAAAAAAAAAAAAAAAAAAAAAAAAAAAAAAAAAAAAGCGGGGACAATCACACAATAAAAACACACACACACACACACACTACATATTTACAAGACAATTAATGCTACTAATAATATAAAAAAGGAGGTTATAATTAATAAACGTACTTGGTATGGTGGATTCTGGGGGTGACTTGAGGGTGGTTGCTTATGTGGGGAGGTTGCGTGTGGTGGTAAAGGCATCTCAGTATTAGGACCAGAAAAAGGTGGTCTAGGCATATCAGTATTGGGTCCCACAAACGGAGGTCTAGGCATATCAGATTGAGGAGGTCCAGGGAAAGGTGGTCTTGACATCTCTGTTGTCGTAGGTGCAGAAAAGGGAGGTCTGGGCATGTCAGGCTGAGAGAAAGGTGGCCTTGGCATATCAGACTGAGAGAAAGGTGGTCTTGGCATGTCTGTATTAGGCACCGAAAATGGTGGTCTTGGCATATCAGAATTAGGCACCGAAAAAGGTGGCCTCGGCATATCAGTATTAGGTCCTGAGAAAGGCGGCCTTTGCATCTCACTCTGTGGCCCTGAGAAAGGAGGTCTTTGCATTTCATTCTGAGGCCCAGATGAAAAAGGTGGTCGTATCATATCATTCTGTGGCCCAGATGAAAAAGGTGGTCTAATCATTTCACTCTGTGGCCCAGAAAAAGGTGGTCTTGTCATCTCATTCTGTGGCCCAGATGAAAAAGGTGGTGGTCTTGGTAAATCAGTATTAGAAGAAGTAGTAGTAGCAGTAAAGGATGGTGGTCGTGATGGCATCTCAGTTTGAGTTGGCCCTGAGGTGAAAGGTGGCCTTGTCATCTCTGATTGAGGAGGAGCAGAGAAAGGTGGTCGTGGTGGCTGTTGCATCTGCATCTGTTGTGTAGCAGAACTGGGGCTACCAGGGAAGGGGGGTTTCACAAGCTGATGAGGAACACCACCTGCCTGTGGCGGCTGTAAGATACAAACAAACAAAAACAAAAACACAAAACGTAGTAAGCTAGCTTTGATAAAGTTTCCTTTTATATATAATATATACACATTACACATAAAATGTGTATGGTAGGGGCAGGGGGTGTAAATAACAAAGTGAGTAAGACACATGGAAAATTGAAGCTAAAAACTAAGGGGAGGGGAAGAGGTGATAATGTCATGCTAATTTTCATAATACTTTTGGACAGCTTGAAAAAAAAAATGAGGATTTTAATAACTGCAAGCCGTTGAAGTAAAAAATTAATCCTACATTAATTAGTGCAGTTTCTAAGGGGTTGATTGCTAAATAAAAAGGCTAAAAATATGATTTATTGAGCGTATATTATTACTTAAACCAATTTCAGTGTCCCTTGTTGATAAAACAACAACAACAACAAATGTACTGTACGATACATATAAAATTTAAGTCAAATGACTCTACTTCAACAATGCAAGTTTATGCATAACAATAAGAGAGGTGTCTACTACTGCATGTCTCTGAATTTTCCGTCACTTATGTTAAAACACACCAAAATGTGGTTGCCCACCCTTGTCTCTTTTCTCTCTCTCTCATTTGCATGTTACTCATCGACTCACATAAGACTCACCCACCTCCTATCTTAACCAAGCTGTCCAAGTTAAGTAAAAGACAGATACATACATCAGTAGACAACTATCTTATGCATCAACTCATATTGTTTCCGTAAAATAATTCCACTGACATTTTTATAATCAGTATGAAACTTAGCACTTCAATTGATTCAAATTGTAGCAATATTATTAGGATATAAATATTTCTAGCTTCAATTTTCTTGTCTAAGGGAATGTGGGTATTACATATACACATAAGCATGCTATAACAGAATAAATAAAGCATATTCCAAACAATTTGAAATAGGATAGAATAGATAAGACCCAAGCAACAAGCAAATAGTCAAAAAGCATTGAAACCAATTTTGTCATTTATATTAATTCCAATGTATATTTTTTTTATCTTACTTTAATCTTAAATAAAATTATTTGAGTGCAAAATTGTGAAACAAAGAAAAAAAATGTGGACCCCAAAAATAGTAACATAAAACTTTGTACAGGTGCTTGTTTTTTGTTTTATTATTATTTTTTTTTTTGTTAGTACAGTAAGAATTTGCACACATATATGTAAAAAAGTAGGTACGACATAGTATTTAATTTAAAAATTAAATCTTACTGTACCATAAAATAATTTTGTGCATAAAAAAAAAAAAAAAAAAAAAAAAAAAAATGAAAATGTAACTTTAACAGCAGGAAAATTTTATACTGTCATTATTATTGTAGTTTCAAATGTTAAGTTTTCATGTTTAAATATATTTTCTTTACCCAACTATATGAGCAATGAATAGTTTCTGCTATGGTAAGCAACAATGTAAGAACAAATCTTAAAGAAGCCCAATTCTGTTTTCTAAACCTTTTAAATGAAATACCCTTTCTCTTTGAGTAGTGTGCCAAAATCTAGCAATGTGTTTATTTTATTAGCCCTGTGTTAGCAACATTTTCACCAACCTACAGGGCATCTCTTTACTAAAGTAAGGCCCTTGTTGATTTCCTCTATAACTCCTTTTAACTGTTTCTTTTTCCTTAATTATCTTTGTATAAAATTTGAGCTATTATTATTATTATATATTTTTTAATGTGCTTATAACGAGAACTAATATTTATTTATTTTCATTAAGCTATAATTTCATTTGTAATGAATTAGATTGCATGTAACCTTCTTAAAAATCATTAAAGTTTCATGCTTATTGCACTAAGTAAATATTGCTCAGTGTGAACACTCCATTAATCAAGTGGGGTGTGGCTTTGTCCACATAATAAAATTTATTACTCTCTATCTCATAAAAACTTGAAACAAAAACTAAAGTGAAGCTTGATTCTTGCACTATCTTTTAATTTTTGTTTCATGTTTCTATTAAAGTGTAGATAATTTTTGGAAATTTGGAGCCGCTTGACTGAATTGTAGCAGTAATTAAATTTTAATATTTAAAACATGTTGTCAGTATAAAGTTCTTCTGTTAAAGTTACATAACATCCCACCTTCCCACCTTTTTTTTTTTAAAAGTATAAACATACCTGATCAGGTCTATAATATTCTTGTTGATATCCAGATGGAGGTGCCCCTTGTTGTTGTTGTTGTGTTGGTGGTGGCTGTGGTCCTGAAGGCGTAGCTTGTTGTGTTTGAGGACCTTGACTTTGTTGTGACGTTGGAGGTGTTGGGCCTGATTGTTGAGGACCCTGTTGTTGTTGTTGTTGTTGCTGCTGCTGCTGCTGCTGCTGCTGTTGTTGTGGACTACCAGGTTGAGGTGGCACTGATTGGCTTGCTCCATATCCACCAGGTCGAGACGGATGTGGTGGATATGACGAGGGGCTACCTTGAGGTCCCGTACTTGTAGGAGGTCCTCCTGGAGTCCATCTTGAGTACATTTCACCTTGACTGCCTGGTGGCATAGAGCTAGGTGGACCTCCACTTCCTGGTGGACCTTGTTGTTGTTGTTGTGGGGTGCCACCTGGACCCATTGGTGGGCCTCCTTGTGGTCCATAACCCCTGCAAAATTATTTTTAGATTAGTTATACAGCAGTATGAGATTTATCAGTACATTTTTATTTGTATTATTTTTTTAAGCAGATATAAATATAATACTTTTGATTGTTTTGGTATTGAATTAAAATATTACTGGCAAATATGCTTGTATCTGTGATTAAATAAGTCTTTATTAAAAATTTTGATACAGTTTTGAAAGGGCAAGGTTGTGCCCCTATTATGTCTTGATAACTCTTACAAAATGATAACGCAGACAATATGTACATATTTTTAACTTGACCCAAAGACTCGTGTTTTTAACAGTCTCTATATTTAACATACCTATCACTCTCGGGCCCATAAGGCGGGTACATAGGTCTACCCCCTGGTTGATATGGAGGATTACCACCTGGGTATTGTTGCTGCTGTTGTTGGGCAAAGTCAGGTGGACCTCCACGTCCATATTGATCTCCAGGTGGGGGTGGGTAATGTCCAAAACCTGGTTGTGACTGGTAACCTCCTGGTTGCATTCCTGGAGAAAAGGATGGACAAAAATAAGCATTTTATTTTTTATATATATAGTACTATATATTTTGCTAGTTATTATCAGAGTTAAATCTTGTTGTTGTTTTTTTTAGCAAGCAGTTGGATAAGGTTGGGAAGAATAATTTAAAAGACTCCTAACATAATAATCAAAAGGTTGTATTAAAAAAAAATCATTCAACAAAGGCAAATCAGCCATAATCTCTCAATTACATGCTTCATCTGAAGTTGTCATGAAAGCAGCAAGTGTTCCATCTGCATACATAACTGAAGATAGGACACATGTGGTTTCTGTTACAGATGAAACATTTCTACAAAATATAATAAGACAATTTGGAAAAAAACTGCAATTAAAACCAAGATTTAACCCCAAAAACAAATTCAAAATAAAATTCATAGTAAAAAAATTAAATCTACAAAATAACAGAAACACAATTATAATCATTAAACAAAACACACAGAAAAAAACATAAATAATACTACCTCCTAAAAAAATTGTGCCTATAAAAAAATAACAATAATAACATTCATGCTTGATACATATATATTTGAAATAAAAACACTGTTAATTAATCAAGAGAAAAAAAAATGTCACGCCAAAAACTGAAAATAAAAAAAGTTAAGATTAAAAAAACTGAAATCCAAAAAAGAAAAATTGTGAGCTAGTTTATGTAGCAGTCAGCTCAGTATTTTTGAAAATTATTATTATTATTTTGCCAGTAACAACCACATTTTGTTTTTATCTGATAAAGGAAGTAGAGGTGTAATTTTTTTTTTATAAAAAAATATATATATAAAAAGAAAAAAAAAGTTTTATTAATCAAGGTACATGCAAATTTTGTTAGTTAAATAATAATAATAAAAAAAAACTGGCATTACTATTTTACAAGGGATTCAAAATAAAAGCTATTTTACAATATTTTTAATTAATTAATTAAATTATATATTGTCTAAAAATTATTTTAATTAAATATTCAGTTACTTCTTGCTATTCTCAAAATTTAGTATTAAAAATCATTGTAATTACTCAATTAAATTTAATTAAATTTAATTTAAGAATCATTATTTTAAAACTTTTAGATTCTTCACATAGAAGATTGAAATTAGCATTAGGCCTATTGAATAGCAAATTTAAAATTGATTTATTTCTTAGAAAAAAACATAGCTCAGAAAAATTCTATATATGTGGAAAAAAAAAGTGTAACTAACGACCGGATATCCATGCTTTTAATGTGTTTTTAGTTTTTAAAATACAACTAATTTTAAATATAATTATTTTATACCATTTACTATATTATGCATTATTGTCAGATTTGCTAAGGATTTTTTTTATTACTTTTGCTAACTTGTGTAAAAATCTAATGAAAAAAAAAAATAATAATAATAAAAAAAAACATCGTGCTTTAGCGATTTAAATAAAAACTAGCACTTTTCATTCTTCTTCTAAATCATTCATCTTATTAGATTTTATTCATTTTGCAAGATCAGTTTTTATAAATTTTCTGAAATGTAATAAATAAATAATAGAGTGCTGCAAAAATTAATATAGTTCACATGCAATATAATAAAATAAATAAATAATAAAAATACATCCAAGTGTATGAAAATAAGCAACAAAAAATAGGACAACTAGAATTTATCATGCAATAATAACCAACATTGACAAAAAACGAAAAACAAAAGAACAAAGCTATAGCATGAACAACGTGCATACCTTGGGGTGGTCTTAGAGGTGGGACAACATTTGTCCCAACATGATAATGTGGTCCAGTAAAACAAGAGGAATTTGACAGTGACGGTAGCGGTGTAGCGGGAGTAGAACCCGAGGAGACCCCTGATGGACCATGAGGTATACGCATGGATGTCGAACAAGGTGAAGAAGAAGTAGAAGAAGTAGTAGAAGAAATAGGAGGTAGATGATGTGGTGGTGGTGGTGGTGGTATAGGTGGTGGGGGTAAAGAAGGTGGTGGATCATCAAATGGATTGGAAATACTGACGTTATCTGTCGATACAGATTACAGTTTTAATATTAGAGAGAAATATATTCAGTTTTTTTTTTCTTTTTATTATTACAAATATTATTATTATTTAAAGAGCTGACTGCTACACTTTGGTATTGAAATACTGCTTCAATTTTCTTTCTTTTTGTGCTTGTTCTGCTGTAGAGAAATAAGCTAACCCAATATCAATGTTTAGTATTTTGGAGTTAAAAAGCAAGACTTTGCGAGGCTTTTCGTTATTTAGGATTATTAGCTGTTGAAATATTTTTGATTCTAGTGTGTTAAGTGTTCTTACACCCCCCCCCCCCCCCCACACACACAAAGAAAAAAAAGTGTAATCCCATCCACATTATTATAAATTGTGTTCCGCGCACTCACAATGGAATTATAAATACTATTCAATTCTCCTTATTTTATATAATAAAAGGCTTTTCTTTTTTTTTTCTTTTTTTTTTTTTTTTTTTTTTTTTTTTTTTTTTTTTTTACTTTTCACCAAGTTTAATCTAAAATAGAAAGAGGATAAAAGCGTGGAGAAACTTGCGTTTTGTTGAACTTTGCACAGAAAAATCCATACTTTTGTTCCTTAAAATGACAACTTATTGCAATTATAACCTTTAAAAAAAAAGGCAGATCCTATTTAGGATTATCAAAAAGCCTCACAAGCCAAGCAGATAAAAAAAAAAAAGCACAAGGACGTATTTTTTGTATTTTGTGAGTGCAAAGTTGATATATATTTTTATAATTAGAATTTGGTAAATCTGATTAATTAATGCTGCTATAACATGCATGATACATTGATGAAAATAATGATTGAATTTTAACGTTGCAGTCACAAAAAAACAGACCATATCACCAGGTAAAAAAAAAAAAAAAAAAAAAAAAAAGACAAACACACAACATACAAACATAGAAGCAACCTCAAAAGCAAAAATAAATTCTATGAGAAAAAGCCAGATACGATAAAAAAAAATTTACATGGAAAAAAAAAAGCGATTTATTCTTCCTTCATAAATTATATTGATTCACTTTTGAAGTTGATTCTACTTAAATATATAAAACACCGATCCACTTTTGTACGAATCAAAAACACCCCGAAATATGCAAGATGAGGTTAAAAAAAAGTGAGTGAAATTTTTTTGCTTAATTTAAGAAACAAACCAAAATATTAAAAAGGTTGAAACTGCTTTAAAATGATCTAGTAAACAAGACTCAGAATTTATTACGTCATTAAAGAAGCTACAAGAAAAGTACGTACTCTATTTAATGTTTTACATGTTAGAACAAAGCAAAGTCTTCAATTTAGATTTAGACTAACGAAGTTTTTTTTTTTTTTTTTTTTTTTTTTTTTTTAAACAATTAAGGAAGCATTAACTTTACAGTTGATTGATAAAAAGATTTGATAGAAAACCAAATAGATTTGAAATATTTGGGAGCGAGAGGTTGAGCTGCTACTGACAGGGCTGCCTTGCATGTGCGAGATTTTTAATTAAAAGTTTTATCAAACCTTTTTATTATCCTAAACTATTATTACTATCTTTTCATACTGTAATCTTGTTTACGATCAGTTTAAGTCCACTTAAAACCTTATTATTAGTTAACAGGTAAGCCTAGAAAGCCCAAGAGTATGATGTATAGCTCACCAGGATGAGGTGAAGGAGCGTTGGACTGTGACGCTGGCCTCTGTTGTTGTTGCTGCATGGGAGGAGAGCCGTAGTCAGGCGTACTACCTGGGCCTCCTGGGTAACCTCCGTAGCCGTAGCCGTCCATTGATGCAGAGCCAGAGCCAGGGGGAGGGAAAGAGTCCTGAGAATTACTCGAGCCTGCAAGTTATACACAGAGGTTAGTTCAAATTAATAAGTGGAAAGACAAACACTTTGTTTTGTTGATTAAATTGATTACTCTTGAAATTGTTAGAAAGTTGCTATTGCACAAAATTGAAGAGATTTAGCATTTTTTTTTTTTTTTTTTTTTTTTTTGTTAAATCCTAAAATAAACTGCAATCTTAAAATCATGTCCATGGTGAAATTCTTCCCTCAATTCCTAATATACCCATATTACTCTAACTGAACCACTGGCCAACTTCCCTGTTAAACTACGTTTTACAATGTTAAATGAATGAGTTTTTATCACAACAAGACTATATCCTTGAGTGACATTATTCTCTAGATCATACCTGGTGAAGGAACAGAAGAAGCCTTGGGTCCTTTTTTCTTTGTGCTTGCCTCTACTTGGCTGATGATCGGTTGAGGATCGATACCACCTCGATCAAAGTGACACTCGAAAGGTAGCAGATGTTTGGTGTAATGTTTACGCAGTGTGTAAGCAGCGGAGGACGATGCTCCGATACCCAACTGACCTGCCACGTCCTTCCATGTCTTTGCTTTGGTTACCTGAAGACAAAAAACAATAAAGGTCATTTAGTCGTGGAAATATACTGTATGTATGTAATTTGAGCTATCATATGAAAATATTTGGATTTTTAATGTAGCAATAAAAACTTAATAATTTATCATGCATTAAAAATATTTACACTTTTTTTCATTGAATATTGGCAGTATTATGGTCATATAAAGAATAGTAAAATGCTTAATTTATATATATATATATATATAAAATTAGCTATATGCGATAATTGATAATTAAAAAGATTCAAAAGAAAAACACTAGATTGATTATGAAAAACTGGGGAATGGGAGATAGTTGGAGCTTGGACTGATACAATAATAGAGAGAGAAAAATCTAACTCAGGTTAGAAATAATTTCTTTCCGGTCCATGTCAAAGATCACACTATCTCCTACTTTACAATTTTTCCTGATCTATCTGTGTTTTTTTTTCTGTTGGATCTTTTTAATGAAAAAAAGAAAGAAAGAAAAAAAAATTTTTTTTTCAACGTTTTCAATAACGTAACTTGTATAATATGTACATTCTACAAAATTATAGATATTAAGACAAAGGAATACGGGCTCAGGAAAGAAATCTCAGCTTGCAGGTTTTATTCTGAAATGGATATTTGATAATACATAACAGACCATTGCCATTACTACAATTAAATTACGACTTTTAAAACAAAACTCCCACACATTATTAACATACACACCATAGAAATAAATATATAAATTGTACAACAAAAGTAGACAAAACTACACCATATACACTCACACATATACTGTACAACGCACTTAAAAAAAAAAAAACTCTTACTACTATTTTCTTATTAATTAAGTGATATTAAACATAGAAGTATCAGTGTTTATTTAGATTTAAAATATTTCATTTCTCTGAGTTATTACGTTTCCATAAAAGTAAATGAAATTAGAATTTGGGAACTTTTTAAAATGAAAGATACATACTTCAATGTTAATTATCGTAAAATAATAATAATAAACTAAAATAACTATTATTAATATAATAATACCTCCATAAACCCTGCTCGTTCTTTAACGAAGAAATAAAGTCTGAAGAGATCTAAAGTATTCTTTGAGATAGTTGGACAAGCGTTGATAGGTGTTCCTCTTTCATCCATAAACTGTAGAAGTTTATCCAACCAGGGTCGTCTTTCTGGATTATCGTCCATCTCGTACAGCTTACTCAGACTGTCCGGCTTCTGTAATCGTCTCTTGGTCAGCTTTGCAGCTTTCATGGGTTTTGTATCGGGGGAGGTGGGCACTCCACACGTTGAAGAAGAAGTAGAAACGTTGAGCTATAGATAGACCAAGATGAACAAAACGTCTCCTATCATCATTTAAGTCTCCCTTTTCTTTAAATAATTATACTTTATTGTTTTTTAATTCATTTTACTTTTTTTTTCTTAAAATTTTGTTTTTCGTTAGCTCAGTATTACATCAAATTATTTTTTAGCATTATTAATTGTTTACCCACCAAAATTATTACCCCACCCCCTTATTAATAAAAGTAAAGTAAAGTAATGAAAATATTATAAATAATACTAGAGATGTAATCATTAAGTATGATGTCCTATTTTTAAATTATATTACCGCATTTAAAAATAATAATAAAATAATTAAACTACTTTGACAATTTTCTTTGTTCTGACACCAAAATTAATGAAATGCATTTTCAGAAATCACATGGCTTATTCACATGATGCAAAATATCAGTTCTTCCAAATAGAGATCTCGTAGCAGATTTTTTTTTTTTTTTTTTTTTTTATCATTCGTCTACGAGCTCTGTGAAAAGAACAGGTACGATGCAAGGTCGCATCACAAAAAAACTCTACAACGACGTTTCTATCCGGAAGACTTAAAGTAGTTTGAACGAGTTTTGATATTATTTAAACGCCGTTTTAGTGCTACCTATAAATTCCCTATTTCTCTATGCTCCTATTGATGTAATAAAAAATACATTTAGTTCGAAACGCAAATAAAAAAATAGCCGCAAAGTCGAGCATTTTCCTCATGCAACATTGGTTAATGGCTGAAAAAGCCAGGATCCTTCCACAGTAGATCATTCATATTTCTGCGAAAGTGTATTTAAATGGACTCAAAAACAGATAAATCAGCTCTTTGATAAACAAAGAAACTTTTAAAAGCATTAAACTAAATTTGGTTCGAAACGCACTGAGAACTTTGTGACTAAAAGAACTGAAAATGAGAATTTTTTTTGTTAACCAGTAATTTTTAAATAGTTCGGAAATTGGCCGCTAGAGGCGCCGAATCATGGCGATCGCGGGAGAAACGAGATATAAACGTCAATTGAGCTCATAAACGTTAATAAAACTCTTGTAATGTACTTAATATGTATTAACTTCATTATAATTAATTAATATATGCACTGAGAAGCGAGAAAAGTGTTTGATTAGAAAATAGTTACAAAAAGCAATATATATATGATTTGCTGGATTATCTCTTAGTGCCTTGACAGCACAGTTTGGTAGAGCGCTGCTTTTACACGACGAGGGTCAGCGGATCGAGACTCGGTTATTGCAAAGTTTCTAATGATGAAATTAAATTCAAGTGAGCGCCAAACTTCAAATAAATTTAAAATCAGCTGTTAACAACCTCGTTCAAACTACTTTAAAAGCATAGAACACCTTGAACAAAAAAGTTGTGTAATATCCTAACAAACCTCATTAAATCCTAACAAAGTCATTGATTTTTAATTTATTTTCCATTCACACAATGCCACTGGCAGTCACTGACGTCGCAGCTTGCTTGTTTTACGCGCGCGTAAACCGGGCGAGCTGTGACGTCAGTGGCATTTTGCGAATGGAAAATAAATTAGAAATCAATGACTTCGGTCAAATCAACGTTGATTTTTAGGTTTGTTAGGATATTACACAACTTTTTTGTTGAAGGCGTTCCACGCCTTTAATACATATTTTTTTAAATACAATAAATATGCTCAATTGCAATTAAGATTCAATATAAGTAAATTTATTGCAAATTACAATTCTTACGTCATGTGAAAAGGCCTTACGCTACATAAAAATAATTTCTTTGTTTACAAACTTTGTTAGATCCATAGAAACTTACTGCATAAAATTTAAGCATAATTTTAAAACAATTATGCAAAACTAATACTTACATAACTACACCCCTAAACTAAATATTTTAAAAAAACACAATATTTCAATTTTTTTTAATGAGCTAACGAAATATAATGCATGTCATTAATAAATAATAATAACAACTGAAAAATGGTTACGCAAATTCCATTTTCATTTCCAAAAAAGAAAACTCATTCACAATATTAATAATTTTTCACTTGCAAAATTTTGTGTTAAAATAGTAAAATAAAAATTAAAACCAAAAATATTCAATATTCAAGCATTAATTTCGTTTCTTGTAAAAAAAAAATGTTTGTCAGCATTCAAAAAAAGAGTAAAAGAAAAAGTGGCATTCAAGCCAACCCTTCAAATAAAAAACAAAACTTGATGCATTAATTAAATTTTTTTTTTCAAACATGGAATTTACGACGAACCAACTTTTTTTAAATAAATATATTCACGTTTTTTTTTTTTTTTTTTTTTTTTTTTTTTTTTTTTTGCCAAAACCATGATTATACCCATTTAGTTTTTAACTGCTCTCTCCTAGTATACAAATTATAATAAAATTAAAAAAAAAATGTAAAATTTAAAAATATATATATTAGCCAATCAATAAAAAAAAGTATTACAATATAGGATCAAGCAAATAAAAAATATTAAGGTAAATTGGATTTTGGAAACATGCTTTTTTTTTCTTTTAAAATTATTGTTTTGTTTTTGTTCTTTAATTTTTTTTTATTTTTTTTCCATAAATTTAATTTTCAAATTTACGATTTTGGAAAAAATAATAATAATAGAAGTTGTTAAAAATTGGTCTACTATTTAAATTTCATTTTAGCTCATATGACATTCCTTCTTTTTCAACTTATGGATATTATACAATAATAAATGTAAAAGAGGATAGATTTTTCTGTTTTGGCAACTCAACAGTATATTATATTTTTTGAAATACAAATTTGATGAGTTTTTGCCAAATTCAACATGCTAATATAATTATGGAGTTTGTTAAAAGTTTTGGGACAATTTTTTTTTAATGGTTAATTTTTAGCACCATATGGCAGCATTTAGATGCTTTTAAAAAAAATTGCTGTGATCTTAAATAAATATAATCATAATTAGGAACAATAAACCAAAATCTAGTTTTGACCAAAGATTATTTTTAAATTTGGCTTGACATTAAATATTACTTGCATTAAAGACGAAAATATGTCCACAATTTTCGTAAAAGATCGCCAATAATATCATTAGAGTACATTTATTTTACAAAAATGGTGAACGCATTTTTAACTTCTTTTTTTTTTATTAAATAATAGGCCTAATAAAAAAAAAAAAAAAAAAAAAAAAAAAACAGCAATTTTTTAAAAAACACAAAGCAACCATTGCAAAAAGGGATTACGAGCATAACTGACTCACAAAAAAACAAGGGTTAAAAATCATTTAGTTAATATAGCATGCTAGCATTGCATATTAGTAAACAAGTAAAAATAATAACTTGATAACAC
Organism: Ecdyonurus torrentis; assembly: GCA_949318235.1. NCBI lineage: Eukaryota > Metazoa > Arthropoda > Insecta > Ephemeroptera > Heptageniidae > Ecdyonurus > Ecdyonurus torrentis. Next base: position 14,047,449 of record OX439136.1, read on the forward strand.
ATACAATTTTGTAAAACCTATTTCAATAAAACAAAAAAATATAACACAAAAAAAGTTTGTAAGAATAATTTTCTGTCAGGAAACACAAAGTGCATATTGAACTTTTAAAATGTATATAAAAATTTGTGCTAACACCCATACAATCAATATAAAATGCGTAAAAAAGAGAAGAAATAAATTCATTTATATATTATAATCGGGAAAAAAATTATATGAAGAAAACATCAAAAACATTTAACAAATATAAACACCAACTATTAAAGAACCCCTGACCTCAAAAACAAATTTCCTCTCATTGATAAATCATGAGTTTAGGAATATTATAAATACACATATTTGGTGCTTTAATCCTGTCTTACTAGGGAGAAAACTTGTAAAGTAGGCAACCCGAGCTACAATTTATATTGTAGACCCGGAATTGATGACGTCATGAATTCCTAAAGTTGCCTACTTTACAGTTTTTCAACCCCAGTTTCTGAGGCTACAGAAGGGTTAAAGGATATAATATGTGTAAGAATAATGGTCCCATCTCATAATTTTTACCTTTTTTATTTAATTTTAAGACACCAGGGGCCCTTTTAGTGCATTTTTTTCCTTTTAGAATATAATAAGAAATATTTATAAACATATATATTTTAAAATTGGATGCTCTTTATCTTGCTTATGCATTAATCTATTCTCTCCCTTCCTATAAAAAGTTTAATTTACAGCTCTAAACTGATATTCTTACTGTACAACAGTTATAAATAGCACAATAACATTCAAACTAAAAAAAGAAAAATTATAATTAAATAAATTAAATAGGTTTTACACTGTTAAAATAAATAATATAACCTGAAATAAAATGTTAATAAACAAAAATTAAACATTTAGCATTAGCAGTAACAAAAAAAATATATATAACAAGCACATAAAGCCACCAAATTTGCTTATTAAAAAGCACTGAGAGAAAAAAATTTCCATTAGTAAAAAAAAAAAAAAAAAAAAAAAAAAAAAAAAAAAAAAAAAAGGACAAACACAAAAGCAACACAATAAAAACAAACAGCCATAACAAATAAAAATCACAATAACTTTTGGACGAGCACAAGACACCAATTAAAAAAAAAAGGATATTAAATTATATTTTTGATATAAAAATATATATTTGAGGGATACCTTAGGCCGGTAGGGATCTTGATTCCCGGTAGAGATATGACTGTTATATACCTGGAACATTGATATTAACAAATCTGGTGTCACAATCACGATTTTCTTTATTTTTTTTTTTTTTTAAATAATTACAATAATGTGTATCAAGTCTTGTTACCATTGATTAAATTGCTGTTTTTATTTTATTTATGTTTTCCGAGGAGAAGGGAACTACAGTATTTCTTGTTTATAAAAATATTACGAGAGAAATTTTAAGTTAAATGCATTTTAATGTTATATTATTTGCATTAAAATGTGGCTTATTAAGTAATACTATTACTGACCTTATTTTAAATAAAACTCATAGCATGAAACCAGCCAAAAATAGCAATAATAATAAAAATCTAAATAGCTCGAACTTTACTCTCTATACTTCTAAATTCATCATTGTATACTGTTTAAATTCTTCAAATTAAAAAAATAATAATTTATAAGTAAAATTTAACCATTGTAACACTTCTCAGTACAATACACAACTTATAATATTAATTATTCATTGTTACAGTGTTAGAGATTAATTAAATTATTGAAATATTACTAAGACAATTAAAAAAACTATAAAGTCAATAACTTTTCAAAAATGTAAAATAATAAAGAATTTTGAATTTCACGTAATAAAAAAAACAAAATGATTAATTCTCAAATTCATAAGTATAAATCCCATTAAACCTTTCAAATTTTCAAATAAAAACCTATCAAAAATTATCAAACCCTAATAAAACCAATACAAATAATCCCATCAATAAATTACTGGTTTCTAAAATAATATTTACTTCATTAAAAAAAAAATAATAAAAATAATTAGAAGAATGTATGATTGTGATAACAAGACTTTAATGTTACAGACTACTAGCTGCATTGTAATGTATAAATATATATTTGAAATTTGTCTACACATAAGAGTTGGAGAGGAGAGTGAGAGAGTGAGAGAGAGAGAGAGAGAGAGAGAGAGAGAGAGAGAGAGAGAGAGAGAGAGAGAGAGAGAGAGAGAGAGAGAGAGAGAGAGAGAGAGAGAGAGAGAGAGAGAGAGGATGATTTATTGACATATTAAAGTAGATAGACCCATACAAAAGAGTAGATTTTACTTTGTGCTTTTAAACACTGGGAAATATAATTTAAGTTTTACGTTTCGTCACAACCAGCTTTAAGTTGTTTATATGTACACTGTACAACACAAAAACAAGTTTACTTATTATTATTTCTTGTTTTCTTTGGGAGGAATGGGGATTTTAGGTTGGAAATAATATATTTCAAAAATTCAAAGCACAAAATTATAACTTATAATATCTGATCATTGTTATAATTTTCAAGGGGTTGTAAAGAGGATAAAAATTTATGGTTGAAACAGTGATAATGAACTGTCATCTGAACTTGAAGCATCATACTTAAAGCCCTTGCCAACTTACTTTTTTATCATTTAGAATACTAGATTGATAATTACCATACCTTATTATCCATGAATTAGACACCACCACATTTATTTTGTATTTATTTTTATTTTAGCGGTTATTTCTTGCAACTGACATCACAATGTACTGATGGAGCCATGATGGGGTGCAAAGAAATTGAGGGAAGGGCTTAAATTTATCTTGTGACCAGAGCGGTGACTGTGATTGGTGGCGGTACATTGTGACGTCAGAAGCGTGAAATAACCGTCAAAGTGAAAATAAATATACGTGGTGGTGTCTAATTCATGGATAATAAGATATGGTAATGATCAATCTAGTATTCTAAATTCTAAATGATAAAAAAGTAAGTTGACAAGGGGCTTTAACACACTTCAAGTCATTCAAGTAACACACTTTAACAAACTGAGTCAAGAAAAATGAGATTCATGGTATTATCGACTACAAAATAGAAATTGTTGACTACTTTACAGTTTTCTCTACAGTTTGAGGGGAGGTAAGGGATGTAATTTGTATGTATGATGGTTTAAACTCATGATTTATTTGGGGAGAGCCATTTGGAATACGGTGGCTTTTCAAGGAACTGGAAAATATTCAAATAAACTAGAGTTGGTAGACAATAATCATAATAATAAAAAAAAAAAAAAAAAAAAAAAAAAAACTAATAGGGCCTATACATATTTATAAGCAAAGATGCAAGTTCTTCTATTTAGTTTGTCATAATGCAATTTACGTACTAAAAAGTTGACAAACTTAAAATCTCAGTACAGCAGACCTTGTCTAAGACTCAAGGTATAGGACTACAGTATAATTTTACTGCGCAGTCTGATTTGAGGTTCATTAAAATGCAGCTAGTATCCTTCATAATACAGAAAGCTACACACTAAAAAAAAAGGGGGTTAAATAAATAATAGGGGAAAACAAGAGAACCCAAAAAAATTAAGATAGCCTTTTATATATAAATGAAATTTGTTGGTTACATTAACACAAATTTAGTTATCATTAGCATTAAATAAAGCAAAGTTATCAAATTTATTTTAAAAGAAAGCCAAAAAAAAAGATTTAGTTATTTAAAGCCACTTTTTATTTTTTTAACACAGAATTTAAAGAAGTATTCACACGGTGATTAATAAAGTATACATTTTTTTTTTAAATTATTTGACGATAAAATTCTGAAACAATATAGGCATCTTAATTTAGTTCAAATAATATAAAACTAAAAATAATTACTTGGACAAACAAAACGAGAATTAAAATAATAAAAACAGGACTACATAAAAATATCAACATAATTAATTGGGTTTAAAAACAATTGTAATGTTTTTAAATTAGAACTATTTTAGTTTTGTCATGGTATTCTTTATGTTAGAGCTATTTTGTATAAGTAAAACTTGCTTCTATTAAGATTTTAATTGTATATGGTATACAGTTGACTAATAATGGTTTCTGTAAGGTGTGCTAGAAACAGTTAGGGTACTCGAATTTTCTATCCTTTAGCATGTTATAGCACAGAGGCTTGGAAATTGTAAATGCGGGATACTAATAAATAACAGGAAAAAAAAAATTGAGATAAAACTACAAAAATTGGACCAGAATTTACTCGCTTTTTAAAGCTATTTTGAGCAATCTAGAGTAAATAGAGCATAACTAAGAAAATGTTTTTAACAAAAGAGACATATTTTTGTCATTCCGAGAGCTGCATAAAAACGTAGTTAAAATTTACGACAGTGAAATAATTTTTTTAAAAAAGTCGGGGGCTGAAGAGGATATTTCTTCAACGATAACCTCTATTGACTCTCCGCTTACATTTATAATGAGGAAAATAGTAAGAGACTACGAGAGGAGAGTGTTTTAACTTTCAAATTTTATTTACTGCAACACAAATGTGAAGATATGTAAATTTAAGTTACAACTTTAGATTCATTCTAATAAAAATAACTATCAAATTCATTAATATTGAGATATTAATGAAAAATAAACCATTGCACTTAACATAACTAGAATTCCATGACATAACTATGATTATATGCTTTCTCGTAGTCGCTGAAACATGAAGAAAAAAAAAAGTCAAAGAGAGTTGAACTTACCGGACTTGACGGTGTACGTGGCCAACTAGGAGAATTGACTTCTCCAAAGTCCTCGTGCATAGAGTTGATACTGGCAGCACCTGGTGATGCCACGTTACTCTGAGGTGTAGGAGGATGTCCTGGACCATAAGATCTATCTCCAGGAGGACCTAAACCTGGACCTGATTCAGACTGACTGCCTGGACCACCTGGTTTACCTCGAGATGACTTAGGAGTCATCTGGGTTTCCTCTCCTGAAGCTATGAACATAGAACAATCGAGTTTTAGACACATTTAAATAAAACTAATAATATTGTAGTACTGCTGGTTAAGTAACATAAGTCACACATAAAACCTCGCTCATTTAAAAATTCCTCTTGTTTATTAAAATAAGACAATTATCTAATTTAATTTACATATCGATGTTTTGGCATCACAATAGAGTATCTGCACTTTCCACCAGCGCGGCGAAAGGAGTATCTGCACTTTCCACGCAGCACGGTGCATGCACTAGCGGCCATTCACTTAACATTACAGATGCTCCACAGTGGAAAGTGCAGATGCTCCACTCGCCGCGCTGGTGGAAAGTACAGATACTCTATTTTGACGCGGAAGCATCGATATGTAATGTATATAGGTTCATACTATGATGGTAATGGAAAAGGTCCTTCAGTGAATTAGTATTCTTGTTAGAAAAGCCCTGTTGTATGGAAATAGTACCCACTTACTGGGGCACTTAAAGACATTTTCCAACAATGGTTACCAATTCACCAAAGGCCTTTTTCACTACCACGATTCTAGATAATTTGTTAGCTATATTTATATGTAAGCTTACACAAATGAAAATGAAAATGAAATGTAAGATTACTGATACATTATTTAAATATTATTATCCAATAATATCTGCTTCATATCTAAGACAAGTGTGATAAGCACCAAAACAAATCCTGCAATACATCAGTCTCATCTCTGAAGTATTTATAAGTCCAATAATAATCCAATGAAAAATTAAAATTTCTAATACTGTAGCTAAATTCTTATATTTGAAGTATTGGCTAGTGACTACAAGTGATGTAACTTGCTGACCTGCTGAGGCATTAGATAAGGTAGACTGTTGAGAGCCATCGTCTAATGGAGCTCCGTCAGGTCCCGTGGTGATGACTGACGTCACTGAACCAGCCATCGAGGATGTCACGCTTGTGCCGGTGGATCCTACAACGTAGACACAATCATTAGCACACAATACATTGACAGTAAACATTAACTTGTCAGCATGTGACAGCTTCTTGAATGCTAGAATGTACCACAAAAGAGTACTGTGACATTAGGACACTATTGTTATTAACGCAGTATTTTACATAATACATTTGATGTGAAGGGTGGTTGGAAAGTTTAATACTTATAGGTATCAAAAAACTCGTAAAATATGTACAGACGTTGCCATAACAAAAAATAACCTCTTTGCCTTTACCCTAAGGCAAAGAAGTTCAATTTTTTATGACAGAGTATGTACTTTTAATTAAGTCAATGATATTAAGGGTGAATCAACTTTGTGATAAAAAAATATTATACCTATAGATAAACATATGGATTGGGGAAAGGGAGGTAATGCTTAGCTGCTGTGAGAAAATAATTTTGTCCTGGGTTAAAATTATATTCTTTACTGCTGCGTTCATTTCTCAAAAATTTCCAACCAATCTGCGTTGTCTATCAAATATGTTTTATTAGTGCGGAAATAAAAATGTATTATGACATGACATTTTGTTGCAAAAGAATGACACACAATATGGTGCTATAATATGAAGTATTGACTGTTATCCCACATAGCTTACTGTCTTACTTTGTTTGCCAAAACTTCCTACATGAAAATAAATTATTTACATCAAACTATTGATATTAGTTTAATACCATTAAATAGCTGAACCGACAAGCACCTTACAACGATGAGGCTCATAGCTAGATGAAGATCTTGATTGGCACAGTAAACACAAATGTTTAAATTAATTTAAATGTTTATAGAACAACAGCTCGTTGCCTTAGTTGCTTAGTATACTCTGAGGAAGCAACTAAGGAAGAGGGCCGTCACCCTTAACATCTTAACCAAAGTTACTATTTGTGTTAACTGTGCCATCAAGATCTCCACCTTGCTACGGACCTCATTACAGTAGGTTGCTGGTTTTCCAATTCTTTAAATATGTACCCAAACCAATTTGTATTAATAAGTTTAAAAAATATATATATTTTTACAAACTTATCAATACCAACCGAGATGTTTTTTTCTTTACATTCAAATCATTTTGGTTTTTAATTTCTTTTACTTCAGAATATGATTTTGTAAAATGCATTCAAGTGTGTAGTAGCCATATTCAATACTAATTCAAAATTATATCTTTTGGTTTTATAACAGGGGAATTTTGTGGGTTCCTTGGGCATTCATCAAACGTGTTGTTTACTACACATTGCAGTGTCAATTTACCCGTAGCTGTGGTCGTGATGCCGTTATCTGTGGCGCCCTCTTGGTCTTGTGAGTGAGCTGAAGACTGCGAGGAGAGATGTGCTGGGTGGTGAGAGTTTGGCGTTGATGCAGGTGGGGGCATATTGAGAGGAGAATCGTGAGGATGGTGTCCTCCTGGACCCATGTGTGGAGGTTGTTGAGGGTGACCACTGTTGTTGTTAGGCATGGTAGGAGGAACACTGGTAGGTGCAGACACAACCATTGGAGGGCCTGGTGGACCCATGGGCTGTTGTTGCATGCCTGGGTGAGAAGTGGGTGGTCCCATTCCTCCTGGGGGTGGAGGGTAAGGTCCACTGGTACCACTAGGACTGGGGGGCATGCCTGGACTGCCAAAGCCCATCTTCTGCTGCTTGCAAACAAACAAGAATACATTAGTTATCAATATGTATAAAAACATTACCAATAGCAGTGTTCAGAGTTTTGTATTAAGGGCAGCAAATTACATGAACAATGAATAAGATACGAAGTGAAAAGTGACTGGAAAATAATTTTGTGGGCTCACAATTTAATTTCACAACCACTTACACAAAAGGGGACGTAAGAATTACAACTTGCTTTAGCAAATATGCAGTGAAATGTACTGTATTTATTGCCTTGTGGAAATGCTATTTTTATGTTAATTTAAGTCTTCATAAGCATGTTTATAAGGCACTATACAGTACTTAAGTTTTAAATCAAACTGCATACACATGTTTAAGTAGCTTTCACAATGGATGCAAGGTTCTGCGTATATTGGCATACTTCAAAGTTGCAACAATAAAAATATGTCAATTAACACAGGACTTAGGTAAATTGTGAAAGTTAATACATTACTGAGTACACTACTACTGATTATGTACTGTGTTCTGAACTTGTAGCATCCTCACCTGTAGGTGCTGTTTCAGGTAGTTAGGAGGTGTATGTGGCCTGGGACCACCTGCTTGGCTAGGTGGTTGTCCCTTGCCTGCGCTGCCATGCATGGGAGGGCCCCCTGGACCCTGACCCATACTAGGAGGACCTTGTTGCATGCCTGGTGGACCCCAGCCTGGGTAGAACTGTCCAGGAGGTTGCTGTGGAGGCAGGTGATTGGGCATAGGTCCTCCTACACCTCCTCTGTAAGGACTGGCGGCACCTTGGGATCCAGGGTGGCCTCCGTGAGGTCCAGGATGTGGGGGGTAGCCACCTGGACCTCCGTAGCCCATTGGAGGTCGCGAAGAATAGTTGCCTGTAAGTTATAAGTGAGCATTAGTACCAGGTAACTTTTTAGTTCATCATATCTGTAATAATAGTTCACAGATAAAACAGAGCATGTGTGTTATTTGAATGAAAATACAGCAGATTTTTAAACTGTCATTTTACTGCTTTGACATTTAGTACCAGAACCTGCACATTTTAAACAGATAAATGGAAAATGTCTTATCATTTTGGCTCAATAACCAGTTTCTTAATGATTGAATAAAAAGTGGCAAGTACTGCTATTGACTAAAAAGCAAGGAACTGTTTTGAGGTAGACTTAAAGCGACTTCAATGAAATCCGCTTTCTTTACTACAACGTACTACACATGTGCAGTACATTGAAACAGATGCAAATATGAGCAAAATTGCATTAAGTCTGCAACAAAACAGTCGCTTCTTTATTAGTTAATACACCTACAAATTTATTTAAATACAAAAATAAGAAACTTCATTAACCCAAGCAGTTCATAGTAACAATGAAAGTTACACCAATGTCTCGTTAAAACATCATGTTAGTCTAATTTACTAATAAAGGAACAACTGTTTTGAGGCCGACTTTAAGCGATTGTGCTCACATCCACTTCCTTTTCAACGTACTGCGCATGCGTATCAAAACGGAAGCGGATGTGACCGAAATTGCATAAAGTCAGCCTCAAAACAGTTATTCCTTTATTAGTTGGGGCATATTATAATGCTGTTTACCTTGTTGATAAGGTTGTGGTCCATGAGGACCATGTTGAGGGCCATGTTGTGGACCATGTCCATGTTGTGGCCCATGCTGAGGTCCATGTGGACCTGCATGTTGTGGTCCATGCTGTGGTCCATGTTGGGGACCATATCCCATAGGACCTCCTGGTTGTGGACCTCCTGGACCCATTTTATAACCAGGATGCTGCATATGTGAAGGTGGTGGTGGGTAACCTCCTTTTTTTTTAAAGAAAAATAAAACAATTCAGGCGTTAGAAAATATACCATAAGATTTTTTTAAAAACTATTTTAAGGAAGCTTACTGAACTGTAACTTACATTTTTTAACATAATTTTCACCAGAATTGCAGTATTATTTTTAAAGCACTATCATATCAAGATACTAGCAATATATTGATGTAAATAATAATAATAATCCAAGCAAGCCAGATGCTTGCTAACACATGACAGCTTTCTTAGGTATTACACAGGTGCACCAACAAAACAAAATTTAATAATTTCAGGCATATGACTCATGTAGAGGTATGTAACAAAAAAATAATACTACTGTTCTAAAAAATTCGTCATCGATAATTTGCTACTAATATATTGATTTTGGCAAAGTTTTTTTTATTTATTATTTTTATTTTTTTAAACTGTATGGAAAGTGTGGGTTTTATACATTGGATTATAAAAGCTATAATATATTCTATATAATATTTTAATAAATATAAAATTCTAAACAAATCGTGATCTTATGCGTTAAATTTTAAAATCAAAATTAAAAAAATGATGAAGAGTTGAACCTCTATATAAATTCAATGAGACATTTTACCATTAAAAAAATAGTAACAATCATGAAATAAAATCGTGTTGCGGGCCACTATTATGCGTCATTGTGATTATTTAGGGGTCTATTTTAAGGGTTCGTGTATATTAGTATGTATACCTTGAGTAGCCATGGGGGAGTGGCTCATTCTCGCGGCAGGTCCCGCGCCATCAGACTGACCACTAGAAGGTCGTGGTGGCATTGGAATGTTTGGTTGACCTGTCAGAAAAAGAAATTACATAATATTAATTACTCACATTTCATCGATTAATATATCATAAATACGGATTTTTTGAGGGAGAATTAGTGAAATTTCGAGTAAAAATTCGTAGTTTATTTTATTCATTCAGTAGCTGTATATAAAACACAGCGGCCATTTTGATGACAAACGTAAAAATCTTTTTAAAAAAAAATATTCTTGTTACATAACATACAGGTATTTTTAAAATCTTAGGTACCAAAATTAAAATTTCGGAAATAATACACATGTTTGCTCAAAACCTGCTAAATTGACATAAATTATAGCGTAAAAAATCACCGTCAAATTTCAAAACTGTAAAATAAATCAGTAAGTTTATTAAAAATAATAATAATAAATAGTTCAAAGTAAAAAAAAAAAAAAAAAAAAAATCACGTGTCATAACATAAAGCATAACAAAGCGTAACAAATTAATCATGAAGTGAATACAACATACACTTGTGTTTGTTATAGATTTCCATAAGTAAATATTGAAACAAACACATTCAAAGTAAATATTGATGTTTACTAACTACTTAAAACTGATGAATATTATTAATAAAAGCAAATCAATATATAATCAATTAATAATATAACAAATAATTTCTCACGCTAAAAAGATATTTTAACATCGATATAATGTAAAAATATAATAATTACAACAAAAGAATAATAAATCTTTAGATGAGATAAGAAAAAAAATGATTGTTAAAATATAAATTATGCCGTCGGCTTTTTTTTTTTTTTTTTTGTATAATGTTTTGTATGAGAACAGCTGATCTGTATTTTTTCCCCCAAGGTCAGCGACCTTTACCACGCCTCCTTCACAACATTCCACGCCAAACGCGACATTCATGAGAGAGAGAGAGAGAGAGAGAGAGAGAGAGAGAGAGAGAGAGAGAGAGAGAGAGAGAGAGAGAGAGAGAGAGAGAGAGAGAGAGAGAGAGAGAGAGAGAGAGAGAGAGAGAGAGAGAGATGCAACAGAGAGATCCTGTTGCCAACAAAGACACAAGACAAAGAAAAAAAGATAAAATAATCTTGTTTACATCTACTTCTTACATAACTATTGTGATTTCTTTAATATAATTAATAAATTATTGAAAAAAAAAGTGGTTTGATTTATTTGACTATAGATTTTTTTTCATCGATAAATTTTGACGAATTCATCCAATTTAAATATAAAGGGAAAAAATGTATAAATCATCTCTACATTTTGAATAAAAGTTCTTTTCATAGCGCACACACGAGAACGGCTTATGGTTCCCAAATTATACTATCTGTTCTTTAGTAACCTTTGTTTGAGAAAACTACTGCAATGAGGTTGAAATTATTTAAAGCAGGAATTTTTATGAGTACAATTTTACGTTTTTTTTTTTTTTTTTTTTTTTTTGTTCATAAGTACATAAAAAATTAATTAGTTTTCCTCGCCACGCATTTTGTTAGCTACTATTTCATATAAACTAATTGTAGGCAGCGAATGTCTCCCAATAATCATTACAGTTCTACATTTTTATTTTACACAAAAATAAAAAGCACTGTAATAATTACTTGAAATAATATTTATACTATAAATTTGCTATAATACAAATTGAAAACATTGAATTATTATCGATTTTCTTTTCAAACATTAAAATTGAAGCCATACAAAAAATTAAAAAAAAAAAAAAAAAAAAAAAAAAGGGGGGTCTAGACATTGCAACAACTCAAGCTGTACGTGTGTGTTATATATGGGGGTAAATAATAATAATAAAATGACACTGTTGTCAATATTTGCCCGCGACAGTGCATCAGATGTGGCAAGCAATGCGAGATGAAATCAGATGTACAGAGGAGAGAGGAAGAGCATGATATGCAAGAAAACAACATCTCAGCACGTCACTCATTAGGAAATATCCTTCAGCAGAAAGAGACGCCATATTGCTGCCATAGCTGCAATTTTGACAACACCAAAGAAAGAAATAAATTTTGGGTAATTCATCACGGACCTACATTTGGGGTGGTGGTGCGCACCGTAGACCATTACCAAATTTTGTGGCACTCAAAATTACATTTTATTTTCAAATAGTTCCACATAAACAAAATTCATTTTAGGAAGAAAAAAAAAATCAACAATTAATATCAATTAGCATAAGTTGTACCTCGCCTAGAGGTTTGATAGAAAAAAAAAAAAAAAAAAAAATATCAATTATAAATAATATGATACGAATTGTTATCCCTTAAAAATATTAGTATCCGTATTTACAAATTAATGATATGTAAATTAAATTCTCCTTTTTAATAATTTTTTTTAAAGGTCAAAGATAAAAAAAAAACTTTCCAAAAAGTTGATGTATATATTATATAAAAAAGCACACGATATTAATAAAATATTATAATATATGATCACGTGACAATTCTACCATGACCTACCATACATTATGATAGCCATCTCTCTCTTTCTCTCTACCCCTCCCCCCCGTACCTCCCACCTCCCGCAAAACCCATAATAATAATAATAATAATAAAAGCACAAGCAAGCACAGTGGCGGTAAAGAGATAAAAATGCGGCTTCGATGAAGGTAAATAACATAAAAAATACGTCAGATTGGAGAGAGAGAGAGAATATATTATCTTTGTTTATACATACATTTTTTTAAATAAAATCAATCACTCTATTAGGAAAGTAGTTTATATTATACTGTATACCTTTTTTTTTTTTTTTTTTAATTATTTCTCTACATAATACGTATGGCAATGACAATGTAATACATTTCATTATTATACAATTTTTACTCACTCTCTCGTATATTATGTATAACAAATTATTTCTACTCATTTGAAAGATTTATTATATAATTATATACGTAATTATAAACAAAATGACGTTATATTAATTTCTTAAGAAAGTGTCGCTGTCATATGATATGTTTTGTGAACATAAATTTACGTAATGTATACAGATATTATGGTATAAAATTGTATTGCATTAATTACCTAATGCTAGAACAGTTTATATATACAGAGGTTTTAAATATAATGTAATTCTTCATATAAATACGTGATAAGAGGCAACCTGAGTGCAATTTTAATGTGTGAGTGTGTCTGTACTTTTTATTTTTTTGACACTTTTTTTTTATATTAGTCAAATATTACATGCACACTATATGCGCAGTCTATACAATAAATCGGAAATATACTACCAAATTTCTATAGGATGTACTATATGCGCATACCTTCATACTGGAGCAATGAATAACGTGATCTTTGGCTATATTCGATGGGAAATTAAGTAATTTTGTTATTATTATTATTATTTTCTTTGTAGTATACTTAAAAAACACCTAATTCAACCTGTTAACAACATCAATGCTGTCAAAAATATTGATTGCAAACTATACTCGACTCAAAAACCCTCAGTCGATTTAAATTGGGCATGCCTAAAGTATCGCCCATTGTCACATTTGAGGAGAAGGGGGGCGGCTGGGCGATACCGTAAAAGGTCGAACGGCAGGCAACTCAGTTTTTTTGAGTCGAGTATATTTTTAAACTTACAAAAAACTTAATCCATATTAGCCCATGGTATTTACTGCTCACATATGGCGTCGACTTTAATATGAATGCCAACATCCTATCTATACTCAACAACTTCTTAATATTTGCTTAGTATACGTTTCCTTTAATACGTCGATAGAAAAAGTTTATGTCAATTATATAATAAATAATTTCAATATAAATAAATATTTAATTAATTATTAACTTCATATCCATAATATACATATTAAATATATATTATTTTGTAAAGTGTTTAATTAATAATTTTAAATCATTAACTATATAAATATATTAACTGATAAAATTGAAAATAAATAAAAACATAATAATCAATTAAAAACATATAGTATTAAATTATTTATTGATTTAAAATTGAATAAATAATAAATTATTATGAAAATTTGCATCATAACATTACAAAATAATAATAATTTTGATAGAGTATATTATAGCAAATATACATTGATGAAACACTTCATTAATTTTGATTAAATAATTATTAAATATAGTGAGAGTAGATGTTATATATATATAGTGAAATTTAAATATATTTAATTGAAAACTAAAGCATTGCGTTTTAATTATTATGTGTAAATACTAATTATTTGTACTTTGATTGTTATTATTAATTGTATTTCAAAATAATGCGTAATATCATATACTCACATAATACACTCTCATAGGATATTCATTATGTTTTCAATTTTCTGTATTGTGAGTGTATATATATATAAAAGTAATTAAAATTTTGTATTATAATAACATTGTGCATGGAAAAGTGATTTTAAACATGATTTTCTTAAAATTTTAATTAAAAAGAAGAGTAATTATTTACCTGTAATTTCAATTTATATTTTGTTCTTATTTTTGTTTTTTTCTTCCTACCATTTGTAGATTTATTTATGGCACGTTATGTAGTATGTTGGTATAGTTATGTTGGGTACTATTTTTACTTTGGGCACAATAATTAAATTGTTTTTCTTAGTATTTCTAGTTCAATTTTCTCTGTTTTCTAATGTTTTCTTATGTTTTCTGTCAACTCGATCTTTTTTCGTTTTATTTTTATACTTCTGTATTATTTGTATTTTATTGTCTTTATTTTATTTACATTTCTACAATTAAACTCACTTCTTTGTTATCTACATTATAAAATGTCACAGTTTATAATTGGAACTTTGGTATTGAAGTTCAATTTTAATTATAAGCAAATAATGAGAAAAACAAACAATGTTGTTGTAATGATATTAAAATAATACGTTATAAACAAAACGTAAATAAAATTCCACCAACGACCTTTTTATATAAAATTTATTTTTTTACACACAATCTTTTTTAGCTATTCCATTTATACGTCATATGGTTACGAAATAGAGAGAGAGAAAATACGTCAAAGAGGGTTGGTGTTTTTAGTGGGTGGTGAGTGGGAGGTTTGTGAGGGGGTGGTAGACAGGACAAAGTTGGCGAGACGTTGCTTGTGACGACATTTTATATATATAGGGGAAAGTGCTGCTACTGCTATTGCATAGCTAGGTGTGAAAGAAAGAGAGAGAGAGAGAGAGAGAGAGAGAGAGAGAGAGAGAGAGAGAGAGAGAGAGAGAGAGAGAGAGAGAGAGAGAGAGAGAGAGAGAGAGAGAGAGACTCAAAAAGAGGGAGAAAAAAGGATTGGAGGTGGAGTAGGATAAGGGAGATGGGGGTGTAGGGAAAAAGAAGAAAAAAAAAAGGAGGAGGAGGAGGAGGTGGGGTTTTTAAAGGGAAAATACGAGACAGAGAAAGCAAAAAAGGGGGTGTGGTGGGGTAAAAAAGAATATAGGTCATGGTCATACAAGTAGGGGATTCCTTCCTTCCTTTCTTTTTTTTTTTCTTTTTTTTTCTTCTACTAGTCTACTCTTCCTCTTTAAATCTCTAACCCCCACCCCACCCCACTTTCTACCTCTCTTTTGCTATATTATTATAATAGTAATACAACTATATAACGTTTGCAGTTATACAACGGTAGAAAAAAAAAAAGTAAAAGCTGGCTAAAAAAGAAATATCATAGAGTACAGGTATTTTTTGTTTTTTAATGAGAAACCCCTCTCTCCAAGTAATATTATAAAACACCTTTTTTTTCCATGAAATAGTTCTGCATGCCATAAATAAAAGAGGCCAATGACATCACTTTCTACCGTTATTGGGGGGTTACTTTTATTAGGGGTATCAAACTTGAATAATTTTACGTGAAATACAATGCATTTGTATCTGGATTTTCTAATTTAGAAGGTGTATCTTACGTATACATGTTACGTTTCCTAAAATTAGGTTGTCAAAATTTTTAACTTTTGGATTCAGAGATTCCAATTTTATGGTTGACATTTACGAAATAAAATATTTTTAAGCATTTTACCCAACCGGCATCCCGCGGTAAAGACTAACAAAATTACTCCTTGTATAGGTAGGAATTTGGTATAAGTAAAGGACCTTTCACATAGAAGGTCCTGGGTTATAAACTTCTTAGAGGAACCTAAATTTCTTCTAGTGCAGGAAAAAAAAAATGGCTTTGTTTCGTTTAAAAATGTTGGTTGGTTAATTTTTATTATTATTCATAGACATGTAAAAATGTAACTAGTATGCGCCACTTAAGTTTCTCCGTTCTATGTGCAGTAGTTTCTTTTTTTTTTTTTATTCAAAAATTGATTGATGGTCCCGCAATATTAAAAGATATAAGAAATATGGGATACCCTGCCATTTTCCCACGCCCATCCGATTGTTTTAGGACGCAAAAAGCATTATTTGTCTTATTACAGATCCAAGAAGCCAGACGATTGAGAAAATGTTTCAAGCATTATGACATCCCATGGTAATTCTTTTCAATTTCAGTAATTAAAAAAATGTGAAAAGTAAAGCAGAGAGAGAGAGAGAGAGAGAGAGAGAGAGACGATGGATTTAGAATCTTCTTATAATAAAATGAATAACTTTTAATTCTTGAATAACTTCGAACGTGCATGTTGCCTTTCGTTTCATTAAATCTTTTTTTTTTTTTTTTTATATTGATACTCAATAGAATTCTAATACTGATTTGAATATCAATTTGATTTATATTTAAATGCATATAACATAAAATTTTCAAAGTATTATAATTTATAATAATATTACATTCTATTTTAAAAATAGAAATATAAATATATATCTATCTATTATCTAAATCAAAACGAATATAGGTTTTTAATACAATCGATATTAAAAATTTAAATCATAGAAAAAAAAAGAACGTGAGAAAATGAAGTCATTATTATGAAAAGTAAAAGTTTATCGTATATGAAGTGTCTTTAATATGGTTGTCTGGTTATTTAGTAGTATAGTAGTAGTATAAGCTTTATTATATAAAATATAATTATATATATATATATATATATATATATATATATATATATATATATAATAAAGTCAATGACCTGCCCTACACCAAATAAATAGACTCATGGTGTTTTGTTTGTGTTATTTCAGCACTTAGATAAGACCATAATAATATATAATAATATGTGTGAGATAGATGGATGAGAGAGAGAGAGAGAGAGAGAGAGAGAGAGAGAGAGAGAGAGAGAGAGAGAGAGAGAGAGAGAGAGAGAGAGAGAGAGAGAGAGAGAGAGAGGTGGAAGGGGGGAAAAGGATATAAACAGATTTTCTCATCTTTACTTTGACATAGTACCGCACACCGCCTTGTAAACTTGCTCTCTCTCTCTCTCTCTCTCTCTCTCTCTCTCTCTCTCTCTCTCTCTCTCTCTCTCTCTCATTACAAACTTTCACTATCTTTCCTTACATTATTTCTTCTCTTACATGTACTTCAATGTAAAAGAGATAATCGTAATCTGAGATTGGTAAACAGAGAAAAAGAAACACCAACACTTTATATTTACGATGTTTCCGCACCATAAACTGCATAACAATAGATATTGCACTCAGAAAGACTTGCACAATGAATATTTTATTACACTATTTCTTATAATACTAAATTTTGGGTATTTGATATACGTAAGATGGTTAAAAAAAAAAAAAAAAAAATTGAATTAAATTAAATTTTAAATATAATAAAATGATTTCTTTCAAATTTGAAAAAGAAATTCGATCGCATATCATTACCGGACAAAAATCAAAATCTTAGTTACAAAAAAAATATATATAAATTACGATCCAACAAGACAAGAAAAAAAAATTTATGTCCATTTTTATTTATTTTTTCTATTACATGTAAACAAAAACATCTTTGTTTTAAGTCATAAAAACAACAACAAGACAACAATATTAACATCATGAGCAAAAGCAGCAAGCACTTTGTTGCTATTATAAAACACAATAGAAATTTATTATTTGTATTTTTACAAAAGCTACTAGACACTACGTCTATAGTAAAAAAAAAAAATATTATATAAAAGATAAAAACACAATTTTGATGACTCATTGTTCTCCGTCTCATGTTTATTAACATTGAAAATAATATATTATTTTATCTTCGCGTCTCTCACGAATGGGATGATTATTATTGAAGACCTGCGTCATGAACTCCATATAGTAAAATAACAATGAAATGACAAAAATATTGTAGACTGTATAATATATATTATATAGCATGAACTTTAGATGAAAAACTTTATGTTCTTGTAATAAAAATGCATATCAAGCAATAGAAAAGAAAATAATAATGTATTTATTTTTTATGCTCAAATAGTTTCGATTTTTATGAAAGTTCTTTAATTTCAATTTTATGAATTTCTATGGTAGATCGTGTAACTCGTATATTTCTTTAACGGAACCACTGGATGACTTCCGGTTTACAACTAGGTATAAGCCGGGGTAGTGGTTTAGTTATGCTGCGAATAGTGTACGCAATCTCTTTACGTTTATGGCAAATTTTTTAATACAAAGTTTATCTTTGTCTTTGTATAAGGTTACAATGTTTTATATTTCTCCGAATAATACAAAAACTCGAAATTTCACGAATTCAGCATGGACACACATGATCTTTTTATTTATTATTTAATTTTTTCAACTTACCCTGAACTGCAGGAGACATGGATCTTGAACCTGTTGACCCCGTGGGGGAAGGGGTCGGTCGGCTGCTCAGTCCTTGTTGTGAGTTAGGGGTACCTGGGGCTGCTCCGTGACCACTCGAGCTGTCATTGCTATTCTGGTCCTGAAACACACAACAAAAATATAACAACATTAGTATTGAAATAAATACGTATAATAATACGTACTATAAATAAATCATATATATAAAAAAAAGGGGTTTAATTACCAAAATAAATAGGCAATAATTATACTAGCTCAATGCGGCAATATTTATGAATAATGACATAATCTGCACTATAATAGAGATTAACATAATAGTTAAGATGTTCAGCATCTTATAGGTTATTACAAAGTAGCAGCATTTGTGCTCTACAATATAGAAATCGCTCAAATGCAGCATAAATTACGTACCATAAGTTATTTTTTCCATATACTCATGGCATACAGACAGAAGGCCCGCGGACAAAAGGCCCTACGACAAAAGACCCTACCCGTGCGCCGCTCGCCGATATGCTTTACCTGTGCGCACAGCCAGGGCCTTTTGTCCGAGGGCCTTTTGTCCACGGACCTTCTGTCATACATTCATACTCATAGTACACGGTATCATGATAAACAATTAAATATTATCATATAGTCATACGTGTTAATGTGTTATTATTAGAACCTTGTTTAGAAGGTGGCTGATTTTGTCCCTCAACCCTTGCGTAGCCCCACACAAACTGCACTAGCAAAACAAAAATGTAAAGTAATAAACTTTTACCACGTGACGTCACCTTTGCTATTCAGAATATAAATCGTTAAGTTAAGGGATATTATGCATAGTGGTGGTGGTCCTAATTCGTAATATACAAATTTGTTTCGAGTATACCAGTAGATTTTTTTTACGTCACATAATGCTGTTGTATAATAGGTATGTAATAATTTATCTATTTAAATTGTGGTTATTAAAAGTATGAAATAAATTACACATACTTTTATGTCAAAGGAAATATCAGCGAATAATTTAACAAAGTATTTAATTATTTTACACGCGCAATAATGTATATACGATCAATCTATTATTGAAATGGCGAGAGAGAATTCAAGTATCAAAATCAATAAAATATTTTAACTCTTTTGATCCATAAAAAAAAACTATATAAAAAAGTAATCCAATTTTACATAAAAAAAAAAAAATAAATAAAAAATATTTGTTAACTAAAATGAATAAAAACAATATCCTCTTTCATCAACACAAAATGGAATGCATGAAAATCAACAAAGCAATTTTAAATAACGATTGGTAAAAAATAAATATAAAAATATTTTTCAATATAATATTTCCACTACATTAGTAATAAATATTGAATATCATGATTCACGTTTAATCGTTTAAATAAAATAAAAAATCTAAATATTCGTTAAAAAAAATATATAAATCAACTCATATTATATACATACAAAGTTATTTAGTTAATATAATTGTATTATTATATTATTTTATGTGTTGTTATTATAGTATATATATAAATATACACGTGTTTGTATCTCCTTCCCCCCTTTTATATATCATTTTGATTAAATAATAACATTTCCCCCCCACCTCCTTTTACTATAATATACATACCATAACGTAAACTCAATTAGAATTGAAAATAAATTTTGGCTTTATTATTGTGTGTTTATGATTAGAATTTCTTATATGGTCAAAACATTTAAAATAAATCAGCAATGAAAAGAAATGTTTCAAAATAATAATCATGTTTTTTTATTAAGTATTTGCTTTTTTATTATTATATTAAGTGTTTTATCACTATAAAATTAATCGTATTTTTTTTAGTTCATTAAGGTTGCTTTTAGCGATAACAACTGAT
Source organism: Ecdyonurus torrentis (assembly GCA_949318235.1). Lineage (NCBI taxonomy): Eukaryota > Metazoa > Arthropoda > Insecta > Ephemeroptera > Heptageniidae > Ecdyonurus > Ecdyonurus torrentis. The sequence continues at coordinate 14,068,022 of OX439136.1, forward strand.
AACTTAGTGGGCTTTTATGATAAAAATTAAGCTGCAGTAAAAATATAATATAGAAAAATTGTGTTTAATAGTAAACTATATTTTTTTCATCGATAAATTAATTATTTAATATAATTTATATAAAAATATATAATATATAATGTAATTATACATTACAATTTATTTTTTGTATAAGTTTGAAAGCATTTTTATTATTATAGCGAAAAAAATTAGCGTTTTTAATTTTTATTTCTCATGGGAGAGGAGGAGTTTTACAATTACAAGAATTGACAGTATCTTTTCTTTCTTTATATTCTAAGGAGTTAGGAAAATACAAAGAGTTTTAGCGCAATATAATTTGAAATACAAGCACTTTACACACAAAACATCAGACTTATAAGAAAATACACCCCTTTTTATATATTATAATATACGTTAAGGTTCAATTTCAGGTAAGTGAAATGCATTATATTGGGTACTGATTCTCAGTTTGTTGAGACTATATTTTTCACTGTGTTGGTTGGCGCTCCTCTCTATGTGGTAATATCAAGACAAGCAAGAAGCGAGCAAGCAGCACAACGAAACGAACGAACGAAGCAAGCAAAAGCAGCCCTACCCTGCACACTTTTCAATGCTGTTAGCTAGAAAACCAACCTCTCTCGCTCTTTCTCTCTCATTCCAAAGTGGATAGAAAAATTAGGTACGATAATATTTATATAATGAAAATAGGTACCCATAATGGGTACCAATTCAAAAAGTTACTCAACATGATTGAAATATTATTAATTCTAAACAAAACTGACATTTTAGAAATGTTGAAATAAAATTTTTAATAGTTTTTACAAGTTAAAAATAATGCTGGTTGCATAATTAATAGGCGTTTTAATAAATTATTGAGAATTAATAATTATGACGATAATATTGATAATAATACAAAGTCACGTTCAAAATAATAATAACAACTAGGCTATTATTAGAGTAAATAATTACATATAAAATATTATTATTATTATAATTTTCATGATATTAAAGTGATTAAAAAAAAGTGTTAACAAAGAGTCACGTGACTCATATTCTATAAATAGCCTCATTCATTCATACATAAAACAACTTTGTGTTACTGTTTTATATATCAATGTCTCAACACTCTCAACACTTAATTACGTAATTGCTTTATTTACGTTTCATACGCCAAATGTTTATACACATAAATAAATATAAACACAACTTGTCATAAAATCTTTTTTACTAATCGTGCGTAACAAAATAAGAGACAATAGTAGAAAAAAAAAAAAAAAGGAAAAACGGTATCCTTTGGGGATTTTTCTAAACAATTATAATTTTACGGTCAATTTAATATAAAAGGGTTTAGCTGCAAGAGCAAATAAAAATACTAGTTTTTATTTGTAAACAGAAGTAAAAGTTCGTATTCATGATTAGGAAAAATCGGGAGAAAAAATTTGGGTTTTGGAATTTTTAGATTTCAGTTATGTTGATGACGTCATCATTTATTTTACTTTTTTTTATTATTATTACGTCTTGAGTTACCTGTATCAAATCTAACCACCTTGGTTACCAAGGGCAAGAATACTGCGCAACGTCGGCGCAGCACTGGCATGAGCTTCGCTCGACATAAAACGAGTGTGTGAGAGAGAAAGAGAGAGAGAGAGAGAGAGAGAAAAAGCCGGGTGATCGTGCTGCAAGAGCTATATGTATGTAGAAGAGCGAACTAGCAAACGAACGAAACGAGCCGACTCGAACGACGAAACGAACGCGCTGCCAGTGAACTAAACTAAAAAAACTTCCAACATGCTAACTCCCCTACAAAGGGAGTAGTGGACTATTCCGAGACACCCGGCGGCCCATCATTGCAAGCAACGGCGTAGCATGGGGCTCGGGAATAAATACATAACTCTGATATTTATCAAAAAAACACGGCATGGCAACCGGCTTTTTTTCTTCTTTTTTTTTTGTATTTTATTTTGCCCTCATATAACAAGGAACAAAAAATGGGGGAAAAAATTGTCATCTTTTTCATTTAAATATATATGTTTTTAATTAATTACTTGAAAAAATTGTAATTAAAATTTATACTAAAAAAGGTTATACGGTAATAACATTTTTAGATCAAGTACCAACCTACGACGTGACGAATGTTTACGTTTTCAATATTATAATGAGTAAAAAAAAAAAAAAATGCAAGTTCTTATTTTAATTTTTTATTTCAATATTGCGAAAGAAAAGCTATATACCTGAATAAAAATAAAGTCTTTTCTTTTGTGTATAAATTCTTCATCCAAAATTAAAATAGGTAAAAAAAAAAATGACAAAGAATTCTAAATAAATTTATTGCTAGGAAAGAGGGAGAAACAATTGTAAAAAGGTAAATAAAAAAAATCAAAGTGTAGGGGGGAGAAATAAATAAAATATATCTCTAAGATTTTTTTTTTATAGTATTGCAAAATGTTCCATAAAAATTGCTAGATTAAATAAATAAATTCTCAGCGTTTTAATTTAAATATTATGAATTAAAGGACAGATATATAACATCAAAAAATAATATCAATCAAACCAAATAGAAATAAAATAAACAAAAGATAATTACTAGCACATGTGAAAAAGACAAACAATTAATTAACAAGTAAAAAAAAAAAAAAAAGGGAAAGAAAAAGAACCGTTCAGTCACGATATTTAAAAATAATACAAAAAAAAAAAAAGAAGAAGCAATTCACGATTTTTATGTTTATGTAGACCAGTATGTATTACGGTAACGATAAGGATTATGATAAATTGAAGTTCATATATATATTTTTACGTGACGTCATATTTTGGTGTAAAAATAGTAATAAATAAAACAAAAAATATTGGAATAAAAAAAAAATAATAAAAAAAATGGGCGTGATATGTAATACAAAAAAATGGCCGTAGGTCAGTTTATAAGGTATATTATATTGGAATATTATTACATGTGGCTACTATATCGATATATAAAGTAAAATTAATGAGATTGATGGATTATTATTACATGACAAGAGAAAAGGGGGAGTGAGAGAGACAACGGAGAGAGAGAAAAAAAAGGGGGAAAACGAGGAGGTATATATAATATTTCTCGCATAAAGAGATATCACATTATATAAGTACGAATTTAATTAAATTCAAAGATGCATATATTTTTTAAGTATTTCCGTCTTCTAAAGTAAAAAGTCGATTTTTTCCCCTGTCAATTAAATTTACAATATATTCTTATAACTTGAAGTACTTTAAAAATTTGTCTTCATTCACGAAAATGTACTTTTCTAAGAACTAAAAATATAATTTATGGCACTTACTGTGCACGAGAGAGAGAGAGAGAAAGTATTCCAATTTGGCACAAACTATAACATAATACGAGATATGTTACCTCATTAACTAAATATCAAGAAAATGAATGTAAACACTTGGGAAAAAAAAACAGCAGAGTATTATTATAACAAATAACATTAAACGTAAACTTCAAAACAACCCTCTTTTTTTTTTTTTTTTTTTTTTAATACCGCTTTCTTTAATATTTGTTTACATAAATAAAAAGTTATGTAAGTGTCATAATAATAAATATGACAAGAAAGTACTTCATATAACTAACTATATAATGAAATGATTGATTAATTATTGTTTTGACATTAACGTGATTTTTTTTTAACAGCTATTTTATTTGTTTATTTAGACTTTGTCACATGTTTTTAAATGTAACCAGCATTGATAAAATTAATTTTAATAAAAACTCAAAAAGAAAAATTACGGAATTGAATAATAATAATATTTAATTATTATTGTATTATTATTAAATATCTATTACAGGATGATGAGATTTTATATTAAAATTATAATATTTCATTTGGATAAAAAAAAAATATATATTTAATTTAATAAAAAAGTAATAAAAAAATATCTACAAATTTTAAATTTATTTATCAAATATTATTTTACAAATTATTCATTTTATATATATTTTTAACATAACTAAAATATTATTAATAAAATACTTGTATTAAATAATTATTTTTTAAATATTATAACATTTTTATTGTGATTTAACTTTTTTTTTTTTTTTTTTTTTTTTATGAAAGATGCATTTAAATTTCAAAGAATTCTTTGATGTATAATATTATAGATTTTTTAATTTATTTTTTATTTATTTTTTTATTTATGACTTGGTTTTATTGTAAAGTACTTCTTCAAGAGACTTTCGTTTGTTTAAAATAAAAGTTATTACGTGGAGAACACAAACGAATAAATTTAAACATTTTATTGTCTTATTCTTTGTTTATTCAATCACTGAAAAATATTCAATTTTTATACAGTAATAGTTATATATATATATAAAAAAAGACAAAAAAAAACTCAGTTCTGTGACGTTTTGTAAAGAAATAATAAATATAAACGCAATTTGTAGAAAAAAAATGATGTTTTTACTTTATAAAATTGTGAATTTCTAATTTATGTGAAAATTTCTATGTTTTTTACTTTTGTATTATATGATCATAAAAATCACTCTAAATTTTCTTTAAAAACAACATAAATTTTTAAGTTTGCTATTATAAGACCAATATTTCTCGTTTCTTATATAAGATAAAAACTTTATTTTATATAAAAGCACCTGGTTATATTCTATGTATTATATATTACATAAATATAAAGCTCTTTTTATTGGTTGATAATCACACTCTTAAAAACAAACATGCTTTACAACTCGCATTAAAACACATCAGTACTTACTCTTACGGAAATGTGTCTAAGAAACACTATAATTTGTTTCTTTATGACATTTTTTTTTCTACTAATAAAAACTGTAATTTTATAAATAAATCTAAATACTCATTTATATTGTCATTTCTATAGGCACCAGAAAAAACAAAATATCCATCGAGTATAAGTTTTAACTATAGTATAACCATAGTATAAAAATATATACTTATATACTTATAATATGGTATAACCATACACTCTATATCTGAGTTAGTACATTAAAAATAAAGCAATAAATGACACCTGCCCGAAAAATGATAAAAATACAAGAAATTTAATGCTTTTTAAAGGTGCAAAATGTTGGTCCATTTTTCTTAGCTGAAAACATGTAAAAATGTAGCAAATAAATATTTATCGGTCCTTAATGGAGTAATTTTTCTTCAAAATTAAGTAAATAAAAAATGCCTCTGCGATGTTAAAGGATAGAAAATTAAGGATCCCTTGATGTTCTTCAGAGCACTTTTGATACGCCAGTCAATAATAATAATTATTACAAATTGGTAACGATTCCAATTTATGAATCTTAACATTCACAAACGAGTAAACATAATAAAAAAAAACTTTTCTACGAATTCTTATGATAAATTTAGAAATTAGGCAATAAATCAAGCGTACTTACACAGACTAAACTGATCCAATTTTACTAACGAAATACTTCTTGACTATATTTAAAATTGAAGTAAAATCACTTATACCATTCAAAAAATTAACAATGAAGTAAAAATATACACATTATATAAAAAAAAAAGACTGTGAGAAAGGAAAAATATTAAAATATATTATATATATATATAGAAATAAGTGACCTAACACACTAATAAAATATGACCATGAATAATAATGAACGATGTCTAGCTTAAAAAAAAAAAAAAAAAAAAAAAAAAAAGTATAAAGAGTAGACGAACGAATATAATAATTTAATATATCTTATAATATTATGATGCAATACATAAGATAAGGTTTGGCAACATTGTAAGGTTTTATATTGTGGAGATCAAAGGGATCGACTCATCTTCCATCTCGTGTTTTTTTTTTTTTTTTTTTTTTTTTTTTTTTGCACAAAAAGTGGGTGGGGAAAAAAAAGACATACATTTTCTGTCTAGTATCGCAAAACCACGTGGTTTCATATGATAGCAAAAGTAAAGTGCCGCCTTTATTTTATTTTTTCTTTTTTTTTTTCTAGTATAATCTACGTTTAAAATATCAAGATTAAATTTTAATTCATAATGATTTATTATTTAAAATTATGTGTACTTATACGAGTCCTAATTTTTACCATCTGTTTGTTCCGTTGTGGGTATGTAATACGAACAATATTGATATATTTAAATAAATAAGAAAATATAGGTTTTTATAAACTTCAAGATTCCTAAATTAAATTTAATAGCAACAAAATTAATTTAAAATCAAAATATTAAATATTAAAATATATTTTTGCATATAATAATTTTAAAATTAATGTTTTCATTCTTTATATATATTTATAATGAGATTAAAATGTGTATACCCCCATGCCTAGAGTTGATTATGTGGTAATGTAAATTTAATGACAGTATGTATGTACAAAGAAAATGTATATATTAAAAAAATTTATATATTAATTTTATTTCAAAACATATCAAATAAAAATTACTAAGCAAAAGAGCCCTTAAGCTAAAAAATAATAATAATAAAATCAAAATAGACGAAAACAAAATAAAGAAATTTCAATAAAATAATGTAATTCGGAACTCCTACTAGTACTATAATTCTTTGAGAAGGATGAAGTTCATTTCTTACATGATAAAGAAAGAGAGAGAGAGAGAGAGAGAGAGAGAGAGAGAGAGAGAGAGAGAGAGAGAGAGAGAGAGAGAGAGAACAAAAAGAAACACGTAATAAAAACGAGGAAAAAAAAACATTACCAAATTTCCATGTCTATTCAACCCACCACGTGCTGTATATATATATATATATATATATATATATATATATATATATATATATATATATATATATATATATATATATATATATATATATATATATATATATATATATATTTACTGTTTTGTTCTCTTTTATATATTTTTTCCTCGTTCACCCCCTTCCCTTAAAAACCTACCACCCACCCACCAATTCACTATTTATATATATTTACTTCATTTCATATTATATGTACAAAATGTATCATGACAATAAGATATTTAAGGTAACATTACGATATAAAGTTGTTTTTTTTTAGTATTTGATCCAAATTCTGCTGAACTAAATTTTAGTACCTATCAGTTCTATTTGAATTGTTTTTTCTCAATTGGAAATGATATGCAATATAATTTTTAAATTTTCTACATTTCAAACTTTGGAATGTAAATCAAAAGAAAACACAATGTGAAAGAGCTGTTCCCATTACGTATATTGATGCAGTGGCTGTTCCCGATTTCGTATTTTTTTTTTTATAGGTGTATTTACCACATGCACATGAAAAAGAGATTGATAAAAGAATCACAGAATAAATGCACGTTTAAATAAAATATTATATCACTATGATGTTAAAAAAATAAATAATAATAATACTAATAAAAAAGTTTTTGTTATATCAAATAAAAAAATTTAGTCCTTTTGAAGCTTTTTTTTTATCGTCAAAGCTAAATAAGAATAACAAAGAGACACTAGACTTAATTAAAACGTGTTTTTCATAAAGTATTTCCTAACTCAAAGTAGTTAAAACATTAGATAATCAGTTGAATGAACTTATTTTACATAAAACTGATACTGTTATTTGACTTGGAGGTTTGTTTACATCAGTTTGAAAGCAATCTTGTGTTACCTCCAATTTTATATATACTCTGGGGACACACGCGAACATATAATACAACAAAGTAGACAGACGAGAGAGAGAGAGAGAGAGAGAGAGAGAGAGAGAGAGAGAGACCCACGTGGACCATTTGTTTACCACCATACATACTTATATTAAATATATATATATATATATATATATATATATATATATATATATATATATATATATATATATATATATATATATATATATATATATATATAATATATATACACACACACACACACACATTATATTAGAAAAAAACATCAAACAGGGTAAAGGCATCCAAAAAATATATTTTTCTTTTGCACAATATAATTACACACACACACACACACACACACACACACACACACATAAAATTGGTGACAGCAAATTTTAAATATTGATATACCATACTTGGAAAAGGTTAAAAAAAAATCAGAATCTTGCGAGGATTAAATCGAAAATCAATACTAATATACTTAAACGATTCAAAAAGACACTTTATTCCCCCCAAAAAAGTAGTATACTTATTTTTTTTTCTAGCTAAAAAGACCCCCTATATTATTGAAAAGGGGCGTAGTTCTAAAACGAGAAGATCGTTGCATGTAAAATAGACTAGAGAGAATACAGAACAGGGGTTTATCGATCCAATATAATATGTCTCACTCTCATGATTCTCTATCTATATAATACACCTATATATATTATATAATCCACGTGATAGTATGTGAAGAGAAAGGTTTATGTATATATATATATATATATTATATATATTTTTTTTTTTTCCTTTTTTTGACAATTGAAATTCGCATTTTAGTATTATATAGCATCATCATGCGATAGAGTATATTGTATTACGTGTATATAGGTAATGCTTGTGTATATTACATACTATATGTGTATACAACACTTTAGCATCAATACAAAACGACGACAGAATAACGGTGTGACAAGAATTTCAATTACTTTTCAATGTTATGACGTCATGTATCATGTACTATTATAAACTACGCGATTTGCTGAATGAAAAAAAAAAAAAAAAAAAAAGTGAAAAAGTGAAAAATGCTGATAGTGGTTGCAAAAAAACATCTAGTACCTTTGTACCTTTTATACTCACATATTTTTACAATTTTTTTATATGAATGCGCAAAAAGACATATTTATTTAGTCAGGGAAAAAAGTACTAAAGCAAATAGTACTTGAACATAAAATAAATATTTTAAAAAATATATGTATCCAGATATTATTATATTTACAGTTTTTCGTAACTATAATCGATGGGATATCATGAAGTAATAATATTTTCCTGGCCTCAAAGAATAAAATAAAAAAAACTTGGAATTCATGAAATTTATGGGACCATACCACATACCGTACCCATAATTATGTTCAATCAATCCTTCCGTACCCTCACAAACTGTGGTTTAAAAAAACTTTAAAATAGGCAACTTTTAGAATTCATAAAACGTCATGAAATCCATTTCGACCATCTCGTTCTTTATCATATCATATTGAGGGGTAATATTTTCTTGCGACCACGATCTGAAATAATTTTACTTCTACATAAGAAATTACAATAATATTTTAAAAAAGAAACTCAAATAATGAAAGAGCTATTAATTTAATTGAGTATATTAATTATATACAGGGTGATTATTTAAATTTTTACTTTTTCAGACGCGTTTTTTAATATGAAGTTTATTGACAAATCAGACTAAATTAAGCAAATTAAAGCTTCAGTTTTGACATTTTCTTTTCTGTTTTTAAAATTGTGACTTGTTGATTTTTCTTTTGACTAGATGCAAAACAATGCGAAGAGCGATTTTTTCGAAAAACAGACGTTAGCAAACAGCGTTTTCCTTAAAAACTAAAAAACGACTTATTAATTTTGTTTTCTTACTTAAAAGTGATGAAAGCAAATGACATTAAGATTTTTCCATGTGGGAACCATTTGTAGCCCGGCAGTTGACAAGTCGAAACTGCAGTTCGAGCCACACGCGTTACGGAGCCGTGATGCCCGTGATGGACTCGATAGCATCAGTAATCCTGATGGCGTCACTATAACTCTGGGATATCTTGCACTGGAGTCTTAAAACTTTGTCTTTGACGTCCCACAAAAAAAAATCAGGTGGTGTGAGGTCTGGTGATCTCGATGCCCAAGCGGGCGGACTGAGCCTCCACGGCCCTTCGAGCCTCCTTCGAGATAACTAAAGAGACGGCCCCCATCCGCTGGGGGGTCTGGGGGGCAAAGCCCCCCAGAATAGCGCCGCAGGCGAAAATTTTACGAAAAAGGGGGCGTGGCTAGCTAATTTTAAGTAAAAATTACAATCATTAAATTTACTTAAAAAAAAAAAAAAAAAAAAAAAAAACTCCCAGGGCAAGAATAGAAAATATTCGTGTGTAATATAATATTATATTTCTTTGAGATGACTAGTAACCTGTGATATCAAATTTTTTGTATGAATATTGCTTTGTCAAAGTGCATCATCTTTTGAAGAAAAAAAAATGACAAGAATTCTGAAAGTCCGTCATGAGACATTGGGTTGAGATTATAATTTATTTCTATTTAAAACTTTTATTTACAACCTTTATATTGTAGGATCAGCCATCGCACAATAAGATCTTATTAAAATTATATCAATATGTAAACTATATATAATATAAGATTCAAAAATTTCCTTCCTTTCCTTCCTGCTTTTTTTTTTTTTTTTTTTTTTTTTTTTGCCGGTTGCTGCGAAGACGGCCCGACGGCCCTCTTTAGCCGCGGCCCTTCGAGATAATATCGAAATCTCGGCGCTCAATCCGCCACTGGCCCAAGCTGTGGGTCCATCTCAGCCAATCCAGCCTTTGTTTACATCAAAATCTGGCGCAATCGACAGTTTTTTTCTTCAAAAATGAACTCTTACGCCACTTACTAATTAAAATGAAAACCACTTGGCATAACTCTTTTTTGCAAGCATTTTTAAAAATGTCAAAATTTGTGCTTTAATTTGATATAACAAGTTGCAATTGTAAAAAAATTTCATAGTGAAATCAGCCTCTAAAATAGTAAAAATTAAAAAAAAAAAAATGTATAATATTCATCAATAATAGTATACTATCAAATAAAGATGATATGTTTAATATATTTTTTATTACAATTGATAATATTTAAATTTAATAATTATATATTATACAATAATAACAAAAAAAAAAATATATATTTGAACAGTATCAATTATAATTCAAGTATAAATTTCAATGTTAAAAATCAGAAAAACCTTGACATTCACTACGATTGTTATTAAAGATAACATTTTTTTGAAATAAATTCTTATTAGTATACGTCATCATAAAAAAAAAAATAAAATCATAAAAATTATATACGTTCATATTTTCCTTTATTGTTTTGTTTGAATATATTTAAACTCCACCTATATTTATATAAAAAAGCATTGTTAAAATAAAATCTGATCATTGTTAGAGGAAGTTAAACAATTTATCAATAAACACGTGGTTTTTTGATATCACGTGTTGAAAAAAAAAATAATAAAATATAAAAGTCATGGACGCAATTGTACAATGTTATTTTACGAATCACTTTTTATATGTGCAAGCTGATTCAAATTTTTGTTTGTCACGAAACGTTGCCTTGTAAAAATTCACAGTATGATAAACACAAAACTTTGATATTTTTATTTTAAATTAAAATATCAATGCTTCTTACTGGTAGTGACGTAGCACTAACAAGAGGCAAAAGGTGCAGAACTCCTTATGTAACTTTTGTTTTCTTTCGATTTTGAAGAAAAATTCTGCACTGATGCCAAAAAAATTTAAATGAGGGATACTATACATTAACGTGTTTTATTCAAAAAAAAATTATCATTTTATTTTCGCAGCCAGTAACAAGCCTTTCCATCCCCTTGAATAGTTTTAAATCTAAGTAACCATTCTTAGGAGTCCACATTTTATGTAAAGGGATGTCTTTTATCCCAAATAAAGTATGAACCATTAAAACTGTTATCACTACTTTTAAGACTTTTTTTTTTCTTTGGCAGTAAAAAAAAGGTCAACTATTGCACTTTCATAGTCTGAAGTGTCCGATTGTCGCTCTGTATGAAAATGTGTTCATTCAATTTTCACAATAAACTTAAAAGATAAAAGAAAAAAAAAAAAAAAAAAAAACTATAATACGTCAAGAATAGCTTTTGTCTCGACTATAATCTTTCATAAAAACAACATTTTGTCTGTTATTTTAAATAACAATAGAGAGAGAGAGAGAGAGAGAGAGAGAGAGAGAGAGAGAGAGAGAGAGAGACAGGTGCATTACATGTCTGTACGTGTAGTAAAAAAGTAATTTATTTTTTTATATATAAATAACGTGATGTACGCAGACGTGCATCATAAAACAAAAACATTTGCAAGTAGTTGAAGCTCCAACATGTGCATCGACTGAATTTTAGCGATATACACGTTTTTTTTTTGCTCTTATCATATCAATGCAGAAAGATAAACAGAAATCCATATTATTACAAAAACAATTTTATGAATTAAATTTTTAACGAATAAGGTGTTTTATGTATTTTTTTTTTATATATCTATATAAAAATACCTAAAGGCTATATTTAAAGAAAAATATAAGACCAAACTCAAAGAAAGTAATGTAAAAAAAAAAAAAAAAAAAGGGCGGAGGAGAGAAAAAGAGGAAAGGGGGAGACGTCTACTCTAAAGAATAAAAAAAAAAGCATGAACAGCTGATTTTTTAAAACTATTTTTATAAACAAAAAACCGATAAAGAACCACGTGATTTTTATATATAATATACCTTTCTCCTTTTTTCTTTCTTTTACTTTCCTTTATACCATTGAACTAGAGTTTTAAATATATTTACCTGAAAATCTTCAGCTTTCGTAAGCATTTAATAATAATCTATTATTATATAATATTATCACACTTAATCACACATAAAATTATTAGACTATTTTCCACAGTTTTATATTATGCATATCTCGACGTAAAAAATACGTGTTTTTGTATATAGGCAAGCTTATGGCGCATACACATACAGTATAAAATAAAACGAGGCCTCACACTACTTGGTGTGTCTGTATAATATGTATGTATGGCTTTCGTTTCGAAGCTTGGTCGTATCGCGTTATATAGCATGGGATTGTATAGTGCTGCCTGGCCCTGCCTTTACCAACAGAACACAGTATGCTATGCTGGCTTGTGCTTTTGCTTTTGCTCGATGCTTTTCTGCTATGCCGGCAACTCTAGTGCCTGGCATAACTAAACGAATATAGCAACTTCATTTTACCAGGCAAAACTAATGTCGTTTATATACAAAAATGATAACATTTTTTTTTTTTTTTTTAATACTAAAATGTATAATTACTTTTTTAATTGAATCATATTCAATTACTATTTTAGAGTTGCAATTTAAATATTTAACGCTGTGGAGATTTTTATTTTTTTCAATGTCAAAAATTAAAATTTGGCAAATGCTTCAGGAATGTGTAATGATCCTATCTCAATAATTACTACTGAAATTATGTTGAGCTAGAAAGAAAAATTCAATAAATAAATAATTAGTAAACTAATGAGGAAAAACAGAGCTCAAAATAAAAATGCAAAAATAAATAAACAATGCGTAGCGGTATATAAAGATCTTCAAAAATACTATTAAAAATTTATTTTTTTATTATTATTATTAAGTCAGTTTAAAATAATTTTATATAAAAGCAAGGCCGCAAAATAAACATCACAAATCAATTAATTATTCATAGAGGTAGGTATGCAAATTAGTTAGAGTTAGTAGACACTGTTTATTTAAGTAAGTGAAAAATATGTAATAAACTTCATTTCCTTTTAATTAAAATACCAAATTATAAATTATGATTTTAATTTTAATGATAATATCTAATAAAGGTCTCGTATTTCTTTATTATTTACTGATTAAAATTCTCTCTCTTTTGTCTACATTCTTTTTTTCTCTAATATTTTTATATAAGGATAAAATTTAATATAAAAATTTAATGGAAAATAATTTATTTTCGTTATTACTATTTTTAAAAAGATAAATTCAATTTTTAAAATTACCCTAAAGGCCTTGCTTTATGGAAAAATAAAAATTTATAATAATATTTTCATTTTTTTTTTCCAATTTACGTAAGAGCTTTTCGAAAAGTTTTTTTTAAAAATCTAATATTATTACATTAACCTATAGACATGGAAAAAGGCATATTTCAAATTTGGTGAATACCCACATTATTTTATACCTAAAACAATAGGCACCTTAAGGGATATAGGATTGTACAATATTTGAATAATAAATATTTTCTATAACAGTTTGTATTTCATTATATTATAATAAATTTATATCTTGATACTCGTATGTGAACTAGTTTTCTTATTTTTCTTTCATATATGCAGTGAGATTTTTTTTTATGTCATTGTAATGTTAAATATATAGGCCTAATTTAAATATGAAATACATTTGATTTTCTTTTTAACGAATGCATATAAAATATATTACTTAATGCAAATTTCAAACAGAGTAAAAATGAAATATTTTATTTATTATTTGAGAACATGGTTTGCTATGAGTTATATAATAACATTCTTTAACAAATATAATATTATTGTTCAGTTATTTTTATTTATTTTTTAAAAACTCGGTATGTAATGTAATGTTTTACTTTTAAAGTAGTACAATATTTACTTTTATACGTACATATTATTATAACACACGTTTAATGTTTGTATATATATATATAAATTTTCGTGTAAAACCTACACCACCATACCATTAACATCATGAATGAAGTAGTAAAGAAGAGAGAGAGAGAGAGAGAGAGAGAGAGAGAGAGAGAGAGAGGTGGGGGGGGGGGGGAGAGAAGAAGAGAGATGGTTAATTGTGATTTAATTAGCGAGAATAACACGAAAACTTGTGTGCCTTTTACTCTCTCTCTCTCTCTCTCTCTCTCTCTCTCTCTCTCTCAACTTACTTTCAAAGTTAATAATTTTAAACCCTCATTTAAAATAATAGATATCTCTACTTTTATATACACCTATAAATTTGGCATCTTTAATTTTCTCGTTCCTTTTTTCTTATAAAACACTTTTAATAAACAAACACAAGACCTTCTTAAAGCAAATCGTCTTCGATTTTTTTCCCCTTTGATTTTTAAATACAAGTTTATTGCTAACTTTTACTTCTTCATTAGATTTCAAAGAAACATTTTCTTTTTCATTATAGATGTTTTCAGTATAGATTATCAATCGTATGAAGTGATGTTATTATAACAATATCATCAATACAAGACTTTTTTAATTTATTTATTGTTACTTTAATATTGGTTACGTGTATAGTTTATCAAAGTGTCAGTCTTATTCTTCAATTGAACTGTATTTGAACCTTTCTCGTTTCTTATTTACTATCCATGAAACTAGGGAGAAAAAAAAAAAGAACACGTTTTATCTTCTATATATTTTATATATGGGATATTGGAAAGAGAAAAACCACGTGTTCGAGTAAGAGAGAGAGAGAGAGAGAGAGAATATTTTTTATGAGGCATGACATAACCGGTATTACATTTTTTTTTTTTTTTTTTTTTCTTTTTGCGACAAACACTTTAGATGACAAATCCTTATAAACCCACGCGACTAATAAACAAAAATCACGTGTCATTATTGTTATTATATATTAAAATCTGTAATTTATCATTAGAAACTAATCATATAATAAGCAGCTTAAAAAATATAATATTATAAAAATACATTAAATACTATTGATTTTAACATTATATAAATTTATGAATGGGTTGTTTCTTGTTTTATATATCTATAGTAAAAAAAAAAAAAAAAAAAAAAAAAAAAAGAAAAAGAAAAAAAGAAAATATAGTGTAAATTTCTTAAGGCTATATATTTCAGCAAATATATTTATGCTTTTTGTTATTATTATTTTTTACAAAAATGCTTTGAGTTTTGTACACAATGACTTTTTATTATTATTCTTTTCATTGAGGCGAGCTTTATGGAATAACAATTACCTTACAGCTTATAGTAAAAGAAAAAAAAAAAAAAAAAAGGCTTTTGTTATACTTTGACGTAATATTTTTACATATATTTCAAAATAATAAAAACAAAAACCAGCTGATTTTGATTTACATACGATA
The DNA here is from genome assembly GCA_949318235.1 of Ecdyonurus torrentis. Classification (NCBI taxonomy): domain Eukaryota; kingdom Metazoa; phylum Arthropoda; class Insecta; order Ephemeroptera; family Heptageniidae; genus Ecdyonurus; species Ecdyonurus torrentis. Next base: position 14,083,748 of record OX439136.1, read on the forward strand.
CGAGTAAACAAACGTATATAATATAATATATTTATATATATATATATATATATATATATATATATATATATATATATATATATATATATATATATATAAACTTTTTCTTTGCAAAGTAAACATTTTTCAAATAATAACATGTATCTTTATGTAATTATTTGCAAATGCGCGTTCATGAAGTATAAAAAAAATATATATTAACAGTCTACAATCGAAAAACAGGTTTCACCTAAAATATTGTTTATTTATAGTAAATCGTCAATGTAAATAAAATTTGTGAACACTTGTATTAAAATCATAATAATGTATAGTAAGTTTTGTTGATGTTGAGTATCTATTGCCCCTGAATACATAGGCAACTATTTCAACTTGCGTGTGAAAAGGATTGCCTATCTTTCAAGGTGCAACGTTAATTTCTTTAGTAGCTGCACTAGCTGCGATTTTTTCTTCATTTATTTGAAATAAAAAATAGGCAGAAAATATAGTAAAATATCAATAAAGAATTCGATCTGCACGCGGAAAAAAAAAAAGTAATTTATGCTGCATATTACTGAATTCGACTATGATAAATAATTATTGCTGAAGGGTATAATATTTATGCTATTTAACTTATATTCTGATGTATTAAATTTGGCTGGAACTGAGGTACAGCATAATTATTACATTATTATGTTTTTTTACGTGCACGTAGAATAAAAACAAAAAGTACATAGATTTTGTTTTTAATGTGTTGTGATATGGATAAAAAAATATATATATATTTATGTATCGTAAAAAAAGACTATAAAATATTTAATTTATTCTCGTTATAAACTTAATTTAAAATAACAGAAAACAGCAATTTCCAATAAAAAAAAAATTGTTCAAAACAGATGAGTTATGAAAGTTTATTAAATGAAGATTCAATAAAAAAATAATAACTTCAACTTCTCTTGATATATATAATAACATAATACACATTATCTCATCAATATTTTAATCATTATTATTATTTTTAATTATAGCATTCCAGAGGGGAAAAAATATATATATCGAAATATATATATCAGTAAAATAACAATTTAAAAAGTATATGTATTTATAGATTGAAATAAACATTGTAAATTTTATTATTAATATATATTATATAGTGTGAACGTCATTGTTTTAGGCGTGTGACTTTGAATATATATACTGTACAGTTTGAGTGTATATATGTATGTGTGTGTGTGTGAAAGCTCGTTTAGGCTGCTAGCTAGTAGAGCTCTCTCTCTATACATACAGCTACCGCCCCATAGTATTGATTTTTAGCCAAAAACATCCCTCGTTCTCTTTTTCACTCCCTCTTTATACTAAACTTTTACCCCTACTGCCGTCTCTCACTGTTCGTTCGTTTCAAACATCCCTTTTGCAATATACCAAAAAACCCTCTCTACTTTTTTTTTTTTTTTTTTTAGCCATCACATCCCCCTTTTTCGTATATTTCTTTTTTTGTCGTTCAATATATATATAAATGTTACTGAACTCTCCATGTTAAATATATACCAAAATGAACCTTATAGACAAGAGATTATTTTTAAGTTTTTTTGATACAATATGAATAATGTTGTTTTTTTATCATATATTTCTTGTTAGCCTAACATGACGTCATTTTTACCCTTATATAAATTTTTTTGTTTCATCTCTTATTTGCATCAAGAGTACACTTAACTATTTTTTTTTCTTTACATAGCAAAACTCTCATAATATATAATTCTATATATATTATAGACTTTATAAAATATATTTAATAATTATATTTTATTATTAGATATTGAACGCAGAAAAAAAACTCATTTCTTTTATATAAAAATATAATTGTGTTTCTAACGTTGAGATATTGGTGGAGAAACGTTTTTTTTTTTTTTTTTTTTTTTTTTTTTTTTTTTTTTTTTTTTTCATACAAAAATGTATGTGTTTAAAAGTGATGTTAAATAAATATCAATTGCTTTTTCACGTATTTTTTAATGAGAAAGGGAATGAGAGTAGAAGGGAGGGAGAGGGAGAGTTCGTGACCATTCAAGAGTATATTATTCAAATTACAAATACACAAAATACCTCAAAGCATTTAAACTTTTTTTTTCTGTTTTTGTAATGGAAAAAAAATGAAAAAGAGAGAGATATATATATATATATATAAAAGTTTGTTATTTTATAAAATAAAAACGCTTCCAGTATTGATTATGTAAATTTTAATAGATCATCATAAAGAGACTATTTAATACATACTACACAGTTTTTATTATTATTATTATTTTTTGTATACATAGCAATTAATGTGTATACCTTCAGTAAACACACTTAAAATAAATTTTTTTTAATGTTTATGCACCATTTTTACTTTTAATTATTTATATTCAACGGAAATATTTATTTTGTTTTAATATATAAAATTAAGAGATAGCATTTTCTTTCTATTAATTAAAATACGTAGACAAATTTGGTCTACTCGCATATTTACATAAATTAAGATATAAAAATAATAATGAAATAAACAAGTGAAATGTATAGTGATTTAAATAATAATAAAAAAAAAAATAAAAAAAAAATCAAGTTCCTGCATTCCATATACATTATAAGATAGGAAAAAATATATAACACGAGTTTCATATAACGAATATGATATATAAGAATCTTATAGTGTCTTATTTCAAGATGGCTTTACCGCGCAAACTCTCTAACATTATATAATAATGTACAGTATATATACACGAGTATCAAGACTTTGTAAAATGATACTATACATGTCTATTACGTATGTACAATATGTAATGTAATTACATAATAATATACCTAAGTATAATATGGGATGAGGAGATATAATAATAATAAAATATTTACGTCTAACAAAATTTTGAATCGAATAACAATTTGTATATATGGCTTAATTAGCTTTTACTATGCCTAGTATTTTATTTCAAATTATTTTCAATGCACATATTTATATAGAGAAATCATTAAAAGATTCACTCCCCTATATAGGAAATGATTCAGGGTCGGGGTAATATAAAAATACTGTAAGTTTGAATGTGTATTATCATAGTATGGTATTATATTGAATACGCGTATAATTTACTCTATTCTAATTCCTTTTTTTTATGTACTCTATTCTATAATTCCCTTTTTTTAAAGTTTTGCATAAAATGAGTCACATCAATAAGCTAGAAGGCTTTAACCATAATTGGATTTAACAACAACAGTTATGTATTATATTACTTTCTGTTATATATGTGAAACTGTGCACGGGTGAGTTTGTAATTTATTTATTTGTAAACAATACAATGACCGGTCTTGTGTGTTTTACATATCGGAGAGAGAGAGAGAGAGAGAGAGAGAGAGAGAGAGAGAGAGAGAGAGAGAGAGAGAGAGAGAGAGAGAGAGAGAGAGAGAGAGAGAGAGAGTTTACATTATGAACCTATGATGTAGTATTTCATTCAGTATTTCATGTTGTTGTTTTTTCCTCTCTCTCTCTTTCTCTCTCTCTCTCTCTCTCTCTCTCTCTCTCTCTCTCTCTCTCTCTCTCTCGTTTCTTCTTCTTTCTGATTTTTTTTTCTATATATAGAGCTTTATTGTATATAAACTTTTCAAGGTTTCAATTAAATTTGTAGTGTCTTAGGTAGGACTTATAAGAACGCCAGAGTGCAAAGAAGCGAAGCTCCGGGTAAAATAATAAGGTATGTTATTATAGCGAATGTGTATTGCGCTTAAAAATGTCTTCTTCTTTTATTAAATTGTTTTTTATTTGTTTGTTATTATTTTAACTTGGCATAAACCCCATATTTTAATTTAAGTATTCATCCTATAAGAACTCCATAAAATTAGTTTTTGCTATATAAACAAATTTAGCGACCGGGTTATGACAGTGACAATTATTTTACTACCATTGGCAAGCCTTAATAAAATTACAACTATATAGACCGGTTGCACTCATATTTAAGAGCCGCCATTTTGCTGGTTATAAATACATAGGCCAGCATAGGAAAATAAATTTTTTTTTAATAGAAAAAAAAAAAAAAAAAAAAAAAAAGCTTCAAACCTCAATCAAAGACTTATTTCTAGCTTCTAATAAGCTTGAAGAATATGAGAAAAATTAGTTCAGTTGAAATAAACTCTTTTTAAGTAAAAAATTAGAAGAAATGACATTTCCCCTATGCTGGACAATACATTAGGCACCACAAACATGGCGACAAAGCGCAAGGATGTGAAAGTTCGAAGAGTTCAATTTTCATTGATTTATATACGCATAGATACATTTTTAGATGTGGAGCCCGCACTTAATTATTATTATCATTTAAGTTACGACAAGAGGCGATAAAAATCACCTGTCAATAATTATAACATGGTATAGTTTTATCATAAGTCAATAGAATTTACAAAATATTTGTCAAAATTTCTTTAAAAATAGTAAAATTGGTTTTAGAAAATCTGTAAAAAAAAAAATAATAATAATAAAATATAATAATTAAAAAATAATAATAATAATTATCTAATTAATAAAATTAAAGTTCTTATCAGAATTATTTTATTTAATTCCTCAATAAAACAGCTCATGAGAATCACATGTTTTAAATGTCATAAACCACCACGGAGAACAAAAGAATAATCACCGATAATGACGAATGATAATTGCGGATATAGTCACTGTTTTTGGTGTCCAATTACGGTACTTTATTTTTGGTACTCTCTTTTTGGTATCATTCAAACATATAAACAAATTAAGTCTGATATAATAATAGTAAATAAAATACTCGTGTATAAATATACTAAAATCAAATACTGATATGTATACAAAAAAAAAAAAAAAATACAAAAAAAATCAAAGCTAAAAAAAAAAGTAATAAAAATGTAAAAATATGTTTGATGTATACATTCGTCTGTATATTATTTATATACATAATATATGAGAGTGTATATATACGTATATATATAGAAGTTGAGTGAGTTTAGATAGACGAGGGCAAGGTCAGGGTTTTGTGGAGTGGGTAGCGGGTGGGAAAAAGAGAAGAGAGAGAGAGGAGGTGGGGAAGAGAGAGAGAGAGAGAGAGAGAGAGAGAGAGAGAGAGAGAGAGAGAGAGAGAGAGAGAGAGAGAGAGAGAGAGATTTGTTGGAACGTGACAACAGCTAGGAAATGAGTTTAAAGAAAGAGAGAGAAAGCATGCCAACATACGCTAATATGTATATATACTGTACATTTTATATACATACACCTTATAATATTATATACATACTATATATAGAAAATGTTATTACAGTAATTACTTTGATGTATAGTTTGATAATAGAAGCTACTCAATTGTATAACACAAGAACGATTCCTTTTATCTTAATACTCATAATTTCCCATTTCATCTTAAAGTCCCAAAATTTTAGCGTCGAACAAAGGAAACATACTGGAAGCTAAAAATCATTATATTAACTATTTTATATAATAATTTTGTATTAAATTTAAATAATATTACTAATATATTATATTTAAATATTAACTTTTGTATTAAAAAATACAAATTTATTATTTTAAAAAAATATTTGGTATTTATATTTACTAAATAAATTTTCAATGAGATGAGGCGAAACTTTGATCATTAAATATTTAATTTTAAATCATATATATTTACTTTTTTTCACGAATGATGAATGAAGGTAAATTATATAAAAACATCTAAATCTAAATATAATAGCTCAGCCACGAAATAAGGATATTAAATTATTTATAAAATTACACATGTTCACCTTTCATGTTCATGCAGTGTATTTTGCTATATATACACATATTAATCATTTTATAACTTTTCATTTCATATATAATTGTATTATTTTCAAAAGAACTTTTGAATGTAATATAAAATCCATTTCTATTTACACTTGCTATTTTTTCTTCATAATAATGATAATAATAAAATAAAAAATTACTTCTTTTATCGTACAATGCGTTAAAGGTTTATCATAAAAAGGTTTGTTTCAAAATTTAATAATATTTTATACATAAAATATCCACACGTTTATCCCGTAAGTTCGTAGTGACATTGTTCCATTTAGGACTCCCTTTTCTTGAATATGTACGAAATTGAAGTTTAATTTGAAAATAATTTTCAGACATTGCGGCTATTATGTAATATTATAAGATTCTCCCCCTTTAAGTTTTTTCATAGATAAATGCAAAAGAAAATAATAATAAGATATGCCAACATCAGATGAGAGATTTTTGTAAACAAGATAGATAGATATAGAAAAATATATATAAAACGTAAACACGTTATCGATTGATGATAAAATTATGTTGTGCGTGTAGACAGGGGGGTATTGGAGGGAAGAGGGTGAGTTTGAATGAAAGTGGGTGGTAAAACGGGAGGTCTTTCTCTTTCGTTTTCCCTTGACCGACATCGACCAAACGTTCCCTATACTCTTTTGCCAATAAATTTACCTACCCCAAGACAAAATAAGAAGAAGCAGAAGAAAAGAAAAAAAGAAAAAAACGAAAAAAAAAAAAAAAAAAAAAACGTGGTATAGTAAACATTCTATATAGTAAGAAAGCCAATTCTCTCTCTCTCTCTCTCTCTCTCTCTCATTCTCTCTCTCTCTCTCTCACTCTCTTGCTCTTTCTCTCTGATGCATTTTATTGAAAAGAGTCATCACCAAGAGAGAAAACTCAAGATTTCTTGCAAAATAAAATTTTCATCTATTTATGCTCCAGTATTTAGATTATTTAGTTCAAGCATAGCTCATTATACTATAATATGGTACAAGCATAGTGTAAAAATACATTTTTACGTTACCTTAAAAAGCATATTACACTATCTTGACTGTATATAATAACGTATCGCACAGCCAAGAAACAAATGAAATATAATAATATACAGTACTGATCAACATTTTCATTGTTACTTGAACTGATTCCAGTGCTCCAATTAAGGCAGAAGAATTAAAATATGTTACAAATCGTGTAATGTAATATACGTTTACAAAAATACTCAAAACATTTATTTTATAAGACAAATGTGCTTCAATATGTACGCACGTTCGGTTTTTTTCAATCAAATAAACATCAGAGAGAAAAATAAAATAAATATGGCATTTTCCAAATGTGCGTGTTACGATAAATGTGTGTATGTCGGTTGACATATAAATTTTTTGGCACCAACAACTCTCTCTCTCTCTCTCTTGCTCTCACACACGCTTATATATTTTTGTATATAAAACGTAAAGCAAACTACCCACGACCAAAAGGCGATTGAAACCTTGGCCTTGACAATGAAAAAAAAATATTCAAGAATGAACTTACATAGCACGACAAAAGAAAACAGAGAGAGAGAGAGAGAGAGAGAGAGAGAGAGAGAGAGAGAGAGAGAGAGAGAGAGAGAGAGAGAGAGAGAGAGAGAGAGAGAAAGTCGATCATTTGTTTTGACAGCGCAGAGTATTTTTATTTTAACACCTTGATAAAAAAAATCAAAACAAGAAAACGTAATTTTTATGATAGCATTGTTTAAATTCAATTTTACTTGAGTATAATTAATGGAAAAGAAACTATAGAAGTTTTTCAAAAGAAAACAAAACATTTGGAAAATATATAAAAAACAAACACGGTTTTTCAATCGATATTCAAGCACCTATAAATCAACGTTCTAATATTTATTTCCAAGGTAAACAAAATCTATTTAATATAAAGATAATTTTTTTTAACAATTAAATTTATGAAATAAAAAATTTACATAAAAATAACAAAGAAAACAGCTGGCAAGATATAAAAAAAAAAATTGAATATAAAAATTATACACATACGTATTTTATTTTATGTATGGGATAGGATATAAAATAACAATATAACTTTATTATAATGTTGTGTATTACGACAATATTGGTCGTAAAAAAAAGTTAAGTTTGCGATGTCATAAAAAAAATATGAGATGTATCCTGCAGTATTGGCAAATTATGCTACTAAAGAGTATTTCAGGTTGCATATACATCCAGGGGTATTTTTTAAAAATGGCTACCGGCAAATATTAATATTTAATGGTGTGTATATAATTATTAATTTAACTAAAATGTGAATTTAATTTTAAAAACTATTTTATGAATGACATACCAGTTCTATTAAAAATAACATTTTCATGCATGAGTAATTATTTATTATTAAAGTTCTAATCATTACTAATTAATTTTATTCGTATTATTTGAAAGGAAAACATAATATTGTAGTATTATTTCGTTGCGAGTATTGCATATTATTAACTTCTATTATAATAAAAAATTAAAGGTCATTTTTATTTTGGGTCCCCAATTTGATATCATAGTAATTAAAACGAAAACTGATAAACCACATGCAAATTCAAATAAAATTCTATAATTAGAGATACTTAATTAGCTAGCTTTAGTTTAACAATGGTTTGAATTTGAATGTTCTAAAAAAAAAGTAAGAAGAAGGAGAACAATTAATCATTTTCCACAATTTTGACTTTTATTTATTTTATATAATTTTTATTTATTCAAATGAATAATTAAAGTACGTATATCTCATATTATTATCAAATAATTTTTTTTAGTAGAAAAAAAAAAGAGGTACCATTTATTTTTCGTCCCTCATTTATAACAAAGAGGAGTAAGGTCTATTTTTTTTCTTCTTCTTTTTACATAATTTATAAAAACCTTCTTAGTATGCCCATCTGCGTTATATAGCTAAAATATAAATTACACGATAAAAAAAAAGCACGAACTACGTAAAACTTTCCAAATAGATATATGTATTATACATACATAAAAAAAGAGGTTTAGTATATAGAGTTGGCAACATTGTAATTTTATCCAAGAGTTCGACCGGTTTTTTTAAGTGGTCTCGGTTGGTCGTTCGTTCCATACGTATACGTATAGGCACGTTGGTTTTATACCACAACAGCACTATTCGCTCTCATATACGGCTCTTTATTATATATTTTTTTGCTGTATTATAATAATGCAACAAAAAAAAAGGGACCTCATTTATACCTTTACTATTTTTTGTGTTTGACACTTAAAAAAAAATTGCAGATAGATTGTACGATATACAAAAAAAAATTAATGTAAAAAAATTTAGTATTTCTGGTAACGATTCTTTATAAATAGCTATTAATTAGAATATTAATCATAATTCAAACTTATGAAAATTTAAATTTTAAATAAAACTAGTTAAAAAAAAAGCATATAAATTTAAATTTTTTTATTATTATTGTCTCCAACAAAAAGTTTCAAAAACATTGAATATAAAATGCCAAGGGTTTATATTATTATTATTATTATATATACGTATTTTTTTTTTTTTAGATTAAACACGCAACGCTACATTTACGTGACTCTCACATATACCTTGACTTTTATTCTTGTTTTGTTATTCAAGTATCACAAAATAACGAGAGAGAGAGAGAGAGAGATAGAGAGAGAGAGAGAGAGAGAGAGAGAGAGAGAGAGAGAGAGAGAGAGAGAGAGAGAGAGAGAGAGAGAGAGAGACAGACAGACAGACAGAGAGACAGAGAGAAATAGATTAAATAAAATAAAATCATTTACACCCCTATTCTCTGTACCGATAAAATATTAAAAGTCAACCTTTTATAATAATAACATAAGAAGATATTAAATTACCATAAAAGAAAAAACGGTGAAAAAAAAAATCGTATACCTGTTTATTTTAAAAAATTGAGAAGGCGTAACGTTTGTATTTTTTTTTTTTTAACTAATTATAATATAGAAATAAATCAAATAATAGGTTGTGAAAGTATACTTTTATTTCATTCATAAATATTTTTAGGAAATTTAGAAATTTCGATGTGTATTTTTATAATATACATCTATATTTATATTTATGTGTTTTACGTAAAAATATATAGCAAACAATATTATTTTCAAACTAATTTTTTTTTTATTGGAAGAGAGAGAAAAAGAAACTCAAATTATTAGAAATACATCAATTGAAACATCAGTATAAAGACTCATTAAAAAAATTACCATAAAATAATTCCCACATTTCATCCTACCTCATTAAAATATCTATCATGCAAACTTATTTTTAATTATATACTCTTATTAAAAGTTTTTCAAATTTTCAAAAACGAATACTTAAGATTATAGTATAGCATTTTTTTTTTCTATAGAATTTTTATGACGTCAGAGTCTCCTAAACAAAGTTTGCTGCAGAGAGTATACATTTTTCCCTGCTGTATAATGTAGTGTTCTCTCTTTCTCTCTTGCTATAGCGAACAAGAAGAAGAAAAAAAAGGCCGCCCCGTTTGCCTGCTGTCTTCAACGTTGCCAGTTCATTTCTTTATTTTTTAATAATTAATCATAGTAAGTAATTAGCATATCACGTGGTTATTGCGAAAAGAAAAATATATATGTATTACGATTTAAATTTAAATATTTTTAATCTGATAAAAATTTCTTTTGTGAATCATTCTTTTTAATGTTTTATAAAAAAAATATATGTAATCCATGGCAGATATAAAAAACAGGTATACAGTTTTGTGCTTTCAAAAGAGATAAATGCAATTTTTTTTTTTTATTCAAATGAAAGAAAAAGTTGAAACTCTTTTTTCACGATAAATATTTCACTTTTCTCTCTCTCTCTCTCTCTCTCTCTCTCTCTCCTTTCACAGAATTTTATACTCTGTGGTACTTATTACTTACGAGAAAATTACACTTGTGTATTACTAAATTTTCCGTGCAATTTTCCATAAAAACATTTTAATTTGAAAATGAACTGCAATGTTCTGCAATATTTATACTTTAATGAAACTTCATGAACTCAATTCAATTCTTATCGTCTTATGATTTCTTATAATGTACGATGAAATATTTAGTATTTAACTATTTATTTCAGATATTTACTTTCATCCAATATTGATTTTCAACGAAATTACTTTATATTACGCAAAACGACAGGTAAAAGAATATTAGTAACATGAAAGCGCGCCAAAAGCATTATATATTTTATATGTATATATAAAAAAAATGGATTGCAAATTTCTAGTTATGCAGCAAATATGGCAACACTGTTCAGCCCTATTTACCACGCAACAAAGAGCACACTACTTCACTTCTCTTGCTATAAAAACGAAGGGCTGCGGTAAAACGACGTTGCCATATTTAACTTAAAACATTGAAGCATTCGTATACTAAAAAAAAATTTAACCCTTTAATCAAATAATACTAATTATACAATTAAATTTCTAATATAAATGAATTTCTACCCTATAACGAATTAATATAGCTAATTAACAATGTGGTATTCGTATATAATTGAATATGAACTTATTATGATAGAAGCAAATAATTAAATAACTTACCCCTCCATCGGGTCCATGGGCATTTGGAGTAGCTGACTGGCCAGGTCGATTTGGAAATGAAACCTATGGAATAAAAAAAAAATTAAATCAATATTTTGTAACAAAAAATAATACAGTTTTCTTTATATTTCATTTAATTATTATTAGAAAAAAACAAAAAAAAAACTGAATACATTGCAGAATTTAATACAGAAATATATAATGATAAATAAATTAAAAATAAATACAATTAAAATAGTATTAATTCATAAATAATTTAATTTCAAAATAATCCATTTTGTAATACGATTACACATTTAATACTATTAATAATGGACCACTTGCAATGAAATGTTTTTAATTGTTGCAACATGTATAAGTGAAAATGATTTTTTTCATAAAGAAATGCATTAAGAATATTTAAATTTATTTTAAATAGTTTGTTCATTGCAAGTGGTATTTTGAAATGCAGATAATAATTTTTTAGTCGAATTTTTTAGAAGTCTTATTTTATAGCAAAAAAAAAATACGTGTGTTATCTTTATAAATCGAGAGAGAGAGAGAGAATCTAAAATTAAGATATTTTATATAAAAAAAAACTACAGTAGCAGACAGACAAGCAGGGATTGCGCGATTGTAACAATATAAATAACTCTACAACAACAAAGAGAACCGGTACAACAATGTATATTTTAGTATACAGTACATACCAAATGATATAAACCACACAATATAAAACATCCAGGGAAATTATTCAAGTGGATTAATAACCACGTATTGCATTTTAAATAACTTTTTTTTTTTAGCTGCTGTTATTTAAAATTAAGTCAAGTTTTTTTTTACACATATTAAAATAAATAAAAGTTATTTTATGTGATATTTAAAAACATGATTAAGTTATTACACATGGAATGTAATTTAAATATTTAATGTTTTTATATAAGTTTATATAAAATATGTTGTGGTTTGTGTATTTCATTGCAGAAATTTTATACCAGTGTTTCTAAAAGTTGAAAATTTTGCATGCTATTATTATTACGTAACAAGCTGAATCGATTTCATGAATTTTAAAATGAAGATGTAGGCGTATATAACTGCGTAACATGAAAAATAGAATTTTTAAGTTGTTTCTTGTTAATTTTTTTCTGACTGATTCTAGTTTTAATATATATGTTTTGAATATTTTGTGAAAAAAAAAAGTGTTTAAAATGTAAATAGACCGAATATTAACCGCATTTTTAGCGATAATTATCTCTGACCATTTAGATGGTGGATTCATAACTAGAAATATGCTATATCACTATTTATTATCTGAAGCAACTTTTTTTATATTTACTTCCTATTTTTAAGTGATGAGGATACAATTTTTTTTTAGTTTGTAGACTTGTTAGATGACCTGCCAAATTTTTGTATTGATCCGTGATATATTGAATGAGGAAAGTGAGGTGCATATACGACTGAAACCAACCTACTATTTTATATGCAATTATATTGAACCAAGTAACTAACCTGTTGTTGCTGTGCCGGCGAAGGGGCCCCGGGGGTGGGCCCAGACGAAGGTCCAGAAGAAGGAGGTACTGGAGATTGTTGAGGAGGTTGAGAGGGTGGGGTCTGTTGAGGACCAGAGGATTGGGATTGGGGACCACTTTGTTGTTGCTGCTGCTGTTGTTGCTGTTGTTGTTGTTGTTGCTGCTGCTGTTGCTGCTGTTGTTGTTGTTGTTGTTGTTGGGGTGGACCCCACGTTGGTCCTGGGGGTCTCTGTTGATCATACTGAGACTGTGGAGGTGGGGGTGGTCCTCCATGGTGAGGGGGTGGGGGACCATATGGTGAACCTCCCATCTGTCAACATACAAAATTACGCATTAGTCACTGTTGCAATTATTATAGTATCACTATGCTTTTAGTGAAATATATTAAATAGATATGAGACTTAAATTATTTATAACATTGTTGTTAATAATGAAAGTATAAATATTTAATTTTAACTCTATACACTACACACCATATAGATGTATATAAGTCTATGCTACACACCAATATTTTGCTTACACTCTATAGTTCATTCATTTTCCATGTTTCAAAACATATTTTAACTCACATGCCCGACTTTAAAGATTTCTATAATATAAAACTTAATTAATTTTTATCTTTTAAATCATTGTTAATACTATGGCATATCCGCATCATCAAATATAGAGAACAGTCACACGATACAAAAAGAAGAAGAAAATCAGACTGTGAGACTAAAACGACGTGTTTTATGACGCATTTTTAATTCTGTTTTAATCATTTTCTTTCGCCAAAAAAAAAAATCTAGTGACAACAGGATTTAGATTATAAAACACAAAGTATACCCGATGGACTTTACTATATAATAATAAACGAGACATTAAACCTGTGCTATGAAGTTGTATATTATATATTTAAATAGTAACTATGATAAAATCTGTTTATGTTTTATCATATTAAAAAAAAATAAAATAAAGAAAACCATGACCTACGATAATGATAATAACAACTATGCAACTTTATAAGCAAAGAGGAGAGGAGTAAAAAAAAAGAGAGTACTATTGCTTTTGGTGTTATATTTATGAGTATAAACATGACGAGAGAGAGAGAGAGAGAGAGAGAGAGAGAGAGGAAAAACGAGGTGGGTGGGTGGGTTGAAAAAAAAAACGTAGTTGATAGTCTTTTAAAGAGAAAACCATAGTATGGTATACATTTATATACAAGTCGGCATGTTCTGTGTTCTCTCTCTCTCTCTCTCTCTCTCTCTCTCTCTCTCTCTCTCTCTCTCTCTCTCTGGCGTATATAGTAGTAGTAAGTAGTATAGTAGTCTTCTTGTCAGTTTATAGTAAAAAAAAAAAAAAAAAAAAAAACTGGGAGGAGGAAAGGGGAAATAAAAAAAAGAGGGGAAAAGTATCATACGACCTTATATATATATATATATATAATACTGTATATATATACATATATATACATCTCGTATTATATAAAAATATATATTATTATTAAAGTAGATATATACAACACAAAAAAAAGTCATTGTGTAATATCAATATTCACAACACCGGTATCTTATTGTCAAAGTGACGTAATAACATTTTTTTTTTATCAATGAACATGATCTTGAAAGGAAATTCATCAATGAAAACTGGAAAAAAAAAGAAGCGATATTTTTAGATTACGTAAAAATAAATTTATTTTATACTCTTTTCCTTTTACTGAACGTCATTATTTTATATTACATTATAATTTTTTTTTTAAGTCATGATATTTTTTTGTATTACATTACTTTCATGTTATACTTTTTTTTTATGTTTTGTGTCTACCCTTGTTATCAGGAAAAGTAAATAACAAAAATTGCTTGATATTGTAATAAAATGTGCTGTTTTACAATGAAATATTAGCTGAAATACTAATTTTTGCTTATGAACAGACTACCTAACTTTTCAATATAAATAGGCAATTTCATAAATTGAGGACCATCATTGACAATGGCAAAATTATAGTTTTTAAATATAATTTTGGTTCGGTACTTTGTTAAAATGAGAGTATTAAATTCCATTACTCACGCTATGCATAAGAACACGTAAAAATGCTTTTAACGGTAAAAAGCAAAATTCATAATGTAATTAGGATGTGAACGAGTGCCGGTCAAACGAATAAGTGTTTTTTTAAGTGTGCAACGTTGGCTCAAAAAATAGTAATAAAAAGGAGGGGGGGGGGTTAGGGGTGAGCCAAAAATAATACTTCTTCAATATTGGCAATCGTTATAGATTTGGAAGTAAAATGCCATTTGATCCACCATTTAAAAACTGTAGATATTGACGCAATGACAATTTTGGCATAATCTAATATAACGTCAATACGCTAATGTTGGGGGGGGGGGGGGGGGGGGGGAAGTTTTATTTTCTATGTTTTACTAGAAACTAGAAGCACACGAGCAGTTTAATTATCATTTTATTATCCCAAACAACAAGTAAATATTAATTTTATTCTTTACAAGTTATGCTTTTATTAATTTATTCTAGTTTCATGTGCCTAAAAACTTCTTCTTATGAGTTTGAAAACAAATAAAAAAATATAAAATTCTTTGGAAAACTTAAAAATTATAAACATTTTCCTTGTCAATCGTTCATGATGTGAATAATATTAAATGATTCGGATCTTTTAAGTCAATTTATCGTCTTTCTCATTCTTTTTGTTGTAAGAAATGAATTAAAAATTCAAAACTTGTACGAGGATATTAATATTACCATCACTATTACTGCTTTTACAAATCAGTGACAAAAAGGAGTTTGTAGATTTTAAAAGCACTTGCAAAGAAGAAGAAGAAGAAAAAAAAAGTATCAATGAAATGTTATTTTTTGATATTATATTAAAAATTTACGAGAAGAAAAAATTCAGGGGGTTAATTTTATGTAGAAATACAAATTAATTATGAAATATTTTTTTATAATACTATAATATTTTATAAAAATAAATTTGGAATATGAGGTTTAATATTTTATAAAGAAAAAAAAAGGGGGGGGGGGGCGTAATTTTTCTTTCTTACGTATGTGAAACGTGAGATGGATTAAATTTCATATTTTACCTACATAATAATAAAATCTTCCAAGCTGAAAGTCTAATAAACTACAGAAAAAGTACCGCCTTATGAAGATCATTTTTCATACCTGCTCTCCAATATCATCATATAAAACACTCCTAATAAACTCAGCTACAGTATAGTATAATTGACTATAAATTTTTCGTATAAACAAACAAGAAATCTGAGATATTTACAAATTTATACTTTTTGTGTTCATTTTGCGGTCACTTGTCTCGTAAAAAAAATTAATTATTAAAACAAAATGTATAAGTTTTTACAGCAGTTTTTACCTTTTACAACACGACATGGCAAAAAATATTTTTCAAAATACGCCTTCAAAAACCATGTAAAAATAATATAGTAAAGATTTTGGTTAATCAACGCGGATAAGAGGTTCATGGTTCCACAATTTTGAATTTTCTGGAGAGTAAATCTGAAAGTTATATTATTATCGAACGCACAAATTTATTCACCTAGCTTTGATTTTATATATAGCAACATTTATGTACTTATAGTATTATTATTTCCGCAATAGTGAATACTAATTATGCTGTCTAGCATAGCAAATACGTAGTATAACCTAATTATTAATAAGCTACTCCAAAATAGAAAATAATATGCTAATTTAATAAATGAAGCACATATTTTGCTATAATTGAAAGATATAGAGAAATTCAAGACATAAAAAATCACAAAAATCAAAACAGACTTATTTATTTCGAACCGAGCGGCTAAATTATAGTCGTGCTTTCTAAATATTTTTATTTATTTGATTAGACACAGGTTGTTTACAGTGACTTTATTCCTCATTACATTACACTATACTTTCGTCTCATTTTATTATAACATTAAAACTAAAACTATAGAAGGTATATTTTATGCTACGTATACTTTCTTTCTTTTTTTCTTTCTTTATAGACCGGTTGCACTCATATTTAAGATCCGCCATTTTGATGGTTATGAATACATAGGCCAGCATAGGAAAAACGTCATTTTTATTTTTTTAATAGCAAAAGAAGCTTCAAACCTCAATCAAAGACTTATTTCTAGCTCCTAATAAGCTCGAAGAATATGAGAAAAATTCGTTCAGTTAAAATAAACTCTTATTAAGTGAAAAATTAGGACAAATTATGTTTCCCCTATGCTGGACAATACATTAGGCACCACAAACATGGCGACAAAGCGCAAGGATGTGAAAGGGGTCTATTTCTTTCTTTCTTTCCTTTCTTTTTTTTTTTCTTCTTCTTTTTTATTATTTTTTTTTATATATAACCCTAATAACCTTTTTTCTCACCTGATGAGGTGGGTAAGGTCCTTGTTGCTGCTGCGACTGCTGTTGGGGTTGATTAGGAGGCCTCCCTGGTCCTGGAGGTGTAGGATACCTCTGAGGGTAAGGTGGGTACTGTTGACCTGGTGCACCACTAGGGGGTCCTGCCCCTGGGCCACCCCCAGTACCTGCCCCCTGTTGAGGGGGGTGGGGGTTGTTGTTGAGGGGGAGGTCCACCAGGTTGTTGCTGTTGAGGGGCACCTGGACCTGCCAGGTATGGCCGTGGTGGCATTCCTCCAGCTCCACCCTGAAAATAACAACAAAGATAAATTTAATGATCGTTCTGCAATGTTCCCCACAAAAAAAATAATAATAATAACGCAAGTTTTTTAAAAATTCTGTCAACTGAACTAACAAGAGCTGCCGTTTCTGTTCTAATTTATTTTAAATATAATTTAACTGTAACATTTTATCACTTATTTCTTAAGATAATAATGTTCACGAGGACGATTTAAATAAAATCTCTAGCTAAATTTAAGTACATCTATTTAAGATACATAAGTTTATACCGTATATTATAATTTTAATGATCGTGGGTAAAGTCATTGAAACGAATTCTTTATATACAGGCCACGCTAATGAGGCACAGATACATTCATTTATAAAAATTGAATAGAAATATTATACAGTGTAAGTAAATGAAGTGTTTGGAGTACAACGTATGTCATTATATGTATAAGTTCACCGCACTTAAAATTATAAATTCACATACGGTTAAAAATACAATATTATATACTTTTTAATTCATCATTATTTATTTTCTGACTATAAATTATTTTAGTAAAGTGCCTAAAATCTTTAATTTTTTTTTTAATATTTCATGCAATCTATTTCGTCTCCAATAGAATAGATTTTGATATAAAAATATTGTATACTGTAATTCATCAGTTTTTTTTTATCTGGAAGTAGGTACGTAAATTATGTGCCAACATCGATATTTATTACGTTCTGTGCATATACACATTCAGGGTCTCCTAGTTCATCTCTTTACCATTAATAATATATATTGGCAGATTGTATGACATACCAATCGATAAATGTAAAATCAATACAGAGTAGAATCAACATAATTTTAAAAAAATAGAAAAATGCAATTCAAAAATCAAACTTTAAAGAAGAAAGGAAGAACTAATTTATAATGTCAAGACGTTAAGAAGTGTGAGAGAAAGAAAGAAAAAAGTAAAAGTGAGAGAGAGAGAGATGTCTGTCTCTCTCTCTCTCTTTCGCCCTTGAGTAGTGTTGTGGTGGCTTTTGGCTGGTTTTATGAATGAACTGAAAGCAGGCAGACAGGGCGAGAGAGAGAGAGAGAGAGAGAGAGAGAGAGAGAGAGAGAGAGAGAGAGAGAGAGAGAGAGAGTAAATGCCAGGAACATGGTATATAGTATAGAGAGAAAGAGAGAAAGGGGGGTTTGGGGGGTGAGTAAGTTAAGTTAGCTTCCCCTATTCTCCTCCTTTTTTGTACCTCACACCACTTCTCTCTCTCTCTCTCTCTCTCTCTCTCTGCTATGATGTGAAACGCTTCCCCCATCCCACCCCACCCCGAACTTCCCCCCAAGTCCCCCCTCCCCCTATTACTATAGTATACTACTACTATACACACCCAAACTCCGTACATACAACTTGGGCGAAAAAGACAGCAAGATCACGTGTTTCTTCTCTTCTTCTTCTTCTTTTTTTTTTTTATGTATCTTCTTTTTATCGTTTCGTGTCGTTCTTTTACATTCAATACAATGTGATTTTATATATATATATATTGAGTAGGTTGTTTGACATTGACATTGGTATCTTGATCTTTTGAGAGAGAGAGAGAGAGAGAGAGAGAGAGAGAGAGAGAGAGAGAGAGAGAGAGAGAGAGAGAGAGAGAGAGAGAGAGAGAGAGAGAGAGAGAGAGAGAGAGAGAGAGAGAGAGAGAGAGAGAGAGAGTTTCACGATTCATTTTTCTTTGAAGTATCATTTTTAAAGAGAGATATTGACAAAATTTTGCAGTAAAAAAAAAAGACTCTGCATCGCATCTCATATATTTCATACAAACACACACACAAATATAAATTGGAAAGGGTTAAAATCAGGTACAATTCCCAAATGAGCACCAGAAGTGGTCACCATAATACCGAGGGTCAAACCTCACCGGTCAATACCGGTATAATACGCTCGCTCTCTGCATGCTATAATATACAAGAGTATACATATTATGTGTATTCTGTGCACTTAACCTGGTGTATTACTGTAGGGGCTCGTGTGTTGTTCATATATGCAAACATAATAATATATAGTGGAGTATTATACATGTATATATGGGAATATAGTACACTGCAGTAGGGATAAAATGTCGGCATAGCTACTTTAGTAAGGTTTATTTTACATTGGACGTAAGGGAAATGAGAGAGAGAGAGAAAGAGAGAGAGAGAGAGAGAGAGAGAGAGAGAGAGAGAATTAATCTAAATTATATAAGATTCTAATTTTGAGAATGATACTCTAATTTAAACCCACTTCACCTACAACAAAGCTATATGTATAGAGCCACGCAGTACCCTCTGTCAAGTCTCTGTTACGTATTTCATACCGGTGCTCAAAAGTTTAAAGGATCCGCAACGTCATTCAAATAACTAAAAGTATATAAGATAAAATTTCTACGAAAATATATTTATATAACGTATACCGTATAAAATTTCAATAAACATTAAGAAGAAATATAAAAGATAACAAAGAAAAATGTATCAGCTTTCGATAACATATTCATATATGTTCAAATTACTCCTTTATTAAAGTGTCGCAAAATAATAATAATAATGTATGCTATTTAACTATGCAAAATTTTAACGTAGGACTGCCAAGACTAGGTTGGCAATAAGACTGAGACAATCATTTCTGGGACCGTAATTTTGGGACCCCATCAGGATAACCCCTCTATAGAAAATAAAAAGGGACACCTTTTCATAAGGACCTTTGTTCCTTAGTCCTTATTATGTTCAGTCTAGTTTTTGAGGCAGCAAATTGTAATGCATTGCTGAACTTATAAAAAAAAGTGGAAAAAATGATATTGAAATCATCAAAAACGAATCAATTCAAATATGACAATAACAAAAATAGCCTAATAAGAGGGAAAAAAAAAAAAAAAAAAAAAAAAAAAAAAAGCAATATGTATTTATGTACACAAAAAAACCATGCACATTATATTATAATATAAGCAGAATTGAATTGTATTTTATAGAAATTCAATAAATAGCCATATTATATGCGGGTGAAATAGTAATAAATATAATTTAATGAGGAGATTAATTTAATTACAAAACATTAAAATAATCCCTAGCACATAAAATGAGGTTGCAGGGGGAGGGGAGGGGAGGTAGGGAAAGGGTTTTCTAAACATAAGTAGCAATGACCATTGGAAATTGAATCTATATAACATTCCAATATTATTAGACTCGTAAAATTTAAACTTAATGGTATAAATACGTTTGTTCGATTAAATCGCAATTTAAACCAATATTATGATCAGTTAAAATGCTTTTCCAATACAATATAATATATTTATCTAGGTATATTGTTAAGATGATATTGTCTTTGAAAACTAATATTATAGTTCATAATTCTTACAAATAATAGATTTCCAATACAAAAAAAAAAAAAAAAAAAAAAAAAAAAAAAAAACTTTCAACTTTCAATTATGTCAAATGCAAGTTTCAATTTAATTTTAAAAAAATTTCCTGGCTTTGTAAGGTTTTATTAATAAGTACACAGGATTGTGATATGTTTTATTATTCAAAAAATTGCGCTAAAGTTGCAATAATGATGTTCGAAAACCCTCATCCCTTGCTCCAAAATAAAAAATGCGTAACGCCATTTAAAATGCATTAGTTGATTGTCATTTTTTCGTGGTTTGCAGTACACAACAAAAAGGTTATTATTCTTAAAGGCAAAAAGAGCACTGAATTTAAATGGTAAAATTATATTATCACAATCGTGTGTATACATACAGTGTAAAAGAGATGGAATGCACGTTTTTGTTATATAATATGGAGAGTTACTGCCCGATTGTTTACACACAATCGAGTTAAAAAAAATAGTATATACCTACGGTACATCATATTTTTTCATTATGTACATTTTCCTACAAAACAAAACAAAACAAAAAAAAGGGGGGGGGGGGCAAAACATTCGTTACAGTAAAAAAAATCATAATAATAAAAACTCCGATTCTCTCTCTCTCTCTCTCTCTCTCTCTCTCGCTCTCTATTTACCTCTATAAATGACAAGTAACTATTGTTATTTTGTATGTATTCCATTACTAAACCTCTCTATTAAAACAAAAACAAAATTATATAACACAGCAATGCGACGATGTATTAGCGTATTATACAACAAAACATCTCATATGAAATTGAATGAATTCTGACGTCAAAAACGACTTGTGTTTTGTGTATAATGTATATAAATATATATATTTTTGCCTTACTATACTCCCTTCTCTATATAGCATGGCGCACAAAACCAGAGAACAGAGAGAAGGCTCTAAAAACTCACACAGTATTACATTATATACCCAGGGATATTGATCGTATAGTATAATACTGTACAGTACACTTGGGTTTCTCGACTGCTGTATACTCCACCACCACGTTCATGCTTTTTCAAATATAAAAACTGTTATGCTATAATCGTACTTACACTGCAATGTTTATATGTAATAAAATTATTATATTATACATAATTTATATATTTTAATTGTTATTATGTATCATATATGCTTTATTATTATAGTTTTTTTTTATATTTGGGGTGTGGTTTAATTTGCAATTAAAGGGGTTGATGTATATTGTTTAGTAATTTTTTTTTTTTTTTATAGAATAGGTATTTGTAAAATAAAGCGTATAATTCTAGACTGATAAAAGAAAATGTATTGTTTAATAATGCATTAATGTCATATATAGTATATAGCACTATTTGGAAATGACACTATAACATAAATTATGCTATAGAGCATAATTATTAATTACTGCTAAAATCGCAGTATTTTGTAATTATTTTGGTCCACATGTACAGTACAGTACTTTTATTTCTCCATTTGTATTCCTTGTTTGTTTGTTTTAAAATTATTTTTATAATATAGTGCGTGACAATCGCGTAAAATTGATTACAACAACTTTTATATGAGATGAGAATAGTTTCTCTCTACTATCACTATCATTAAAAATTTTGTAAGCACTTCTCTTCTCAATTTTTTTATATTTTTATTTATTTATATTATTATTATTATTATTATTTATTTTTTTTGAGACTTTCAAAGTTCATAATGCATTATACCAAATATTTAAAATACATATTTAAAAAATATATAAAATATACTGTATATAAAAATAACTAATTAAAATTAGTTCCTATGAAAAAGCATGACATTTTAACAAAATATCAATACGAAAAAGAAATATACCGGTAATGTTTATTGAACTTGAAAATAAAAATATTAATATTATACAAAACATACTATACTATGTTAATAAATAATAAATAATATTGATATTCTACTTTTACAAATAAATAAAACTAACACAAACATCATGATAAATATTACCTACCACACTTGTTCATTAATATTTCAAAATTACCTACCTAATGTAAAATTTATTAACTTGACAACGTAAATAATAAAACGTTCGTTGACTATATGTATACATAGTCAAATTATATATATATATATATATATATATATATATAATGTTCGTAGTCAATAAAGTATGTTTATATAACAGATATACATACACAACTCAAAATATTTTACAAAGTGTAAGTACTGAGTCAATTTTCCAAACAATACAGTACTTCACGATTATTAATTTTAAATATTCTCTAAATTAAATAGTATTTGAAATATTGTATCAATTATATTTTGTTGTATTTATTTTTGCTTTTTATATCAATATATTGTCTAATATAATGAATTTAAAATCAAAGTATAGGGAATTTAAAACCGTTACTAAAGGTTAATTTTAATAATATGAAATATTGAATAATCCTAATTTTTACACTGCACTTCTACAAAAGTAATCGTAATGATTGTGCTAGCTCAATGTAGTAGCATGTATGCATAACAACATAATTGATGTTATATTGAGTAGAGCAATTATACAAAACATATTATAATATAGTTAAGATGGTCAGCATAATTTATGCTATTCCAAAATAGTAAAATTTGTGTTCTACAATATAGTCAATACAGCATTATTATTATTTTGCTTTTTCGTGTAAAAATTACAATACAAACGGCAGGGAAGCTATAGGGTCTATGCATTCATGTTAAAGTCGACGCCATGTTGGATTACTCAATAGCTTGTGTGGCATAGGACAAAAAAATCATTTTGACAGTTTAAAAACACTATGCAATATTTTTGAGAGCATCGATGCTGTAAATATGATGAATTAGTATCTCAAGTATGTGAGAAGAATAACCATAAAAAAATAAACCAATTTTCCAAAGAAAATTGACTTAAATGAAGTTTGTCCTATGCTGAGCAATGTTATGCACTACTCCAGTATGGCCTCCAAGCGCAATAAATACGACATCATCCGCATACACCCTTATAGCATTGTAGATTATTGAGAATTATTGAGAAAGCTAATTAATGCATAGTTAGGATCGAGAAGTCCTTTTACATGTTTTAAGCTAATAAGTTGTAATAACTAATAATAATAAATTAAAAAGAAAAAAAAATCACTTGTAAAACTTTGAAAAAATATTACCAAGTAATAAAACACAGCTGACCAAAATACACAAATAAAGTACAGTACGATATCAATACATGCCAAATCCCTCATAACAAAACGTGTTAATTGACAATATATATATATCGAATATTCCCTCCCTAAACCTCCCTCTTTATTCTCCCTATTATATATTATCATTTTCATAGATAAAATTTATCAATGAAATGAATGGAGAAAACATTATATGAGAGAAAATTTTCAACTTGCTTTCCAATATTATATTAAACCTTGCATGATGAAAGAAAAAAAAAATAAAGGAAAGGGGGATGGGGAAAGAGAGGGAGAGAAAGAGGGTGACCTCCCATCCTATTATAACAAACCTTTTGCTACAGGTGTGTTAAAGAAACCTTATATATAAATCTCTATTATTATTATTATATAATAATAGCATAACTAAATATATTTATATAAATATACATCAATGGGATTTTCTTAATGATTATTCACCGGTGATGCAAAATTCTAAAAATATCTCATTGAATTGAACTCGATAGCCCTCCTTAATAAAAAAACGAAGAAAAAAAAACTGGCCTTAGTGAATTAGTTTTAAGGATTTGATTAATTTTAAACAACCTCCCCCAAAAAACTGTTAACCAAATTTTGCAAACTAAAGGATGTTGATGTTAATAAGGGATTCTAAGCTTAATAATTGTTCTAATTTTTGCCTCATTTCAGATATGAATGAAAAAGACGAAGTAGACGATCGATCGTTACGTATTTTAAATGTTTTTTTTTTTTTTTTTTTTTTTTTTTTTTTTTCGTGTAATAATGATCATTATAAACTTTAAGATTTGCAGTGATATTAAAAATTATCATTGAAATGTAAGTTATAATTATTAAAAAATATAATACACTGTGGCTAAAACAAGGTGGTTCCTGCCAAAGCTGTATCCGCGGTGCTAAACCAATCAGAGAGCGTGTTATAAACCTACTAGCCAATCACAGTTGACTTTACATAGTTAATTACCCTGTATCAGCTCGAACTAGTATTGGGAGAAGTGTATATCGGGGTAAAAAAACTGTCACTGCCGGAGTATAGCATTAAAAGCTCAGTCAGTCAGTATAATAGAGATATCATGTCTAATTGTTTAATGGTAGTAACACGTACGAACACACAATTAAATTGCATTAGTCTTTTGCAAACAGTTAAATGTCCAAAAATTCAGTTCTAATTTCAGAAACACCTACACGTTATATCATTAAATATAAATTACTTTCTATTACACTATTACTAAATTTCAACTCCAATGATTTCCAAAAAAATGATAAGTATAATTTGATACGACAAATTCCCTTTATAAATAAGAATCCAATTAGCGAGACAGAGAGATAAATAGAGAGAGAGAGACTAATGGGGAAACATCATTTACAGATAAAAGTATTAAAACTGAGCTACAAAGATCAATATGAATCAACTCTAATTTTTAGTAAACAAAGGTAATAAAAAACAAAAAATGAATGGAGTTGTTATTAAGATTTTGATCAATAAATTTGAAATGTTCGTATATTTTTCCTCCTCCCCAATTCCTCTTTTATTTTTGCGCTGGATATAACTCTTCTTTATAATAATAATAACGTACATATAATCTCAAGAGGGTGCGTAAACCTACACAAACAAAAACAAAATTCAATTATAACTTCTATTTATTATTAAATTACGGTTTTTTGTTTTTTTCACATTATTTATTATATACACACACTACACTTCTTCTCTTTTCTTTTTTTTTTTTTCTTTTTTTTTTTAAGTCATTTTAATTATTTTTAGCTATTTTGTAATCACACGCAATCTTAACCTCTTAAACAGATTTTATAATTAAACACTTACATTTTTATAATTACAATTGAATTACGTGTTTGTTTTCAATACTATATATATATATCATTCTCAGATTTTTCAAAACGTGTAAAGATATTAAAATTTTATTTTTAAAATTGTGATTGCAAAGAGCAATGCAGGAACCACTATACTCATAACAAGATTTCTTTCCCCTAATAAATTGTGAGATGGTACCATTATATACATAATGCACTTTATATCCTTTCTATGTAGCTTCACAAACTTGGGAAACAAAAAAATGTAAAGTATAGGCAACCCTTTTTACAATTAAGATTGCAATTTACACGAATTACGTAATTTATGCCGTATTTGTGTCATTCTTGTTATTTGGAATTGAAAAAGACAATGCTGTTTAGTATACTTGTTATGCTCTTCAATATAATTATTTGATATAGCAGAAATTATGTTGCTGCGTGTTATGCTAGCAACTCAAACTCTCATTATTATTATTATTATAAGCAGCTTTCTCTCTCTCTCTCTCTCTCTCTCTCTCTTCTTTTTGTGTCCGAGTAAGATTGTTAACGTGTGGCCAACAGGAGTGTCTTCTGAATCCTCGCCCAATGTCTACTTAACAATTTTAACTCTAATTTGAGGATCTACATAGAGACAGCTTACGAGACATAGACTGTCTTGCAACTAATCTCAAAATTTGAGAATGAAGGTCCAATTGCATTATGCATCACTATGTTTCGACTTCAATAATATTTTCAGATTTCGCTTATAAATTTGGCACATTCAAACAGAGCTACTCAAACCCAAGCAATCACATTGAGAATCACTCTATTGATAACACGTTACGACAAAAAAAAATATTTTAAAGATAAACAAATTTATAAAAAAAAAGTTTATGTTGTGTATAGAATTAATTAAATAATTTCACACTAAAATTTCTCCTCCTTTCTATATATTTATATATATAAAACCAGCTGATGAGAATCCTTATCTTCCCCTCTTTTCCTTTTCTTATCACCCCCCTTACACCCTCCTTCATCTACCCCCCAACCCAAAAGCCACTTGTATGTATGTACTCCGCAGTCAGCTGATAACCCTAACCACCCAACATTGGAGCGCCGGCGGCATCATCACTCAACTGCTCTCTCTCTCTCTCTCTCACATTACACTCTGTAAAATAACTACTCCAGTTAAATAACAACGAGAATGTTATAATAATTAACTGTACTTGTTTACGTAAGCGTATACAGACTATGCGAAATAAAACTTTACCCTTATTACCTTATAGGGCAATAGAATGCATTTCATATTTTAAGGAGCCTTTTTAAGTTTTTAGGTATAATGTTCCATAAAAAATTACAAGCTATTTCCATTATACAATATAGTATAATTTTACACTGCAACGTCTGTACATAAATGAATAGTAAAAAAAAAAAAAAAAAAAAAAAATAGAGTAGGACTTTGCTTTTATAATTAATAAAATGATATTTTTTCAAAAACTTTTTTTTTTGTTTTAATATTATTAATGATTTAAATATCAATATTTGCGCTGTAATGTTGAAACAGCTTAACAAACACAGGAAAATATAATAATGAATGACTGTTATTTACACGTTCTTCTTATTTCTTTGATATACAGTACATGTTTTTGATTGCGCTTTTTTTTTATTATTATTATTAAATATATTATCCTAAAATTAGGCTCTAGTTTCAAAAACACCTACGCATAGCATTAAAATATTATATAACATCATTTCCTTTATTACAAAATTCCAACTCTATAATCACATGCAAATAATATTAAACAAATAGAAAAATTGTCATGTTTCTTTCAATAGCATTGTAACCATCGACAGTGTGAATAAATAGAGCAATATCCTTATCATAATCACTAAACCAATGATAAAAATAAAACTGATAAAAAAAATATAATATTATCAGAATCATTTTGGCACAGGTGAACCAAAAATAAATCTTCCATTGAATAAAACTAAAACAAAATTTGTTAAAATCAAAAGAAAGCTGATTATCATCTCTATTTATTATATTCATCAATACTTTTGAATCACATCCTTTTTATTATCTAATTAACCAATTAGTTAATTAAAAATTACAAAGATAATCAGCTTTATAGAAGAGAATTTTGTAAAGAGAAAAATCTCTGTTAATATATAAAACACGCTAAATAATAATTATAATGAAAAGATCTAATTTTTCTTTTGCTAATTTTAAGAGATAACATGTAGAGCCGAGTGAGTGGATGAAAGAGAGAGAGAGAGAGAGAGAGAGAGAGAGAGAGAGAGAGAGAGAGAGAGAGAGAGAGAGAGAGAGAGGATATAGAGGAAACAATTAAGTAATTACATGATATACAAAAATGTAAGTTATAATATAAAGTAACCATAAAAAATTAATAAAGATGAATTATTATTGCTATAAATAAATTTTTTTTAGTACATACTCATTTTTCATAATTATTACTATAATTATACATATCATATTAAACTGAAATTAAATTATTTTTTACGTAAATTTTTTTATTATAATGTTGAATGCAGTATAATGAAAAACATTTGCGCTGAAATTACTATAAATATAATAACTTTATAACTTCAATTGAAATACATTAAGCAAAAATTACACTTAAAATTGTATTAAAAATGATGATTAAAATACATAAAATGTAATAATAACTTGAGCTCCTTTCCAAAACCACATCCCTGATAAAACGACTTAAGTATATTTTAGGAAAAAAAAAACTCAGAATGGCAAAAGGGTCTATGCATTCATGTTAAAGTCGAAGCCGAAGCCATGTTGGATAACTCAATAACATAGGTGGCATAGGAAAATAATGCCAGTTAAAAACATTCTGCAATATTTTTGTGAGCATTGATGCTGTAAATATGTAAAATTAGTATCTCAAGTATGTAAGAAAAAATACAATAACAAAAAAAAATAAATAACCAATTTCCCAAAGAAAATTGCCTTAAATGAAGTTTGTGCTATGCTGAGCAATGTTATTCACTACTCCAGTATGGCCTCCAAGCGTATTAAATATTATACACCCTATAAAACTGAGAGAGAGAGAGAGAGAGAGAGAGAGAGAGAGAGAGAGAGAGAGAGAGAGAGAGAGAGAGAGAGAGAGAGAGAGAGAGAGAGAGAGAGAGAGAGAGAGAGAGAGAGAGAGAGAGAGAGAGAGAGAGAAACTAATGGTAGGCACAGTACAAGAATCCTGAAAATTACAATAAGTAAATACAAACCTGGTAAAGGTATTGATATATACTCCACTAATACACAATGCAGGTAAAACATACTACCATAAAGTAGTGTCGTACCTACATTAGGTGACATTTAACCTAGATTAGGAGTGATTGTACTGTAGTATTGTTTCAGGTTAATTAAAACCAACCTTTTACAATTTAAAGGTAACCTGCGATTAATAGTATCTTTTTCCCCGTGTAGGTGTTTTATTTATATAAAAAAAAATCCATGGGAAATTTTGAGCTTTAATCAATATGGTATTTTAAATAGCAGATGTAAAATAAATACCGGTACTGTAAAAAAAAATTACAAAACAAAAAAAACAAAAAACAAATCAATTAAATAAAAATTAACTCTTTTAATGAAAACGTGTTTATTTACCAAAAATGTTCAAGTCAGCTTATACATGTATATATAAGCTTATATATTTTCATAAATATATAAAAATAATAATAAAATAATTGCTGTGTAGGCATTCATTAATTAATAATAAATATAAAATATATATATATATATATAATATAAATAACGAAACATTTCAAATTGAAAATTATTATATGATATGTGTTTGGTTGGTTTATATATTTCCAATACTCTATAATCAATAAAAAAAAGTGCTTGTTATCTCAAAACTTGGTTTTGTAATTTTATTATTTTAAAACAAAATATTTAGAGAAAAAAAATACGAAGTAAGCAGACTGAATTTAATTAATTTGTTACCGGTACAGTTAATTTTATTTATTCATTCAAATTTATAAGTAACTAAAAAAATAATAATACAAAAAAAAAAAAAAATTGAACTGACAAAAATAAAATTAAAAATTTAGTAAGTCAACGAACATCATAAATTTAAATGTTTACACGAAACAAAAATTATATTGTAAAAAGTAAGAATGAATGTTTATTTTCTTTCGTTATTTCAAAACACAAAAGAAAATGAAAAGAAAAATAAGAAGAAAAAAAAAAGTCGTGACCGGCGCAATGTAAAGTTGATACAAGTATATTTAGAAATTTTGTTACGAAATATCTTTACTAATAAAAAAAAATTCTCTCTTTATTTTTTTCAAGTTCACGGACGAAATCCTCGTAAAATAGTAGCGTGGTTGGCTACACTACCTTTTTTTTTTTTTTTTTTTTTTTTTTTTAACACAGTAGAATCTTTTTTTATAATATATTTATCTTTTTCTGTCTTTCACGATAGTAAATATTTAAAATTTAATGTTTTTTCTTGCAAGGTAATAAATTAATTATAAATTACATTTAATTAAAGTTTTATTGTCAAAATTAAAATTGTCATAATATATATTTTTAGCATTTTATAATAAAATTTATAATTATGCATACTATAATAGTATGAAAAATAATAAATATTTCTATTTGCTTCAAACATAATATTGCTCTAATTACGGCTTTTATTTTTTATTTTTTTATTTTTTAATAAATAAAAATGATTATTGCCTGTATTATTTTTTTTTTAAGACCAGTGTAATTTTAATTTCGGTTTCTAAAAGAAAAGAGTTTGGCCAATGGACCGTTTTGCAAATAAATCAATACCATTGAATTTAGAGTATACTCTAAATTCAATACCACATAAAACAACATATTTATGATTTTTAATGAATAAACACGAAATGGGATCTTGAAAACTGATGACTGATGACAATTTTTACCAGAATTTAGCCCAACGAGAGAGCGTGAAAATATTGTAAAGTATGCAATTTGCGTGACTATTTATGTTTCTGACGTCAAAAACATGCAAAAATTAGTCAAAAATGTTGTGCAGGTTAATCGAAATTTTTTGATCACTGCTACGGAGCCACAGTTGCGTTTTGAGACAAAGTGAAGTTATTTTAATAAGTCCCATCAAGAGTTTTGTGATTTAAATATTTATGTTTTCTTCTAGTCTATTCCTTTAAAATTCAAAGTTTCATCTATCAAGTATGATCTCTCAAATATACAAAAGAGTAACCATTGAATATCCATTCAGGCTGCAAGATTAAATAATTACCGTTTCCTTCATTAAATACTTAAAACGAATTAATTGCTTCTCTTTTTACAATCATGTCAATTAAATATTCAAGTTAAAAAAATATATATCTCTTATTTAAAAAACACATTGAAAATCCATTCAATTTTAAATAAAGAGATACTTAAAAATAAAAATGTTTAAATTAAATAAATTTTTATGTGTGTAGCATACATATAAATCTTTGATAGTTTAATTGAAGCTCTTTCTACATACTGTTAGTATAAAAACACAAAAACACTTTGGCAATTAAAAATATAAATAAAAAAACGTGACTTTTTTTCTCTCTGTGGCATGCGGAAAGAAACAAGTTTCAGTGTATTTACCAGGGTACCTAGATATACATTATTTCTATTTTTCTCAGCGAGAAAGAGAAAGACTGATTAACAATTATTTATTTATATACTCAAGTATATTTTTTCAAGTTCAAGTTTATTTCTTTACTCACAATTTCATAACCATATTATACTCATCGTAAGCTCGTAATAGTTTTAGTTTTACGAAAGAAATCTGCATTCTTTTACAATGGAAAATTCCAAAAATGTACTTTTTAGGTGACTCTTCATCAAATTAAAGTATTCAAATTATGCATAAAATATTTTCATGGGTCATTTATCTATATAATTTTTTTTGAGGAAATCAGGTTCTACGGAATTTGACTAAAAAGTTGTAAAGAAAGAAAAATGTAAAAATTTGCAAAGTGATACATTAGGATACGGTATCTTCAAAAATATAAAATTTTGGGGGGGTCACCATGCTAGATTTTAAATTACAGTCCCTTTAGAGACCATGTTAACTTCATTAATTATTTTATCTTTTATCTGATGGTCATGAGTTCTAAAAATTTTATCATAGGTAGCTGTAACTGTTAACGTTCAAATTGCATCATAAAGTTTAGAAGTTTTCTTGTTACATTTTGAGATTCAAGCCATCGGAAAGACTACTTCTGAAAATCATTATTTGCACACCCAATAGAAACATACAAAACAAAGCCGTATTATTATAGAAATAATATGCAGATGATTTTTATTAAGATTACAGATTTTCTTAATACGTTCCATGTCTTTACATTACAAACATAAATACGTTATGTAATAATCACCATACTTTCCATAACTTTGAGAATAAATTTATAATCAAAATAACTTAATCAAATATATCAGAAAAACTGAATAAATTAACTCGTCTTGTCTTGATCTATCTTAAATTTTTATATAGTACAAGAACATAATTGGATTTTCAATTGAGATAAGAAATTTATAAGATGTTCTAGTACCAAATTATTTCAAGATTTTAAAGAAACAATCTGCTAGTATCCAATATTTATGAATAAATTAAAATTTCAAACATTAAATAATTAATGAAATATATAAAAACTTTATCTGAAATTAAAATCATGCATATTATATAATATATTTTAAAAATTAAACCATATTTCATACCCTAATTTGTACTACGTACTATACGTATGATATTTAAAACTATTTATTTTACCTAATTTTTCTCTCCGAGCCGCTGTAAACATCTTTCCGTGCATATCATAGCTAATTACGTAATTAGTCAAGCAAGTACATGTTTTATGTATATAAATAGACACGTAATATAACAATGATTTTAACATTAGGAAGCAAGGTACGAAAAAAAAGTGTTACATCAAACAAAACCGCCCTCTTTAATGATTACAATCTTAAGAGTGTGTACTTTTAATTAACGGTAAGCTAAAAAAAAAAAAAAAAGGAATAAGAGTCGTGAGTACAGATGAATTGAGATAGGATAATAATCAACTGAAAACAAGGGTTAAAAAAGTAGTAAAAAAAAAAAAAAAAAAAAAAAACGATTGAATGTTTCAGGATTTCCACTACCACTAACAATTTTTGATAGACGATTTCAACACAACAAACTACTTCATTGAAGAGTGTTTTTTTTTTTTTTTTTTTTTTTTTTTTTTTTTCCTTCTTCTTTTCTTTTACATAATAGTGCTTTTTTGTTTTCTGCTACTAAAATGACGATCAACTACCATGATTAATTTCAAATGTAATGCGTATTTTTTTGTAGCAAGAAAAGGGAGGTTTACGAACAACACTTAATATCTCCACGGTTTCATTCTTTATAATATCAATGTGAATGCTGGACAGAAATAAAATGCTTATTATCTGTTTGTTTGCTCCATTAAAATAACAATTAAGTTCTTGTTAGATTAAAAATAATAATAATACATATTATGAAACGGGTCGTTTTTTTTTTTTTTTTTTTAGAACCGAAAGTATAAGTAATACTATGTAAATTATATCATTAGTTAATAGTATGTGCAACGTATCCATTAGCAAAAGCTGCATTAACATTGAAAAGAAATTAAAATAAAATAAAAAACTCAAATAGATTAATGACAAATTAAGCTCCACCAGAATAATGTAATATAATATTATGTATTTCATATTTGGACCTAATAATAAACAAAAATTTAAAACCACATGACGAAATACACTTTTATATCATACAAATAGGGGAAATAAAACTAAGGATAGTAATAAAAACTGCACATATAATTACGATTACTTAAATATATTTTCATCACAGGAAACAATAAATATATAATTTCAAATTATACTATCGCACCTGCGTGTACATAAAAATGACAATTAAATTATCAAAATATTGAAAAGAAATAAAATAATTACGCTCAAAAAAATATAATATAATAATAATAATAAAATTAAATCTCTAACACCTGGACTTTGAACTAAAGAATAAACTCAAAATGAGCTAAAATTTATACAAAAAAAAAAAAAAAAAAAAAAAGTGTTTGGTACTTATACATTGTTCGAAGATTATTAACATTTTTTTTTTTTTTTTTTTTTTTACCAAAATTAAAAAGTTTGATAATATTAAAAACACCTGTCTTTATCTTTACATCCCCATCTTCTTCCTTTATTTGCAAGCAAAATTAAGAAACTACATATAGGCTCACAAATATAATAGCCAACTTGGAAAAATCAAAACTTATAATTAACAACACTGAATTACGATTATAATCTGAAACTGTTAAAAAAAATGCAATCAACAAACTACCATCATTTTTTACAAACGTTTACCGTTTTCTATAGCAAATCTTTAAACAGCATGAAATATGAACGAGTACATTTATTTATTTTAGTATACATTTAATGAAACTAAAAATGTCAATTACTATAATTCTGAAAGTTGCTACTGAATTCTTTCATTCCTCTATTTAAAATAATAATAAATAAATTAAGGTACCGTAATAACAAAATAGAAATAATTAAACTATATCTTAAAATAAAAGTCAAACAAGTTTTCTTTTTCCCACAAAACTATATGTAAATTATATGTGTAAACCAGTTTGATAATCTACTTTTTTTATATTGATTATTGTTTCCTTAACTTTAATTGCTTTTAGCCTTTTTTTATTGATGAATAAATTAAACATTTTGCATAATATGAAGTTTTTTGTTGCAGTTTCTTGTAGAATATTGAATAAAGTGAAAGAAAGAGATTTGTGCAAAAAGTATGTAAGTTTCTACATGTAAGTATTTTCTAGAATGTAAGTATGTAAAATAAAATTTTATTCATATGACGTGGGATGATTCTTAGAAGCAGCAAAACGATAACAATAATACGTACCCAAATTATTCACGGACAAAAATAACAACGTAAACATTGTGCTGACTATTTTTAGCACAATTTTTTCTACACAGCATAATTTATGCTATACTTCATAATAATTATGTCACATGGCATAAATATTATATTGTACAGCATAATTAATTGTGTTGTTCCAATTTAGTATAATAATTTAAGCTATAATGACATAAATGCAGCATAAATTACGTAATTGATACTTTCATTGTTGAAAAGACTTCTCCAAACTCGAGCAAAAAGTTAAAAACTTCAATATAGTAGATAAAATAATTTATATAACAATGCTTCTTACGGGCGATAAAAATTTAAAAGTATAATTAGAATATTGGCTTCAAAACATGTTAAAGTATGCCTATAGTATCCCTCATTCGTCATTTAATTTTTTTTTTTCCCAGAACCAGTGTATAATATTATTTATTTTAAAAATATTAAATAAAAAAAAAATGTTTCTCTCCTTACGCGTAATGTAAATAAGAGGTCCCACTTCTATTATCAGAATCGGATTAAAAAAAAAAAATGATATTTTGTTACAGTAATGTAAGAATATAGAACTTTAGGCTTTAGGACAATTCTATTTAATTGCCAATTAAATACACCCAACTGGGGTTACTTTCAATACCCAATAATCTCTGTCTTGGGGCCTTATTTCAGAACGTCGAAGACTGCCAATACTTCAAATTTTGTTTCCGATGTTAATGAGATATCTCAAAATTTTGAAATGAGTGCATAAAGTAGAGATAATCAGTTGCTGAAAGTCACCTCAGGCGTTCAAAGTCACCCCCGGTTGACTGTACTCAAACACGAGTACATTTGAAATAGTCAATATTTAAATCGAAGGTTGATCTATTAAATACAAATATTATTGATGACAGGAATGAATCACGTGTAGACTTCAATGTGTTCCTTTATGATGACTCACACAAGGAAACAGTGGTAGAAAAATATTCGAGGAAATGCAAGATCCCCCTCCTCAATTTCTGGATTAAATTTCTCCAGCATGAAAAAAAAAAAAAAAAAAGCAATTAAATGTTTTTTTTTTTTTTTTTTAATTGCGGAAAAATACTTTTAATCATATTAGCATAGGTAATGTAAAAATAATTAAATTTATGATTTTCATGTGTACATACTTTATATTCTGAATTTTAATAGTTTAACAAAAAATTATAATTTAATAATTTTCGTTAACGTTGCCCAGGTTATGTAAATTTGTCTAACTTTCACGGTTAAGTTTTTAGTTTATTTATTTTTTTATATTAATTTTTTTATGACCTTTCAAGTACAAAATTATAGTGATTACATCGTTATATCCTCTCTCTCTCTCT
Organism: Ecdyonurus torrentis; assembly: GCA_949318235.1. NCBI lineage: Eukaryota > Metazoa > Arthropoda > Insecta > Ephemeroptera > Heptageniidae > Ecdyonurus > Ecdyonurus torrentis. The sequence goes on from OX439136.1 coordinate 14,119,788, forward strand.
CTTCAGATAATGGAAAATTTGTCCATTATTATCTTCAAATTGAAGTAAAATTTATAAATTTCAAGAAAATTTCAATGACGAAAAAAAAAATAAATAATAGACATTTACGTGCAACTTGCATTATAAAATAATTTTTTGAAGTATAGAATATAAAAATTAAAATGGCAATAAAAATGTGTAGCAGATTGAAATACCAAAATTACTTTACTTATACTATGGTTTACCATTGTAATTTTACACAAATTATTATGTAACTAAAGTTATTACAGGAATAATCATAAGAAATTCTTTAAAAAATTCTCCAGAAATTCCAAAATGACGTCACTCATAAACTATAGTTGAACATACTATAATATATCCAGACAGTAAAAATCGTGAAGCTTCAATTTTAACTACACCTTTTACATTTTTTCAAATACTTTCAGAAAAAAAAATTACTGATAAACTGCATAATTCAATGCCAATATAATAATATAAGTTTTATTACAAAAATTTCAGATATATATTAAGAAAAACACGTGGCGATATGACGTCACGTGAAAGTTACGTACAAACGCAGTATATAAAAATTCTCATGAAAACCTGGCTGGCTAAAAAAGAAGGTTTTTTTGGTGCTCGGGTTCGGCTAACAACGAGACATCGTAAGGTATATAGGAGAGAGAAAGTACGCGAGGCAACCAACCAAGCAAAGCTTATAGAACTGAAAAATACAGAATACCTTCTTGCAGCAGCTCTTTTAGAGCACCTGTCGAAAGGAAATGACGTCATATCTTTATAAGACGCGCGGGAAACCCCATCAAGTAACAACTATTATAGACAAAAAAAAAAAAAAAGTCTTTCACTCATTACTATGTGAATCGTCAATAACTTGTCAATAATACTTTGATGACAGATCGTGGGAAAAAATTATTATCGTGTTTTAATTATTATTTAGTAATAATAATATTTTATAGTGTATTGTTTTTAAAGTATAAGTATTGAATTTTAATATACTTGTTAATTAATTTGTATAATAGTTTGTTAAATACTTTTTTTTATTATATATCATTAATTAAAATAATATAGTTAAATTCAAAATTATTATATTTTAAAAATTTACGTAAATTATAAAAAATATATAAATATAAAAAATAAATAAAATATAAAAATTTAAATTTTTAATATAATTTAAATAATTATTACCCTAATAATTAAATTTAGGGATCAAATAAAGTTACGTAAAATAATATTTATGCAGATAATGCTTTATTATTTTGAAAAGGGGCCGTTTTGGACTATTATCCATATCTTTGATTATCATTTTTGGTCGAAAGCCACTCATGTAAAAATGAAACACTAATCAATGATATTATCAAAATAAATAACTATATAAAACTGGAGTTATTAATACAACATATTATATTATGTAAAAGTATATTGAACTGACTTTGAACTTTGATAAATAAAATAGATTAAAAAAATACACATTAGAAAAAAGTTGTTCTTTTTTTTATTATTATTATTGTTATATTTTAATCATATGTCTACCTGAGTCAGAAAAAAAAAACAAAAAAAAAAACATGGTAACCACGTGGTCTGAAAACTTAATTGGAGGAATAAATTATTTTTATACCTTTCTTTATTTCAAATTGATTGACCCCACTTGAATAAAAACGTGTATGGACTTTGTAACATTTTTTTTTTTAATAAAAGTAAACGACATTATTTAAAATTTTAAAGTTCACCATACCACTTTGAATATATTTCAGTATTAAAACAGAATAAAATTGTGTAATATATGCACACATTAATTGATAAAGAATATAAGTACCGTACACATTATTTAAATTTAAAGAAAAATAAAATCCAAAAGAAGACAATAATAATACCGGTGTTTATGCAATAAATCATAAATATTACAAATTAATATTATGATAATAAATACCCTAACAACTACAGTTTAATAAATACTTTAGTAAGAGTTGCAATTTTAAATTTATTCTGATACTGTAGCCATTTTATTTACTACAAAAGCATTTCGTACCGGTACGTGTCAAAATATTTCAAACTTTACTTTCTTCCTAAAGTTACAATTATAATTTTATAATACTTTACCACCATTTTTCTAGATATATTTCTAATAAAACTAATAGTAAAAAAGTATAAATTAACAGACAGAATTTCTCTTATATACATAATAATGTTCTCAAATAAAACGCACGGCAACCTAAACTCCTTAGAGCATGAAACGGCTAAAAAATTTATCCCATGCATTTTTTTTTCTTTAAAAAAAGTATAATAATAAAATATAATTAGGTCTTACCTGCTGTTGCGGATGTGGTCCTCTATATCCATGAGGATAAGGTCCTAATTGTCTTTGTTGTTGATGATGTGGTCCACCCCATTGTTGATATTGTTGATCAGGATAATTATTATGAGAATATCTAGGACCAACTTGTTGAGGACCAGAAGATTGTAATAATTGGTTTAATGTAGGAGTTGGACCTGATGGTTGTGATATACTTTGACCTGACATAAATCTTTGTTGAGGGGTTGGTTGTTGTTGTTGTTGTTGATAACCACCTCCACTAGGAGGTCGTCCTGGTGAACCAGGTAAAGGTTTACCACCATAAATACGTTGTCCAAATGGATTAAACCCATCAGAAGCATTAGATGGTATTTCATGTCCATAATTACCTCTATATTGCATATTACCATGATACAATGCAGCTTGTTGCTGCATATGTTGTTGTTGTTGTTGTTGTTGCTGTTCACTATTAATTATATCACTTTGTGTTTGTTGTGGATATTTATCATGTAATTTATTCGGTTCTGGAGAACCACTATTATCATTATTATTTGGAGGTCTATTATAATTTGTTGGGGTATTTCTATCACTTCCACCATTTCTATCTGTTGTACCATTTGATAATTGTTCTTGTTGTTGTGAAGGAGTTCTTGGATTTTCTGTTGATGGAGGGATTGATTTTTCATTTATTGGTGGTGGATTATTATCATTTGTAAGATGTTCAGAATTTGTTTGTTCCGTAGCAGTAGCCATATTTACAACAAAAAAATATTACCCGGGGATTTTTATAAGTTTTATATAAAAAAATATTAATAATAAATTAAATAATTGTCATTGAAACACAGCCTTTTAAAGTTAGGTCTACATTCATAAAGATTTTTTTTATGATGCATGCCGAAAAAAAATAAAATTGTTAGAGAGGGAAAAAAATCACTGGCATATTTAAAAAAATCAACTCAAACGAAGATATTTTAGAATTTCGTAGGAAATACCTTATTGATAAAAAAATAAATATATTGCATAGCTATAATGGTTAACTTGCGAAAATATAGAAAAACACATCATGATATAAAAAATTATAATAACTTTTTGTCTTCCCTATATATATTTTTTTTTTACGTAACGCCAAAATTTTCAGGTATGTTGTTTATATATGCCATTACTCTTGGCTATTATTTTTAATATTTAATATCAAATTCACTTTTATTTAAATAAGAAAATAATTTATTAAATAACACTATACACTAACTCCGAAGCTTGAAAAAGAATTAACAAAGGTTTTTATAACATTTTTCTCGATGTTAGGCCGTTCCAAGCTAGCGTTTTAGCTTCCCTTTTTCTTCTTGTAAAATGTATGTGTGTGTTATAAAAGCGCGAACATAAAATGAGGTTATACAAGAAATAAGATATTTTTTAACCTTTTAACATTAAAAATAATAATATTTCACATTGTAGTTACACTTACACATCACTATTTCACATATAAACATCACTAAATAATCCAAATGGCATTAATAAATGCATTTTTATCCAAGCCTTTTGGTAGATGAAGACTTTTCCTACACAAAACGCCAAGCTGCTTGCTCTTCAAAGCGAAAACGAGCCAGGGACTATTTTCATGCAGTAACTCTTCCGCCTATACCGCACGATCTTAAATATTTTATTATTAAATAATTACATTATTATATAAGTAATAATTTATTTATTAAAACTATTTTCATTACAATTTTTACATACATATAATTTTATTAAGGTGTATTTAAAGTAATATTCTTATATTTCTGTTATACTATTTTATTACGCGTAATGATTTACGTAGTACTTCGTCAAGGCATGGCGGCCACAACTAAAATGACGAAAACAGCGTTGTACATATTACATCTAACTAACTCTCATTAAAGCATTATTGAAACAATTTAGTGTTTGAAAACATATCTATAAGAAATGAAAATTATTACTGTATTCATATTTTTTATCATATATTAATATTTTATTTCAAAATGTAAAAGATAAAACATGATGAGTTGGCTTGTGTGTATTGAACGAAAGAAAGAGGCAAAAATGTCAGCTAGCTAGAACTAAAGTCTGCTGCTTTCTGTTATTGAACGCAAAAGCACAATCTTCGTTCTGTTGAAATGAATAATTTGATATAAATATATAAAAAATTAATAAATTTTTAATAGAAAATTTTAAGAAATATAATTATAAATAATACTACTACTAAAAAATACGTAAAATATAAATTTTATAAAGCTAATTATCATAGATAAAAATCTAAAAATAATTATTAAAGTAATTCCTGTTTTATTTTTAATGATCCGGTATTTGAAAATGAAAACAAATCCACGTGGTTTATGAGTCTACTAGTGTATATAAATATATATATATTGTATATATATGTGTATATCTTTTATTATTATTATGATTATGAAGGCCACTGAATGCAAGGTCTTTTAACTCCCAACCTCCCTCCTCCTACTACATACTCTACTGTTTTAGCTTTCGGTTACAGACTAATATTACAATGTGACATAATCGAATATAGATAACAAATTCTTTTTATTTATTTTATTATTTTTTTAAAAAATAAAAAAAAAACGTGAGAAATACAATAAATAATTATATCATCTAAATGTAAATTTAAAAAAAAAATTATTTAATTTATAAAATATTTTAGATTATATATATATATATTTTTTAATTTACAGATTTTTTGGTATTATAATAATTTTAAATATAATAATTATTTTGATATTTTAAAATAATTAAAAAAATTATTATAATAAATTTTGGGTTTTCTAATTTCATTTCAACTTGACACTTTAGAAATTACTTTCTTAATTTTGAGCAAACTTAAAACCGATATTGATTACAAAATAGAAATTGTACCTTTTTAATTTAAATTTATGAAGCTAAAATTATAAACTTTTTTTTTTTTTTTTGAAAATAATAAAAAATTTTAATGATAATTTATTACTATTGCATATCCAATTAAAAATTTTCATAATAATCTTTATTTAGTGCCGGCCGGCAAAAATTCTTTTATAAACGAAACGATGCAATGCAAGCAGCAAAGCAAACGAGAGAGAGTGCCGGAGAGAAAAAAATATATTGACAATCGAGTAGACGCGCGCGGGAGCATAGGAGCGACAAAAATAAACATGATATTAGTTTGTAAGTTCACCACTAGTTAGCAGCACCTCTCAAGAAATAAATTTTTAACCGGACCGGAGCAGCAATGGTGGTACAGTGTAGCAAATTATACATTTGGCACAAATAAATTTTAATTTTTACGTTAATTATTATTTTAAAATACAAAAATGGCTTCACGAGGTGGTCCAATGGTTGTAGGTACAGATGGTTCTGATTTTGAACATCGTCAAAGAGTTGCAGCTCATTACCAAATCAGGTAAATATGGGGTGTAATTTTTTTTTTCTCTATTTCTTTGTTACGTGGTTCTTAGCCGACCGACTCATCATTACAATAGAGTGTGCGGTGTGTCTTTTATTATTTTTGGTTTCACTGCTCTACTTAATTATTGTTAAGTATAATTGCATAATTTAATCCTTAAAATACTTGGCTTTAGTTAATTTAACATTGACATACTCTAATTATATTTTAATAATAGATTGAATTTTAAGTTTTGATCTTTCGCAAAATGCATTTAATCGAACGGTGTAGTGTAGATAGTAAGGTGCATACGAAATTAAAGCGATTATTATTTTGTGAAAACAAAGATGAAATATGTATATATAACTTGTCCACCAAGTAAAAAGCTACTTTGGTAAGCTATAAAATATCAAATTCACTATATTTTCAGTGTTTAAGTTTTACCATATGTATCTGTTTCGAACATGGTTTTCGCTGCTACAAAAATATTTGATTAGCAAAGAAAATTGAAATCAGTATATATTTCACACCATAGTTTTGGTTTACATAAAAATAATAAAGTTTAAAATAAATGACATTTTTGACACTTGGTGACGGGCTAAAAATATTTCAACAAACCCTCGCAATGTTTAAAAATCTATGATATATACCAAATCTGATTTTTTTTAACCAAAAAAGGAAAAATAATAACAAAATAACAGGAATGAACTCAAACTCTAAATTTGGAAAGGAAAGAAAGGTCAATATGTGCCCCACCCACTACTTAAAAGCATTTAATTTTTCTGCGGTGTTGACTTTCATGTAATACAATTCAACACTATTGGTTTGAACCCTCTGTTTTAACGTGAACATTGAAGTAATTTAATTCTTATTTTTCTAGTGCTGTGAACAAAACTCGGCTCAAATATTGCATCTTCTTCCATTATGTTCTCTTCTTTGCAATGTTGGCCAAACTCTCCGCTGATATTCTGGATCGTTTGGATATTTTCATATTGGAAATAGAAGAACTTAAAGTTCCCAAGGTAAAAAATAGTTATGGTTCAACAATACTGTACTCTTCTTAAAGTAAAGATCCTAGAAAATAACACACTATTTCTATTGCTAAAAAAAAAAAAGTACTGATTTTATTAATAATGTTCTTAATTATAGTATTTTATTATGTTATAATATGATATGGTACTTAATCGTTTTCCTCATTCAAAAATCAAAGGTAAAATAGTTACATGTCTGTTAATCATATTTTAGAGTGCCAATATAAAAACCGAGTACTTTATAATAATAAAGCATGAATTCGTAGACACTGTGTAATCCCAGAAATTGGTTGTTCAAAATTGATTTCTTCTTTTTCTTTTTGTGCACTATTATTTATTATCCTTTAGTATTTATAATATTTATATTCTTATTTTTTTATTCGTTGGAACACAAATTGAATTTGTTGGAATTTAGAACTGAATAATATTTTACTCTTGAGAGTGTTTTCAATTTTGAGAAGAAATTTATATTTATTTTTGTAGCGTTGATTTTTTTTTTTTTTTTTTTTTTTTTTTTTTTTTTTTTGCTGATAAAAAATTGTAAACATTTTCTATTAGCTTACAACAAATTGGATTGTGTCAAGTTGTTTAAATTTCTCGCAGAAGTTATCAATAAAAAAAAAAGGACATTACCTGATCATCTCCCACCTATAACCTCCATTACATTACATTATACTTTGCATGGTAAAATATTAATTATTAATATGTATAAGCATTCCACATATTTCTCTAATGTCTTCTTCATATTTCAGCCTCTATGGTGGGAGTACGCTTGGTGTGTCAGTCTAGCTCTCTCATTCTGGGGTCTCGCCGCAGCTAGACGTAATCGTATCTCTACTATGCAACGCTACATGGCCGGCATTGCTCTCTTTGGTATCGGACCTCTTCTCTATGCTGCAATCTACTACTTTGGAGAAGCTACAACTTATATGAGTACTGGAAGTAAAGAAAAGCTCTTTGTTTGGCAGGTAAAAGTTTTTTTAAGCATTATTATTATTTGTTTGTTTTCCCCAAATATTTATTCAAATAAATCAAGCATTCCATAGCCTTTAGGAACATTTCCAACAATGCTTAAACCATACTTTAATCCAGACTTAAAGTGGGAAAAGTCTATACATTTTGTATGCCGTAAATTTCTACCTCTTCCTTTTTATTAAGGAAAAGATACCACTCTGTGCTAGCAAGATTTTCACCAAGCTATGAGGCTCTCTTTACTATGTTAAGGGCCTTGCTGGTTTCTCCTAGCCTTTTCTTTTAAATTTATCATACCTACCAGCGATGGTTTATTTTCCTTAACCCGTTCACGACGGAGCACGTACTAATACTTGCTGAACGATATGGGATAATCAAAAAACTCCGTCGTGAACAGGTTAATATCATGTTATGAACAAATAACAATAGAGATTAGTAGGTCAAGAGATTCGTTGAATAGAAAATTAATAAAACGCCAAAATTATCAAATAATAGTTTGTTCCTCATTTATATCAACAAACCATGACCAAAACAAAATCAGATATTTTTACAACAGGATGCAATCATTTTTTCTCAAACAATTTTTCCAGATAAATACCAAAATTTTACAGGTAATCTGTACAAAATACAAAATTACAATTATGTGTTAAATTATATTCCTACTATTTGATTAGAATCTAAGAAAAGATGGGGTGCTCTCATCTTGTTTTTAGCAATGGTATAATAATATGTTATTATTTTTGTAATAGTATCTATCTTTTATATTTGAAACAAGGTATGAGACTGGAGGAAGCAAGTGAAGTATGTCAGGATAGGAAGTTGTGGAGGTCTATCACTGGGTCAGGATAAAACATCTGTGTTGTTGGCTTACCCCGAAAGGGTTTATAGCGTCATGATATGTATGTATCTATCTATCTTTATAGTTTTTTAATCCTCAATTTTTATTTTGCTTTCAGGGATATCCATACGCAATTCTGTGGTACGCATTCATCTTACCAGCATTTCAAGTTCATATTTTCTCTCTTCTCTTTGCTTGGAAGTTAATTCAAGCTTGGCGTTCTCGAGGATCAAGAAAAGAACAATAAATCAACAAAATAAATTTCATCATAACAATACACACACAAAATATAAATACGAGAGATCAATCAATAATACAAGGCTCAATTACATGACAATTTCTTTTCCCCGTGTGACTTTTATAGAATAACCGCATGTATTTATTTTTTTAAGACGTGCTGGTTAAAGTCTATTTAAATACTTATTAAGAAAAATGAGTTCTTATATTTTAAGTGTTATTAAATCGTGGTTAAAAAATCAACATGTTTATGAGCCTTGCAAAAAAAAAAAAAAAAAAAAAAAAATCGCTAAACCCCACAAAATAAAAAAAAAATCATTTCTCATAATAAAATATAATATCCTCTCTTTTTTGTGTACTTAATTTCTTTTGGAGTTTCTGTGTTAATTTTTTAGTTATGAATATCGTATAAAAATAATATAAATATAATTTTTTTTTAACCAAAAAATTGGAACCATATTTTTGACATATACTATTTGTTATTATTACTATAACATTTCCAATAAAGCAAGAAATGACTACTCTTTAATGTTTTTAAAATAGATATTCATAACTATTAATGAGTGTAGAACTAAAATTACAAAAAAAAATACATATAATACTCAGAAAATAAAAAAAAAGTACCCTATAACGCACATAAATGTATAAAATAAAATTTAAAAAAATGTTAAATGTTAATATTGGCAAAACACAACTCACAAAAATGTAGAGAGAATAAAAAAATACTTAGCTACATTTCTGTTTAAAGAAGTGATGAATAGAAATAGAGAAAGAAAAATATAGTGATTTTAAGTTGTGCCTTAAAATGATTATAAATTAATAAAAATATGTGTTCTTTTATTTTAAAAGTTTATACTATTATTATAAATGCTCAAATTAAAAGGATTTCAAAATAAGTTATTTCAATTGTTTTCTTGCCTTAAAGTTTAAATCCTTTAAAATGTATACTTTTTTGAGCATTTTTTTTTCTTTCTTTTTTTTTTTTTTTTTTTTTTTTTGAGGTTTGTTTTTTATTGTGTTTATTTCTATTAAAATAAAATTTATGAAATTAAAAATTATTTTTATGTTCACTTTTTCTTTATTATTTTCTAAAAACGTTAAAAAATAAAAAAAAAATCATTCAGCAATAATATTACTAATTATAGTACTGCAATTAATGTATCAAATAATAATTTATTTTATTTATTAATTAAAAATATGAAAGATTTAATTTTTTTTATTCTTCCTATGGAAGTAAAAAGAATTAAAAAGTCAGTAATGTTTAAATATAAAATAAGAATTATTATTATGTTTTAAACATGAAAATGCCTAACATTTTGTAATAGGGTGTTTAATAAGGCCTGATTGTGAATATAGGATCAATTTTTAGTATTTTAGAATAAATGCCTGGGAAAAAAAATACGGAGTGTAGCTAAGTAATAAGTATACCACATTGCACTGCCCTTCGCCTGCCCCCCCCCCCCCCCCTCACTTTGTGCGTGCCGCCCTGGGATTGTTGAACCCAAATTACATCATTACTGTAGTCAAAATCAGACACAAAATGTAACTGGTAATCATTATTAATTAATCATTTCACAATTCAAAGAAAATTATAAATATTTTTAAATCATAAACCTATCCTGCAATATTTGCAAAATTAGATCATTGATTATTTTCAAAAATTTAATGTGTCTGATTTTGATATTTTTTACCCCTAAAGATCACCCATCCTCCTCTCATTGTTCCTATATTGTTGTTAAAAATTAAAAGTCTCCTAATTGAAAATTGGAGCAGAAATTTTATCTATATATATAAAAAAAAAAGAGAAAAAGGAAAAAAATAAAACGAATTATAAAGAAAACATCAGTGTTTTATTTTTTTTGAATGGTGATTTTATAAAATTTAAATGATTTAATAGTATTTACAATAGTATTTACAAAATTTTATAATTTTTGGTCATTCCTTAACATTTTTTTTCAGCCGTGATATATAGGCAACTTTTTGAGCATGCTAGTTACGCAGGTTGCCTACTTTACAGGAAATTCACTTTTTTTACACATAAAATAAACGTTATTTTATTTGTTTATATTTGTCTTGATAAATAAAAATTATTTTCGTAAAAATAATTATGTTAAAAATCTTTTATATAAATTTTAAAATTTTAGTATTTTAAAATTATATTTAATATATTAAATTTTACAAAGTGAAATAGTCAATGTTTGACTTAAAAATTAGTTCTTTCAATAGATGAAACATGAAACTCCCTTAAATTAATTATAATATTTTAGATCTGCTGAAGACGCTGAATTTAAACTGTGACATGAGATGAAAAGTCGAGAATTAGTAATTGTTAGAAATGCAACTATTATGAGTTAATTTTGAGTTAATGAAAATATCTATAGAAGAGAAAATAACGCTTACTTATGTTGATGTTACTTATTTTATTATTATTTTTGCCATCTTATATTAAAAACTCCTTTTTAAGGAATAATAAGAGACTATGTATGTACTATTTTATTTTTTTAATATGATGCTTTTTAATTTGATTAAAGATTATTTTACCTGTAATCCATTGGTCCCAATATTTATAATATTACACTTTTACGTCAACATTTCTATTGTTTTTCAATTGCAACTGCTTTGTCATTACAAGACGTAAAAAATATCTTCCAAAACATTTATTTTTAAAGATAAGTACATGTCGTTATCACACCGTTTTAAATGGAGCTTATCGGTTGAGCGCGCGGGGAAAGTATAAAGTTCCACTAATTTAACATTACGCTACTGGAGAAAAACATTTTTTTTTTTTCAATTTTTGAGAAAACTACTCAACTGATTGCGGAGATATTTAAATACAAAATACTAAGTATACTTTTACGTGTTTTAAGTCTTACAAATTTTTTAAGAATTTTTTAAACCGATAAACTCCATTGGACATGTTAAATTAATTGAATGTAGAAAAACAAGCTGATTTTTTTTTTTTTTAGTTAGAGACGATTCCTGTTTATAAAAGAAAAACGCTAAATTAATAACATTTCGAATTAAAAATGATTTTTTAAAGATTATACCAAATGTCAATAGTAATTACAATCTAATATTTGCTTTTTTTGTACTATAAATTGATTTTTTTTTAATCATGTAAAATTTTTCTACGGTAATTTATTTACAATATATATCAATAATTTCAATCAACTTATTTTTAGTCATCATTTTTATAAAAGTTTGTAAAATAGTTCATCTATATTTACAAATCTTAAGTGATGTTTTTTTTTTTTTTTTTTTTTTTTTTTTTTTTATAGTTGATAAAAAAATTATTTTAAGTAGGGCACTGTAATATCGATTATTTAAAATCGAGGCCGATGTTTTAAAGTTTATCCCAGTAAATAAAATAAGTGGTTGTTTTTAACTGGATCCAAATTCATCTACCCATTGTTGGTAACGAGAAGAATCTGTAACCGAGACTGATTTCCTACATCGAGCAACTGCTTGCTTGAAATCTTCTTCTGTTACCGGAAGTTCAACTTCTTCTCGTTTAATGTTTCGAATTTCTTCAGCTGATTTTCCTGAGATTAATCTTCTCATACTCATTAAGGCAGCATCACTGTAAAATATCATAATGATAGTAAAATTAAAATTCAAATCAATGAAAAAAAAAATGGAAAGTGACTTTATTGCATATTCTGTAAGAGAGCGTCGCTGTAACAATGGACGTGTGATTTTCAATTTTTCTGTTTTTCTTTTCTTTTAGTATTAATTGATTTGTAGCAATATATGATCACTATGATTAGGATCTGCAACTTTTTCCGTGTGCGCTCATGAAAATTTACGAACCGTGATATCATATCACGATTTTCAAACGTTATTTAAAAATAACTTAAATATATATATTATATAACATAATCACACACCAATCGATTCAGGATGATTTCCTCTTTCAGAATACATGTGTACTACAATAATTTATCAACCACCATAGTTTTCTTCATTAGCACCAATGATTAAAAAATTTATTTATGATTCATTAACTTTTTCTTTGTAATTGAACTTTTTGTTCTTCTTCACCCATTTAAGACTTTATTACGCAGATTTCCGATCTTTGGAGATATGAAGTGAGAGAAATATTTACACGATGAGTATAACGAAGGTGCGAACTTTAATATTATTTATTTACAATTTACATAAATTATTAATAACTTTTCAATTTAATATTAAGCTAATTTTTTAAAATTAACATTTATAGTGAATAATATCAATAAATTTAATAAATAATAAAAATATATTATTAATAAAAAAAATATAATAAAAAATATTATTAATAATAATTAAATAATAACACATTGAAAATATAAATTATCAAACTATTTTATATTTATTCTTACCGACAGACGTTGCTGATATCACATCCCGAGTATCCTTCGAGTTGTTTACTGAGAGTTTTGAGATCCAAACCTGAGTCTAAAGCCACACCTTGTAGACATAATTCTAGTAACTCCGTGCGACTCACCTCTGCAAAAAACATATGACAACATTTGGAGTCACAGTTAGGCTCTATATAAATATAAGGGTGTATGTATTCATGTTAAAGTCGACGCTATGTTGGATCAATCAATGTGAATAATAAAGGAACAACTGTTTTGAGGCTGAATTTGAGTGATTTCGCTCACATTCACTCTCATTTATACATACTACGCATGCGCAGTACGTCGGAACGGTAGCGGATGTGAGCGAAATTACTTAAAGTCAGCCTCAAAACAGTTGTTCCTTGTGATTAGTCAAACTCATATTGGAAGTTTAAAAATACTAAGCAATATTTTTGTGAGCATTAATGCTGTAAATATGTTGAATTAGTATCTCAAGTATATGTAAGAAAAATAACATTACCAAAAAAATTAACCGATTTCCCAAAGAAAGATGCCTAAAACGAAGTATGTCCTATGCTGAGCAATGTTAATCATTACTCCAGTATGGTATCCAAGCGTAATACTAATAAATATGACGTCATGCGGACACCCTTTTGAGCACTCTACACTTATTTTTAATTGTTTTCTTTATAAGGTATTTATGCCATATAATTAAGAATGGTTATACGAGAACAGAAAATTTTCACCGCTTAATAATACTTCATTGTATATGATATATCATAAAAGGCAGTATAGGATATGCAAAATGTCAATTTTTAAAATTGTATAGAAACCAGAAAATTTGTTTATAAGAAACAAATAAATAAAATAATGAAATGCAGAACTGCGTCAAAATATGAAATTATTCTTTTTTTTTTATCTGACCTAATTTTGTTTATTAAAAAAAAAATGAAGAAATAAAAATGACAGATATAATGAAAAATAGAATTTTATATATATACACAGGGGAGACAATTTTATGTCACTGTCAGTAATGTTGTTCGTAAACCCTGTTCTCTTGCACCAAAAAATGCGCATTCTATTTGATTAACCATAGCTGATCGACATTTTAGGGGCAAAGAAAAGGGTTTACGAACAGCATTAGTAAGTGTGAATAATGATATGTAACCGCAGTGACGTTTATTTCAACCTAAGACTTAAATATCATCAAATGGAGCTTATCGGTTTAGCGCTCGGGGAAAACTAAGGGTCCCCTAATTAAACAATTATACGCTTATGGGGAAAAACACATTTTTTGCAATTTTTGAGAAACCTACTCCACCATTTTCGGAGAAATTTAAATGAGAAATACTAGATATACTTTTGCCTGTTTTAAGCCATAGAAAATTTTTAACAATTTTTTTTAAAACCGCTAACCTCATATGGAGGTGTATACGTAAGTTATTTACAAGAAAATTTTAATATATTTTTTAGTATTCTTTATATTTTATAAATGCATTCCTATTCTTACCATCAGGTAAAGGGATGTAAATTCTCTTCTCAAATCGACGTCTGAAAGCTTCATCAATATCCCAAGGATGATTAGTTGCTGCCAAAACCATTACCACTTTGTCGTCTCTAAAATAATAATACAAAAAGTAATTTTAGTATCAAATAAAATTTGAAAAATATTATTAAATATAATACAAATATTAAATTATAGTTTAAAAAAAATGTTATTTAAATAATTAAAAAGTATGTTTATATTAAGTGTGAAATACAATAAATTAAAGTTGTGCAAATTGCAGACTGAAGTTCATATTTTATATGCGATTAAGTTGAGTGCATAAATGCACTCAACTTAATCGCATATAAAATATGAACTTCAGTCTGCAATTTGTACAACTTTAATGTATTGTATTTCACACTTAATATAAAAGTACTTATATTTATCAAATTTGATATCGCAGCATGTTTAAATAGTTTACGTATCGATATATAATAAGGCAACGATGCAGGTTAGACGGCATACAGACAGAAGGCCCGCGGACAAAAGGCCCTACGACAAAAGACCCTACCCGTGCGCCGCTCGCCGATATGCTTTACCTGTGCGCACAGCCAGGGCCTTTTGTCCGAGGGCCTTTTGTCCACGGACCTTCTGTCAGACATTCAGGTTAGACATTCATTAAATAAACGAAACAAAAAGTTCTTCAACAAATCTTATACTAGAGCTTTGATGTGGTTTTCTAATAATTAACATCGACCTTATACCTTATCTCTTATAAATACTCCTTTTGTATGTTATGATAATATATTTTTTATTATAAATCATGCTCGTTGTACAGCCAGTATATTGTTATAACTTTTTAAGGAGGAGCTGATCCAGTCTCTGATTTTTTTTTTAATCTATTAAAATGATTTATTTTTAGGTTTTCAGGTAAAAAAAGAAAAAAAAAAGTAAATTTATAATAACCTTTTGATTCCTAGCGCACTATAGACTTACATTTTAAGTGTACCGGAAAAAAAAATGAATACTGTATACCGGGGACACTAAAAATGTAAGACTCTTTGTAGCGTGCTAAAACTCAATAGGTTTACAATTGGTCGACCATAAAATTGTCATTTTAGCCTAAAACCAATAATGCACTCAGCAGCTTTAAAAAAAAAAAAAAATAAAAAGATACATGACTAATAAAAAAAAAAATTAGTTTTACATTATTTCTAAAATTAAAACACAAGTTACCCTGAATCTAGACCATCCATTTGAATGAGTAGTTCCGCCTTAAATCTTCTAGAAGCTTCATGTTCCGAGTCGGAGCCTCGCATTGAGCAAAGAGAGTCCAGTTCATCGATGAAAATTGTCGAGGGCGCATGAAAACGAGCCTGTAATATATCAAAATATATCTGATAGAAATGTCTGGTAGAAAATTACTTCTATATACAGAAGCAATCAGGCAATCATATTGAATATCATATAATAATAAAACATTAAAAAAAAAAAGGTGAATGTCGCCTATATTTAAATATACGATTAAAAAATAAATTAAGGCCGAAATAAAACTTCAAACTTAAGAAGCGTTTTGATTTTTTTAGTATTAGATTTTAAGCCATTTATTTTGTTGATTTTCATCTCAATCTGGAATTTCTTAATTACCATTTCAAAGAGCAGTCTGACTAATTTTTCTGAGTCTCCTCGATACTTCGAGGTAAGGGTGGACGAAGATACATTGAAAAATGTTGTCCCACATTCGGTAGCAACAGCTTTCGCCAACATTGTCTTTCCAGTACCTGGAGGACCAATCATCAACACCCCTCGCCACGGCCTTCGGATACCCTGAAGAAAATTGACATGATTTTTTTTTTTTTTTTAAGGCATTGTTATTATTTTTATTTTCCTACAGAAACTGTATACAAAATTTTTACTCTGTCGTAATATGAAAATTATTGAAATGAAACATTGCATGGATTTTAAATACTATATAATTATATAACGTTATATCATTATTATAACACACTGCGTTAAATTATGAATACATTTGTAATACCGCAATATAATATACCACTTTATCACTGATGTATATACATGGCGATTTCTATATAGTAAAAACAATTTCATTTCATGCATGTTGTAAAACTATCTTTTTCTTTATAATATAATTATATACAGTATACAGTATTACTGTGTATATAATTAAAAAAAAATATATTGCTTTAAATATTATTAATTTAAGTTTTTACTTCAAAAATAAAAAATTAATTAAATAATGTTATTTAAACAATTATAAAAAAAAATTAGTTATTCATGAACTAAAAACAAACTCATCTACCATAGACAAAAATTAAATGACTAACCTTGAAAAACTCGGGCATTATAAGAGGTAACACTGCAGCCTCTTGTAAGGTTGCTTTAGCATCTTTAAGACCAGCGACTTTGGTCCAAGGTACACCAGGGTTTCTCTGAAGCATGTCTTTATCAATCGTGTCCACCAAATGTGCCTCAACTCCAGGAGCAATGGGGAAAGTCGGCACCCTAGATCCTCCTCCGTTCACTATAACATCGTATGTCGCAAAAATAGATTATTTTATAATATAATGATTTTTGTTTGTTTCATGATTAAGTTTTCAGTTTAATTCAATTTTATCAATCTTTCACCAGCTAACCACACCAGTCTAACTCACACGAAGATCAATTTTAATTAGTATAATATTTTATTTACAAAGCGAAAGTAAAATTAAATTTATAATCAAATTTTTATAATTAATGAAAAAATAATGTTGTAAAGGTAAAAATATATATCATATTAAATTTATATCATATCTTCTTTTTAAAGTTATAATAAATTTTATATTATTATTAATATTATAAAAATATTAATAACAATGTATTATCAGTTAAAAATACAAAATGGAGGTTATCAGTTTAGCGCGCGGGGTAACGCGGAGAAAGCTACGGACGTCCCCTAATTTTACATTACGCTTATGAGGAAAAACACGTTGATTGTAATTTTTGAGAAAACTACTCCACCGATTTCAGAGAAATTTAAATGAGAAATACAAGACATACTTTCGTGTTTTAAGCCATAGAAAATTTTTAAGACTTTTTTAAACCGATAGCCTTCATTGATACTTCGTAAAAAAGAACTAGAAGACCGAAGTTACTTACTTCTAACGACCGGTCTATCTTCATTAGAAGATTGTGATGATGCAGGTGAAGCACTCTCACTCTCCATCTCTCCACCTGACCCTGACCCTGAATTAGCTGGAGGACTGCCAGAATGGTTCACTGGTTTCTTGGTAGCCGAAGCTGTACCATTGAGTGGTCTCAGGGAGGGTGGGGGAGGAACTCTAACCACTCGACCTGATAACATGGGGGCTGCAGAAGGAGGAAGAGCGACTCGAGAGTGGATTCTATCCACTGATCGAGATTTTGACCGAGGATATACGTTGCCTGGTTGTGAGTTAGACCTGAAATATAAATAAATATTTTCCTTTAGAAGTAACTAAGGGTGTATTATATATTTGTTATCTTTTGGAGGAGGGAACTACGAAAAATTGAAGATATAAATTACTTAGGTTTAAATACATAATATTGTTATCTCACCCTTGGCTTTTTATACATTTTTTCTTATCCTTTTTAAATGTTTAATTTTTGAATATAATAATTTTGTAATTTTAAAAGAAAATTTATTTTGTGCAAGTTTTAAAGCAAAAATAAAAAAAGAAATAAATCAATCAAATAAACGCATCTAGCAATCATAGCCATTCAAATAGCAAATAAAAAAAAAAGTAAAAAGTAAAAAGTAAAATAGCAAAAAAAAAAAAAAAAATAATATTAATAATAATAATAATTAATAGCAAATGTCATTCTTTCACAGAACGCGCAAAAAGAACAACTGAATAATGTACATAAGAAATAATATTTTTATTATTATTATTATTAATTTTTTAAAAAACAGAATCTCGATCTTGTTCAAAGTTAAATTGTTTCTAGCACGCAAATAATAATAATTAAAAAGTAAAAAAATAGATATAATAATATTATATCATATAGGAAAACAAAATCATTCGTTGTAAATGTATTTTCTACATTTTAAAGAAATCATTACTAATACTCGAAATGAATTTGAAATAAATCAAAAAATGTTAAATGCTAATAAGCTGCAAAAAAAAAAAAAAAAAAAAAAATCTACAAAGCAAAGCAAAGGCAGGCACATCTAGCTACTTGAAGTTAATTACCGCGCCCTGGACACTGACCGTCCTCGATGATGTATTGCAGGTAACGCAGGTTGTATCTCAGGATCACGACGTCTTAAGGATGCCACCCACTTATCAGAGGAAGGAGGATTACCAGGACGTTGTTTTTGTGCACTGTCTCGTGGCGCTCGTTCTCTCGGCTCTTCATGTGCATGTTCTGAGAAATTATTTGATTTAATTCTCTTTTCAATAAATATTTTGTATATACGCATATTATATTTCTACTTGGCTTTTAAGTTATAATACGTAATATTTATTAGTCGAATAACAATACAAGTATAAAATAAATTAGATATGAATAGTCAACATTACAGTAACAAAGAAAAGCATTTACTTTGCTTTTACTTATTTATTTATTATTATTATTTTTTAAAGTTACTGCAATGAGGCTGAAAATATTTAAAAAAAAAAAAAAAAAAAAAAAAAAAAAAGAGGAATACTAGACACTTACACGTGTGTTATTATACAATATATTATTATATATATATACAATATATATAAATATAATATATATTTTAAAGAAATTTTTATCTCCGATAACCACGCTTTATCATCAAAAATACAGTATTATTGCGTTTGTTAAGCTAATGAATTTCAAATTCAAAATTTAAAGCATGATTATAATCACAGATTAGTATAGTATTACAGCTTAGAGTTATTGTTTATCACTAAAATATGCAATCCTACCTAACTAAAAAGGAGAAAATGTAATTTGAAAAAATAATAAAATAATAATAAAAACATGAAAGTACAAAATTATTCAAAGGAAAAGAAATTAACTCGTAAAAATAAACAACAATTTAATAACAGACCAATTAGAAAAAAAAAGTTAATGTGGATGATGAAATATGCATGTAATTTAAATTTTTAGTAAACTTAAAATGTCATGCAACTTTATATAAAATAACAAAGTATAATAATAGCTCTTTATTTACAGTTGTTGGGTCCGCAAAGGCAAGTGAAGAAGAAACATGAACTTGAATAATGATTGGCTGCTCTGAAAAAATAGACACTTTATTTATTTATTTATTTATTTATTTTTTTATTTTTTTTTTTTATTATTTTTTTTTTTAACTGATAAAAATGAGTTTGCTGTTAAGGCATGAATATTTTTCTTTTAGAAATAAACTTAAGAAAAAATGACAATGACTGCTTATGTTTACTTTAAAAAACGGAAAAGAAAGTGTCGGAAGAGGAAACCACGTGACAGTAAAAGTGGGAGAAAAGTTGGTGCCAGCAGCAAGCTAGGCCTGAGCTACCTCCTACTTTTTACCATCACGTGGTTTCTTCTTCCGGCACTTCCTTTTCCGGTCAATAAAAGTGCTTTTTTTTTTCAGAGTACCCAATCATTATTCAAGTTTATAATTCTTCGTTACTTGACTTTTCAGATTCAACTTATATCCACATTATATATCACCTTTGGTCTGTCTGTATGAATGTCTATGTTCATGATGTTGTTCAGCCGGAGCTTCATCATAATGTTGAGAAGCTTGATGTCTTGTTCTTGGTTCCTCAGTACGTATAGTGTACTCACCTTGTGGAGGTGGTCTATATGTTGGTCTAATTGGTTGTTGTTGTTGTTGTTGCTGTTGTTTAGCTTGTTGTCTAGGTCTAGTTTGTCTTGCAACTGGTCTATTTTGACTTGTGGTAATTTTTGTAAAGGCAAATGGTGGTAATGAATCAAGTAATAAAGAATCCATCATCCTGGCCATATGTTGTACCATTGGTGGTGCATGATGTGAATGTCCATGATTTGCTGGAGTGCTGGTAACATAAAAAAATAATAATCAATATTAAATATTGGTCGCGGTATGGAAAATTTTTACGTATGAATATAATACAAATATAAAATAATATAAATATGGATTGAATATAATATTAATATTAATACAAAAATCGTCGCGAGTAGTCTGCACACACTGATAAAAAATTACATTTAATTAACATATAATTTATGCTGCATTAAGGCATAAATGTTTCTATTTTAGGATGAGGAAGTCTGTAAAAAAAATAAGGGGTTGATTTTATTTCATATATTCTCAAAGAATACATTGTCTTGAATCGATACATATGTGAATTTCTAATTTTTAAGTTCATTGAGTATTTTTGATTAATTTTTAAAGGCGCAAAATGACGTCACAGGCTGCAACTTTATGTATGTGGTCATGAGAAAAATTTACAGCCTGTGACGTCATTTCTTGACTTTAAAAAGTTAATTAAAAAGAATTAAAAATTAGAAATTCACATACGTATCCATTCAGGACAATGTATTCTCTTGAGAATATGAAATAAAATTACTACTAACATTTTTTTTTTGTCTTTCTCATTAAAAAAAAAAAGATGAATTATGCTATAAGCTATCAATTTTTTCTGCAACCGTTGAATGCAATTCATAACAAATTATATAGGGATATGCGCATGACGTCATACTGAATGCGTTTCGACGCCATACTGGAAACAATGAATAATAATAATATTGCTTAGCATAATAGCACAAATGTTTTTTTTTTTGTTTTTTTTCTACTTTCTTTGAAAAATTATTTAAATATTTTGTTATTATTTTTCTCGCATACTATAGAAAACCTATAATTCAACCTGTTAACAGCATCAATGCTCTGAAAAACATTGCTAACAAGTAAGTATTTTTTAACAGCAAAAACTGCATCATTTTCACATACCAGCCCATGTTATGTAGTGCTCACAAATGACGTTGACTTTTAAATGAATGCAACCACCCTATACAACCTAAAATTCTAAATTGTATTTATTACGCACATTTTCTTAAACCATTAAATCAATGATATGTAAAATAAAGACGTTCATTTTTAGGATTGCGTGTGTATAAAGAAAAATGTCACATTAAAAATATGCAAATGTGTATTTCTTATTATATTTGTATTTAGAAAAGTAGAGCAGTCTAACGTATTACTAGCTTACTCTACTTTTAAACCACATTGAGAACACAATATGTATGAAACTGATATAGCGAAAGATTATTTGTATATTACGTGTTATCATTAGAATAATAGAATCTATAAATCTTATTACATCGATCAAAATATTGTTGTTATTTTAATTATATTAATATTTATTATTTTGCATACTATATATATAGCTGAAATTTTGAGTATAAAAGTCTTTATTAAGTTTCTATTGGTGTATGTAAATATAAAAATAAAGGTTAAAAAAAGAAATCTTATTTATATAATAATTATTTGTTGCTATATATGATTTCATTTCTAATGTGTAGAAGTTTTGAAGCAATAAAATTAGATTTATTTATTTTAAGATTATAGAAAAGAAAAATATATAGTAAGTTTTATCATTATGTATACGTATTGCGATTTCATAAAATTCAAAATAGTTAAAAAAGGGGAAAAAAATAAAAATTAATATTTTCAAATTAAGTATTACAAAAGATATAAAACAATTATTATTAAAAAAAATAATTATTTTTTAAATTAAATTTAATAAAATAATACTTTTTAAAATCATTAGAATATATACTTTTTAAATTTTTGTAAATAATTAACTTTTTTAAATTACCTTTATAATTAATAATAAATATTTAAAAATATAATATATTTAATTTAATGTACTCCACTTGATGTGATGCTTCCATTAAGGTGGAATGGGTAAACATTGTCGCTTGGACCGCCTTTCGTATTTAATTTCTACCATCAATAGAAAATTGGAGTAAATTTTAAAGTTGCTAACGAATTAAAACTGAAACGCATATTAATTTAACAAATAAGTTAAATTATTAAGGAATCCGAAGATATGTATACTGTTTTTAAAAATATATTAACCAAAGAACTATAATTTTCATTACTTGAAGTGTTATGTTAGAAAAAAAAGGTAATTTTATTGCACATTAAAATAAAATTGTACTCCATATATACCCCCAATTAAAATAGCTGCTGTTTTGCAATCTGAATGAACTTTAAGGGAAGAATAGTTATGAAGGGGTTTAAAAGTTTTATTGGCTGTTCACGATGACGAGTAAATTCACGTAAGAATTTAAATAATATGGATTGCCGTACCTTCACGTATAAGAGTTATGTGAAATTACGCGTCATTGTAAGCAGCCCAATTAGATAGACTTTTCCGTAGATGCTACCGTTAATGCATCTTACTGGCGGTGACGTAGCACCAATCTGAGCCGAACTACCCCTGACAACGCTGGCTTATGGGGAGTAACATGCTTCTCACTCTTTTCTTTTTATATTTAGGAGAAAACTATTGCATCGACTTAGGACAAATTAAATATAAGGAATATTATATATAATTGAACGTGCTTTTGTTTTCAGTAATTTCAGCTAATATATTATTATATTAAATTAATTTTCATCGTCAGTAATTAGTATTCACTTTATAATTATTAAAATAATTATAACAATCCAAAATACTTACAAAATTATTGAAATCTTTTTTTAGGATTCTAGAATTTAAAATATTACACCTGAGAGCCTAATTTACTTCTATATACTGCTTTATTATAACACGCAATATTAAAAAAAAAAAAAAAAAAAAAAAAAAAACTCCCCTTTTACTCTTTTTAACACATGCATATATAAATAATTTAAAAACCTATTCTTCTATAAAGTAAATCAATATCTTACATTTTACTTTTGCATATAAAATTACTATGCACCCCTATATACTAAAAGAAGAATATTCTATATAATATATAATACAATAGCCACGTGTGTGTATGCGTTGGATGCACTTGTGTTTTGACCTGTTGGTTTCTATGCCAACCTTATATGCGGTTCATTAACCTCAAAGTGTCGTGTGCTGTCAATGTCAATTAGAGGACATTTCCGGCACTTCTCAATTTTATTCATGTTAAAATATGTGTTATTATTATTATTGACGTGCGATATGTAAACAAATAATTAAAGGACTTTAAAATAACTAGGTCAGTGATGTATATTATTCAATAGTTTACAATATTAATGTTGGATATAATATCAATAATAGGTATAAATAAAATGTAAATTTTATTTCAATAACGATTTTAAAATAATGACATTATGTAATAATTAAAAGTCAGTAAATTGAACGAAAAAAAAAAATGGAATGAAGCTCTATGACTAGACATTTCGATTAGCAGCCACACATTAATAGAAATGACATTGTTATACGTTCAATGTATAATAGTAATTGATAATCAATTAATAACAGCAGTTTGAAAATGACATTTTTATTAGAAAAATCCTGTATAAATTAATATTTTAATTGAACTTTCTTTTCCTTTTTTTTTAATTGAAGTTTTATTATTATTTATTGTTATAACATTCTATACTCTCTCTCTCTCTCTCTCTCCCACCTCTCTATCTCTCTCTCTCTCTCTCTCTCTCTCTCTCTCTCTCTCTCTCTCTCTCTCTCTCTTGTTCCATTCTCTCAAATAAATTAGTTTAAAAACGTTTCGAAAACTCTGAATGAAACAACAAAAAAAGTACAGTATTGTATATCTTTATATTTCAGAATCAATATAGTTAAAAAATATTGAAGCAATAACTTGTAATCGATAGTCATTCATATAATTAAAAAAAATACTGGACTTATAAATGATCTCTATAACGATTAGAGAGAGAGAGAGAGAGAGAGAGAGAGAGAGAGAGAGAGAGAGAGAGAGAGAGAGAGAGAGAGAGAGAGAGAGAGAGAGAGAGAGAGAGAGAGAGAGAGAAAGCGTATGAGTAGATTATTAAATAATAATATTAAATAATGATTTTATTATATTGTTTATTATATGAAATATTACATATATTTTAGATTTATTTTCATTAAGTGTATAAAGAAAAAAATCTATGCCATGAAGGAAAATAAAAATAGATTGATAAAACTCATGTACTGAAAATCTATATATTTTTAATAATACTTGTTAAACTCAAACATATTTTAACACACACACACGATTTCTCATTTTAAGATTTTATTAAAGAAGCTAAAATAATAATATTCTAATGCAGATATTACTCATATTTTTTTCACGCTCTAGATTCTATAGAAAAGTAGAACCGTGTTAAAATGTTAAATATTGATTTTAAATGTCTTTAAGTATAGTGTAGCATGTTACGTATCTTACATACCCTAGATTTTAATGTTCCAAAAAAATAAAGAACAGTCATAATAATATATATATAAAAAAAACTTACCAATGAAAAAATGGGTCTTCTAAAAATAATTGTAACCCTATATTTGGTTTGAAAAAAGTCATATTTTTGATAATTTTGATTTAAAATCGACATTTAATACACCGTCTTGAGATATATCAGCTGATAATAATTTTAGTAAAGACAAGCATAAAAAGTTGTTTATTAATAGTTGTGTTACCATAGTAACTATTTCAGCGGGAAATTGTTTAAAACTTTCAACTTTTTTTTTTTTTTTTTAGATCAACAAGTTATTGAGCAAAACTATAACGACTTGCAAAATTGGGTTGATGGAAAAAAATAAGTAAACACACCACTCGATCAAGTGATAATAATAACACGGTCTTGATTCTTGATTTTAAATGCTTTGTTTTTGTTAAGTGCTTTTTAATTATAATAATAATAATAATCTTTTATTAAGGCGCATACAGGGCTATTTCAGACATAATAAATGAACCTTGGCCATAAATTGAGCCAATAATATTACAATAAAAATACAAAACATTACAATATGCAACAAAATTAAACCATTGGTGGTAGCGCAAAATCAGCGCATCACATCTTGCTATAATTATAATTACTTTATATTAATAATTATTCAGATTTCTGAATTTCAAAAGAATTTATTTTCTTAAAGTTAAAATAATCACTAAAATAAATTGACTTGAGGTTCAGTAAGGTACAGTGTTCGTAAGAATTTATTATTATTACTTATTATTTTATTTTATTTTACTTATTTATTTATTTATTTATTTATTTATTTCTTCTTTATTGTTGAACACTTTATTTATTTGATAACTAAACCTACTTTTGCAAGATTTCTATTGGTTATAAATAATAATGCTATATAAATATTAGTAGAACATAGAAAAATCAATTCTCTCTCTCTCTCTAGCTCTCTATCTCTCCTCTTTCTCGTTTTTTTTTAATAACTTTTTTCAAGAGACATCCACATTCCATGGGTTCGATACCCAAAATTTCTATAACGATAACGATACTATATTTTAGTCTCACACTATAACTATAACGAAATCGATACTTTTTATTTTTTGAAAACTATAACGATACTATAACTATAACGATAATTTCACGATAACGATACTATATTTTCCAATTTTTTAATAACATCATTTTTTTATAGAATTTTTTATAGAATAGTAATAAAATGATAAAATTGCACTGATAAGTTGTACTGTACGTTTTAGATTTTATATCACATATGAATAACTTTGCAACTTTATAATAGATAAATACAAAATCGGTGTGGAGAGACAATATGTTATGACTTAAAAATTACTTCTAATACGAAACTCAAAATTTTAATAATATATGTGAGATCGTGCAAAATATTATAGAAGAGGGAGAAAAGTTGCCCCGTACTCTGCCCAGTATTTCCCCTAATTTTCAAGAATTTTACTTTAATTTGTTTTTAGGAAATATTTTATTGCACAATAATTACAAATAAATCTAATAGCAAATCCAGTTAGAAATCAGCACTTATACTATATACAATAGTGTATTCCAAAAATTTACTTTAAACTCAGACAATATAACAAAAATACTTTGGACATTGTAGCTGAATGTCAATCAACTTGGCGCCGCGGCAAATTTCATTGATTTGAATGAACAATGTAGTTCTCATTATTGAAAAAGGGGGGGGGGGGGGAGAAATACTATAAAAGCAATTGAAAAATGAAAAAAAAAAAAAAAACGAATTCTATAGTAGCTTTTCTTCTTCTTCTTCTTCTTCTTTTTTTTTTTTTTTTTTTTTTAATATACATTTCGGCATAGATTATAAAAATGTAACTGTATTTGTTTTATATTTTATATAAAGTGATTCCTAGAAAATCTATTTTTAGTACTTTCCAAACAATATGTTTATGAAAGACAGTTTTGTGCGTTTTGTCTACTGACTGTCTGTGGGCAGGTGTTGATATTGCTCTGTACCTGCTATTCATAATCATATTCTGTACCTGGTTTTTCTCTTTTTCTTGTTATTTTTTTTAAGCCTTTTTGATTTTTTGAGTGAGTAAATTTTTAAAAGTATCGTTATCGAATTGGACGATAATCGTAGAAAAAAATGTTAATCTATAACAATAATGATAGTTTTTGCAAAAGTGTTAATCTATACTATATCTATAACGAACTATAGTTATAGTTATCTTATAATAATAATAATAATAATAATAATAATAATAACTTTATTTAAGGCGTTGTGAGGGCATGACAGCCCTATTATACAAAACCTTGACCACATTGAAATACTTAACAGTTGAATTATAGGCAACATTGTTTAAAATATTTTTACAATCAAAATAAAATGAATTTCTGAAACACATGATGTTATGTAATTCAGCATATTAATAACTTTATGCCTATTTTAGTAGTAAATTTTTTAAGGAACAATTCATGAATTTAAAGATAATGATTTTTTATATATAAGTAAATAAGTAATTAAATGTCAGTTGAATTGAGTATATTATTATATATCAAAGAGAAAGAAAATAAATTCTATTAGACTGCACATGCATGTTCAAAAAGTCAAATAAGTAATAACACACGGTGGCCAAGGCATTGGTTTGAAGGTACAGAAGCCAACACTTTTTTTTTTTTTTTTTTACATCCAGCCTGAGAAATAGTATCCCACCGCGTTTAAGAAAGAAATTTACCCCAGAGAGAGCAGTAATTAAAAATACTAAATGAACTCAAAACTTATAGAAAAACACATAACTTTAGATATATACAGTAGGATGATGTTCTCTTTTAGATTATGTAATCGTATATAATTTATACATATATTTCTCTTTACCAGGCTACAATCTTACAAATTTTCACTCATATTTCATCGCAAGTTTTTATATTTATTAATTCTTAAATATTTCTGCTCGCTACAGGATAGCTATATGCAAGTGCTCTGTTGTAATAAATGAGTCATGATCATATTTATCTTTAGTAAGACGATTATAATTACTTTTGAAATATTTTTTTATTTTTTTTTATTTATAAACATTATTTTAAATAATAGTTATTATTAAATTTAAAAAAATAAATATAAAAATTATAAATTATTACTAAATACTTAAAAATAATAATTATAAAATATAAATTAATAAAAAAGTATTAAAAACTTATAATTTGTGAACTTCTTGAAATAAATATTGACCAAAATATACGTCATATTTTAGTTACGCTGAGTTTAAGTATATTCTAGCGTTATTATATACACAAATAGATAAGCAATCTCTAGGTTGGCTATCGTGCTGACCAGTCTGTGATGTACACGCGATGTTAAGCGACCCTCTTTGTGACCATGTGACGTCACTGGATACTTGATCATATTTGCACTTACAAATATATCAGAAGGGTAGCAACACGTCATTGGGAATTTCGTATAACTTTACTACTTCGTGCGTTAAAATTCCTCACAAGTCAGTAAATATAAGAAATCGATTTTTTTTTCTGTTTATTTAACATAGTGGTGGGACTTTAAATCAATATTTATATAGACCCCTTGCACATCCTTTCGCTTTGTCGCCATGTTTGTGGTGCCTAATGCATTTTCCAGCATAGGGGAAACATCATTTCTCCTAATTTTTCACATGAAATGAGTTTATTTCAACTGAATTAACGAATTTTTATCATATTCTTCGAACTTATTAGGAGCTAGAAATAAGGCTTTGATTGAGATTTGAAGCTTTTTTGCTATTAAAAAAATAAAAATGACGTTTTTCCTATGCTGGTCTATGTAATCCTGACCAACAAAATAACGGCTCTTAAATATGAGTGCAACCGGTCGATATAAAAAGTTCCTAATAGTTTTTAAACATTAACATTTTTTTTTTTTTTTTTTTTTTTTTTTAGTAAATGGAGATTATTGGTTAGGTGCGGGTTTCCTAATTTCTTATCCTTTAGTATTGCGGAACCAATATTTAAGCATTTTGATTTTAACATTATTATAATTAAGAAAACAACTGCACCGAGGCTGGTTATATTTAAATGACGGGAACTACACACTGAACAAAACAGAGATTGTTATACCAAGGTGTACCTTCTTTTCTAAAAAAAAAAATCCCCAGATAAACACCAACATTTTACAGGTGATCCATGTAATATTGAAGTTAATATACGTATTGAATTTTAATTCCTAAAACATTCAATAGAATCCCAGAAAAGGGGATGTTTCAGGATGAAATAACCTCTCGTTTTGGTAATGGTATAGACTTTTAAGTGTTCTAAGCTAGAAGAAATTAAAAAAAAAAAAATCAAACAAAAAACAAACAAACATATTGACTAATATAGGAACAACTGTTCTGAAGCTGACTATAAGTGATTTCGGTCACATCCACTTCCGTTTCTACTTACTACGCATGCGCATTACGTCGAAACGGAAGCGAATGTGAACAAAATCGCTTTTTATCGGCCTCAAAACTGTTGATCCTTTATTGATCAATATTTCATTTCTACAGTTTTTTTTTTTTTTTTTACTGTCAAATTTATATACTATGACAAAAACGTATACTTAATGCAATATAGAATTATACTGTTTTCTATATAACCTATATATAATATTATAATAATTGGCAGAGAAATTTTACTGCCGCTCAAAACCTTTTTAAGTAATAATAAAACAATAATAACATTGTAAACCCATTGATCTGTAAAATTGAATCAAAAACCAATAAAAAATTGACTTCCTTTACTTATTTATTATTATTTTATCTTATATAAGATTAGTTCCTCAGTGTCTAAATGGTAGATATTTATATACTTTGAAACGTATATCAAAATACAAAATAAGTGATAACTGATGAATATTTAACAAGGTTTCTTCAAGGATTTTCTAAATCAATATCGAAATATAAAATTTAAAACTTGACTTTTTGATAAAAATATAACGTATGATTCTTATGATACAGTAGATATTAAATGCACGATATAGTTGGTATAGCAATATACGTATAAAATATTAACATAATAAGCGCGTGTCTTCTATCTGAAGACAGTATTTTTATCTCTACACACGCGGTTACTTAAGAATTAATGTTTTGAAGGCTAACTAACGAAATAAGCCTCGAACTTCAGTTTTAAATAAGTAATATCATCAATAAAATTATACTTTTTTTTATCAATGTCATTGAAACGTACATTAATTTTTATAGTATTTTCAATTTAAATACACAGAAGACTTTTAATTCACATCATATTTTTCTTGTTTTTTTTTCTTGTGATTTTACGTCTTCATTTTTGTTATTTATTTAGTTTATTTATGTTATTCATCTCTAGTGTTTAAGTGCGTTTATGTACTCTATAGGGTATATGCATTTATGTTAAAGTCAACGCCATGTTGGATCTTTCAATAACGTGAGTGGCATAGGAAAATAACTAAAGTAAGTCAATTTGCCAGTTTAAAAACACTGCAATATTTTTGAGAGCATTGATGCTGTATAATATGCATGTTGAATTTGTATCTCAAGTATGTGAAAAAAATAACAATAACAAAAAATTAACCGATTTCCCAAAGAAAATTGCTTAAAACGAAGTTAGTCCTATGCTTTGCAATGTTATTCACTACTCCAGTATTGCCTCCAAGTGCATTAAATATGATGTCATGCGGATACACCCTATAATATTCAGTGCATATGGACTTCCTCTATTGCTGAATAAAAAACTGATTTGAATTCATTTTGGGACTTTAAGGAACACATATCGAATTTACATAATTTGCAACAGAATTTTGTTGCAATTCTAGACTTGTAATAGAAATTTCCTAATTGTTGCATGCGTCTGTTAAGATTGTCTTGTAGAATAATGATGTTTGTATGTTTCCTTCTTCTAAAAAAAATAGGCAATTCCATATTTAAAAAGCATTGATTGTCAAATTTTTCGTGGTTTGCAGTAGAAAAAAAAAACAGTGTTTACTAATCGTTGGCTTAGTGTGTAAGAAGTGTCGTATATCCAAATATGTTTGATACGATTTTGAGCTTTATTAAGGTACTACTTTAGGGTAGCGATGTTGTCGTAAAATTTAATTTAATATCACTTTTTAGGTTCATAATGAACCAAGGAACAATTCTCTATACTCCAAAAAGTTTCGGCTCAAATCAAATCTTCCGCAAATTAGCATTAAAAGTCGTTGGGATACGCCCCCTTTAACACGCAAAACATATAAAACTTCAAGCTCTCCGTGTGCAAAATTTTTCTTGATCAACTTCTAAACGAAAAATACTAGCGTGTTCTATAGATCAAGTTTTAATGAATTTGACTTTTTAAACGATTTTTACGAGACATTTATAGAGAAAAAAATTATTGAAGATTGCATATTCAAATTAACATGGGTCAATTTGTGATAATTTTTTTCTCGGCAAATTCGTTCTAGAAAAATCTGAAAAATCATTTTTCATTAAAAATCAACACAAAGAACAAGCTAGTATTTTTTTTAACCGCTGAAAAAAATTTGAAGTGGGTTAAAATTGGGGTCCAAATATAGATTCATTAGCATTAGGGGGCGGGGCATTTGCGGTACTTTGACGCTCTGTTGTGACGACAGTTTTTAAGATAGAATTTTTTTGATTTCATTTTTGGGTACACCAGCCTGAACTTAATTCAAAGTCATATTTAATTTTTTTTACTCCTACCCTAAAGTAGTACCTTAAAAGAGGAAATGAGGGTCAAAATCATATCATAAATTTTGAGCTTTACGGCGCTTGCACTCTAAGCCGACGAAATATAGAATTTCTATTTTAAAAATTAGAAATATTAAAACAAATTATTACGAACAATTTAGTAAAGCCTTTTGTCACTTAAAACTAACGATCCCTTATTTATTTACGTGTATAAGACATTATCATTAATCGTATTCGTATTTCACACTTCTTTGTTAGTTAACAACTCTATGTGACAATTAATTAACAGTATCTCTCTCTCAACTTATGCTTGTATAAATCGAGTATAAATATTGTATTTAACAGAAATTTAATAGCAAGAAAACTATAATTATAAATAAAATGAAATATAATAAATAATAAAATAATTTAAATTTAATACTTAATTATTACATTTTTATTATATATATTTATATTATATATTATTTGTTTTTCAACGTAAATAAATAAAAAATGCTAGAAAAAAAGACGTTAAAAAATAATTAGTTATAATTACCAATTAATTGGTAGTTTTAAAATCTTGTACGTTGCTCCCACACCTTCATGAATGTCCACAAAAGGCATATTATGTGTTGGAGGCATATTTTTTTATACAAACTTCTTACACTTTTCAAGTAAAAAAATTGTCACCCTTTAACCACACGATATAAAACGCAACTGAGTTCAAAAATTTTCCTTATCGTTCATCCACAATATAATAACAATAAAAACTTAAATAATAATGCGCTTGCGCTGTCAATAATATTTTTTAACCTAAATAAAAAAAATATATTTAATTACTCATTTCCCTGTTGCATTTTCAATACTAATAATAAATTTTTAAGAAAAAAAAATAATAATAAAGTTGATATCTTGATGTACTATATAAACATAGACGACACGATAAGGTATTGTTTCAAATGTAATGATAATTATCTGAAAAAAATAGTATATCAATAAGATATATAAAAAAAAAGTTTATCGGTCAAATCTATGAAGTAATATTGCATGACACATGCGTAATTGTGTAGTGCGTTTAAAAAAATATTGTCAATGTAATTTGAAGTGGTTAAGAGTAAGATTTTTATTGATCTATTCATTAGTAATTTAGTGATGTTATGTTTATATTGTAGAGTTTAATTATTATATAATATACTATAAATTATAACAGAGAGAGAGAGAGAGAGAGAGAGAGAGAGAGAGAGAGAGTAACATGAATTAATGAAATGTTTCACGATAAAAATCGTTTTGTCTTTATATATATATATATATATTCTTTTGTAATTTTTGTTAAGTACTGTACATACAAATTACTAACTTAAACTTTAAAAAAAAAAGTTATCATCGGGGTTCATCAGCATTTAAATGAGGAAGTTTCCATAAAGTTAAGACCCTGATTTGAGCACATTTTTAGAAAGAGTATAAATAGTAGATTCTATAAAAGTCAATATTTACCTTTATCAATTACATTTCAGCGATTAATTACCCTCTAAAAAGTGCCTACTACGCCCCCCTAGAAACCTTTTGTCATTTTTGCGTTAAAACTTGCAGAAGATGAACGCAAAAATGACGAAATAACTGAAATGTGATTGATAAAGGTATAATATTGACTGTTATAAATAGAATCTACTATTTATACTCTTTCTAAAAATGTGCTCAAAACAGGATCTTAACTTTATGGAAACTTCCTCATTGAATCACTCTTTTTTACTGTATTATTTGCACTTACTGCACCATTTGCCTATTTTGCCAAAAAAATATTTTATTTGTTTATTTACGTATTGACTATTGAGACGACATACGCAATTGGCATTAAAATCCTTCTCTCTCTCTCTCTCTCTCTCTCTCTCTCTCTCTCTCTCTCTCTCTCTCTCTCTCTCTCTCTCTCTCTCTCTCTGTCTCTCTCTCTCTCTTTTTCAAGAAATAATAAAATTTGAAAAGTTCTAGATTATTATAAAAGTAAGCTCACAACAATCATGATTTCATGATGCATATTACTTTTTTTTGTGTAGGTTAAATTGTTTGTTTAAACTTAAAACAGAGTTTAAAAAGCAATTACCCACACTTAAAAATAATTTGTCTCAACCTTATTTTTCAAAATTATTTTTACACAGTATTTTTTTTATTGTGGTCATATTTAATTTTTCTTATACTTTCAATTTTCATTAAAATAGAAAAAAAAATGTTATCGAAGTATCACATCATATTTTGGGGAAAAAAAAAAATCTAAGACATGTCATATTTTTATAAATATACTTTATCACGATAAACTAAAATTAGTAATCTACCCTAAAAATCTTTTCTTGATATTACTACGCATGATCAAAAGTTAATAAATAATAGAGAAAAATATTCTACTTTTTTTTTTTTTTTTTTTTTTTTTTTTTTTGTATTACACAGGTTGAACGTCCTAAAAGAAATATTATTTACTGTATATATATAAATTAAACTACAATATTGCAGAACTAGAGGTAACACCTATCAAATATACGCATTTAATGAGCTTGGGGGAAAATGTGTAGTGGAGGCCAACGTGTTATCCGCGTGTTTCATATCTAATGCGTTTGGAGGCGATAATGAAGAAGTGAATAACTTTGTTGAGCATAGGACAAACTTCGTTAAAGCCAATTGTCTTTAGGAAATCAGTTAATTTTTTGTTATTGTTATTTTTCTCACATACATGAGATACTAATTCAACATATCTACAGCATCTATGCTCTAAAAAATAATGCATGGTGGTTTTAAGCTGGCAAAATGAGTTATTTTCCTATACCACCCATGTTATTGAGTTATCCATGAGTTATCATTGAGTTATCATGTTGTTTTTAACATGAATGCACAGACACTTCGTAAAAGAAGTTATACATGTAGAAGCTTTTACATCTATATCAAAATATCCCCATAACAGCTTGAAAATAGAACTTTTAGAACTTCAT
The DNA here is from genome assembly GCA_949318235.1 of Ecdyonurus torrentis. Lineage (NCBI taxonomy): Eukaryota > Metazoa > Arthropoda > Insecta > Ephemeroptera > Heptageniidae > Ecdyonurus > Ecdyonurus torrentis. Next base: position 14,154,352 of record OX439136.1, read on the forward strand.
TCATCATTTTTATTATTTTTAGGACCTATTATTACATGTAAACGGCTTTTTCAAGAAAATAATCAAAATTTTCTTACTAATAATTAGTAAAACACGATGATAATATGTAACGGACGAGAGCTTCGAATCATAAAAGTTTCTCCATTCTGCATTATAAGGTTCTCTTTTGCTCATACTTTATTACACAAAGTATCCTAAAAGTTAGGCAGCCCGGACAACACAAATTTATAAAAATACTGCTGCAGTATATAGATTTTTAATTCTATCTGCAGAAAATAGTCTATTATAAATCTAATAACATTTTTTTTTAATTCCTCATTAATATTAGTAACGTTCCTTCATAATAATCTGATAGGAGCTTATCGGTTTAGCGCGCACGGGGAGACGCGGAGAAAGCTAAGGGCACTCTAATTCAATAATACGCTTTCGGGAAAAAGTAGTTTTTTTTTTTTTTTTTTTTTTTTTTTTTTTTTTTTTTGCGATTTTTGAAAAAATCTATATACACCACCGAATTCTGTGAAATTTAAATAAGAAAAAGTATACTTACTTTTGCGTGTTTAAAGCCATAGAAAATTTTTAAGAATTTTTTTAAACTGATCATAACCTTCATTGTTATATATTTTAATGATAAACTATAAAAACTAATAATATTAATAATAATTAAAAAATGATGATCCCTTGTTTTGATTGGAAAATCATTTTTATTAATATCTTGCTAATAATTTAAATAATTCTTTGTTACAACTTACAAAATTTGCATAATAATTATAATCTTTAAAATACGAAAACATGTCCTTTTAATATAAAATAAGAATATTAATTAGCATGTTTTTTTTAATTACACATTTCTTTAAATATAACACCTGCATCTAAAACGTTATATATTATATAATCATTAACGTATGTATAGCCCCTTGCACATCCTTGCGCTTTGTCGCCATGTTTGTGGTGCCTAAATATGAGAGCAAATGGTCTATATTTGTAACAGATTAAAGATGATAGGTAGGAAAAGTAAACAAATATCGTTAAAACAATTAAACAAAATCTGCAATATTTTTTTTTTTTTTTTTTTTTTTTTTTTACGTAAGAAATTATTTATAGTTCATTCAAAAACCAATTAAGGTAAAATATATTATACCTGAATTATATTATATTATATATTATATTATTATACTATATTGAATTTTTGCAAAAAGATCTATAAATATATCAATCACAATAAAACTCAAACCTGAAGTAACGCATATAAATCTTTGATAAAGCAGTAACTCAAAGTGACATGACATTAATATGGCGTAATTTTACTGTCAAGGGATTATACTACTAAACTTTATTATTGTAAGCAAGATATATTGTAATACATTTAATTTATGATAAAATAAACTTATTATAAAATTCTATGTAATGTTTTTATTTTTATTATTTAAATCACGGTTTTATTTATAAATAATTATTAAATTTATGTCATGGGTATCTATGCATACATAAATTAAAAGTGAACAAAATATTATTACATATATTTATTAATTAATTATAAAATATCTCGGATGCACAAATACAACCCTTTATCGGCATATTATTAAATCTACAATACTGAAAGGCCAAGCTATAAATAAGATTCAATATAAATACAAGCGTTAGTTGTGCAATAAAATCATTTCAAAAAATTTGATTATAAACTTACAATAAATACAGATGAATGAGTAATGCTTCAATCTGATAAGTTTACCAAATAAAGTTTGAAGTTGTAATGGAAAAAGGGGGTGGGGGTGCCGGTGATGTCTAGTTACCCCCTCCCCAAATTAAGATTCTAAGTGACTCCCGCACAAACGACACACCAAATATCATTAAAACGTTAGTTGGGGGGGGGGGGGGGGGGGACTGCACTCATCTCTCTGGGAGCTAAATCTGTAATATTTTCGCGTTGTTAAAAACAAAACAAATTAAATTAATGGATAACTTGCAATGATCGAACTATTTAAAATGATTTTGAACATTCTTAATGCATATCTCGTTATCATTGTTATCATTAACACGTTACAACAGTTAAAATGCATTCATTGCAACTGCAAGTGGTTCAATAGTTTCAAACTGTGATTATAAATTATTATGCCTATTTATTATTATTATTATTTTATTATTATTATTTTTAGTAACCAATTTTTACAAATTTTAAACTTTTTTTAGCTAAACCCCATAGTATTTTTTATTATGTATGAATTTTAATCCCCATCAATAATAATTTTTAGTTTGTTTTATTAGTATTAGCAAGTTTTTTTTTTTTTTTTTTTTCGTATTGCCTATTAACATAATAAATATAATTATTAAATAATAAATACAAGGCTATTAAGTATAACTATATATTTAAAAAAAATGTCGAGAGAAATAATCAATAGTTTTTTTCTATACGGTATTGGCTAAAATATTAAACTTTTTTTATTTCAAGCACAAGAACAATTATTGTATTCATCATATACGAAGAATATTACATAAATATCTGCAAGTATATTAAACCATATTATTAACATGTCTTATTATAGTACTGCGATACATCGTAGCGTGTATTGGTGACTAAGTAACTATATAAGGGTGCTTTGAACCTTGGATCGGAAGAAAGCGTGATGCAAGGTCAAAGAGTGGGGAACAATAACCCTCCTACGTTCACCACAAATATAATATACATACTTAACCCCCCTCTCGTTAAAATATGCAAGTAATAGCGTCAATGTTGCCACTAAAGTGGTGCTATATATTCATATTTTTTTTTTTTTTTTTTTGTCAGTACTAGAGAAAAAAAAACTTGTGCAGTACATTTGCTTTTGAACTTAAAACCATACAAAATAAAATAGCCAAATATATATATAGATATTGATAAATTTATTTTATATTATTTTCAAGTTTAGAAAAATAAATTTAACATTACTGCATTCAATGAGGGTTTATTCGCATGACGTCATATTTAATGCACTTGGAGGCCATACTGGAGTAGTGAATAACATTGTTGAGCATAGGAAAAACTTTATTTAGGCCAATTTTCTTTGGGAAATCGGCTAATTTTTTGTTATTGTTATTTTTCTCACATACTTGAGATACTAATTTAACATATTTACAGCATCAATGCTCTCTTAAATATTGCTTAGTATTTTTAAACTGGCAAAATAAGTTATTTTCCTATGCCACCCATGTTATTGAGTGATCCAACATGGCGATGACTTTAACATTAATAAATACACACTTACAGAGTTGAAATACTAAATACTCTGTATATTCGAAATATAAATACAGTATAATACAAAAAATGCATATTTTGATATAATAATATATTAGAATAATAATTTTTTTTTTAATATTTTCTAACTATATATATTTTTTTACAAAAAGTATACAAATAAAAACTAATTTTTATAATTTTGTTTTTATATTAATAATAATTGTTCAGCAGTTATTCTATCACAATGAATTGAAATTGTAACTCATGAAGTAGTCTGTATAACGCATTTAACGCATACTATAGGGTCTATGCATTCATGTTAAAGTCGACGCCATGTTGGATAACTCAATAACATGGGTGACATAGGGAAAAAAATCATTTTGCCAGTTTAAAAACACTATGCAATATTTTTGAGAGCATTGATGTTGTAAATATGTTGAATTAGTATCTCAAGTATGTGAGAAAAATAGCGATAACAAAAAATTAAACGATTTCCCAAAGAAAAGTGGCTTAAATGAAGTTTGTCCTATGCTGAGCAATGTTATGCACTACTCCAGTATGGCCTCAAAGCGCAATAAATATGACGTCATCCGCATACACCCTATAGAAATAAAGGAAGATAAAAATGGAGCTTATCTTTTATCTGTTTAGCGCGCGGGGGAACGTAGGGCAAGTAAAGGGGACCCTAGTTAATCTAACGCTTATGGTGTGAAAAAAAAATCCATTTTTGGGAAAACTACACCACCGATTTCGGATAAATTTAAAAAAGATATACTAGACATACTTTTACATATTTTAAGCCAAAGAAAAATTTAAACCGATAACCTCCATTAATTAAATGACTTGCATACTGTCAAAGTGAATATATTATAATTATGATGGTTATCGGTGAAGAATTTCTTTGCATTTTGTATTTGCTTTGAACGCATTAGAGAGTATCCCACAGTTAAATATTTCCAGTCTCGATGAACTAGTTTTCTCAAAACACGCTAAAAACATATGACCCGCAAAGCTTAAGAATAAAAAATAAAAAATGAGGTGATTCAAAGCTTTTCTGAGTGCCTCACTGATAACCTCTATTTCAACATTTAATATTTGACTATTTTTAATATCAAATTATTGGCATTGCCGCTAATATTTTTTACTTATATACATAAATATCATACATATATTTTATGCCAAACGCTCGCATTGCAAAACTGCAAATATCAGAAAAATCACATTTTCAAAATATTTATACTGTTTTAATGGTTTTCAAAATTGAACTTGAAATATATTTCTGTATCATTTGTTAATGGCTGAAATAGGATAATATACACTGCGCGTAGGAATATATATATATATATATATATATATATATATATATATATATATATATATATATATATATATATATATATATATATATATATATATATATATATATATATATATATATATATAAGACCGATACACTTCAAATTTAAACATTTCATTAGGTATTAATCTGTATCTGAATCGAGGTATTCAGTAATATTCTTGAATTTTATTAATAAAATTGAGTAAGAAAAACGTCAATTTAAAAAAAATACATATAACATTAGCCTAATTTTTAATAGATAAAAAAATAGCGTATAATGAATTCAAAAAATTTGTCTGTATACTTATAATAATGTATAATATAATTATTTTACTGCATTATGATGTAAAAATAATGTACTATTCCTATTTTAATAGTTTATATTATTATATTTTTGGTAAGACCACGCGATATTAGAACTAAGGATCAAACTTTTTTTTCTCTCGCAATCGACATATACATTTAAACGTTACTATAATAATATCTCGTTATTCAAAAAAAAAAACTAAATTGCTATATTTTATTTATTCACCAAAATTTTAAGTTCACAAATTTTAATACTACATAAAAGCAATGCCAATTCACCCCTGTTATAGAATTCAATATTATCAATACATTAAAAACAACATTATGAACAAAACTGATACCTACTTTCATACTTTCAAACACGTCCCCTCTCCAAAATTACAATTTACTTAACTTACCATGGTAAATTCCATACAGAATGACATGGTCTTAATGCACTTAATGGTAATGTTACTTCAAATTCTACCCTAACATTTTGATCTTGATTATCAACTGTAGAACGTGACACATGTCCACCCTGTTCTCCCGAGTACTCCATGCTTAGTGACCGGTATTGTGGTAATAACATATTCGTGACTCGGACATGCGCTGACCACTAACTGCAAGGTAGATAGTTAAAATGAACGTAATACAGCAAATAAGAAAAATATTTTAAACAATCTTATTGTCCTCATTTTCTTTAGACTTGCGCATTGATTTTCAAAAAATTTCCTTATGTAGTAGATGACCATTTAACATGATTATAATATTATCAATTTTGTCCTACTATAACATTTTCCTATTAATTTATATATATAAGATTTATATAAATATTGTATTTTTGTATATAAAATTTGTCATATCAAGGAAATATATTCAACTTTCTTAAATTACTGCAATAATAATTTTTTAATGTGATAAAAATGGGATTGTATAATCAAAAATAAAAATTGTTAACAAATTGTAATTTTTTATCTTATTACGATTGATATTTTTGTACTTTTTTTTTTTTACTTCCGTGTAACTTTATGTAACAACAATAATAACAACTATAATTTTAATTTTTGTTAGTTGAAAAAGCTATAATTTAATTCAATAACTTCAATCTACTAGTACAAAAGTATACAGATAATTATAATATAAGTTATAAATAGCTATTTGGCTGACCGAAAAATGATTTAACGTGAACTCTTTTAAAACAATTCTACAGATTAGAAATTAAAAAGTAGCTTTCACAATGAGTGTATTAATTGTTTGCTTAAATAGATATGTTTTTATTTTTACAAACAAATTCAATTTACTTAGTTTTTAAGTCCATTTTAAAAGTTAATTCTTGAATTTAAATTCAAATAAATTTAATTTATATAGTAAATTAATTAAATTATACTTCTTTATAGTATAAAAACATTGATGACAGTTAAAAAAATGTTAGCATAAAAGTTATGTAATGCAATGAATGAGAAGAGAGACACAAAATTTAGAGGATAATTTTATTTCATGTTCTGAAAGAGAATATTGTCCTGAATATCTAATTTTTTAGTTCATTAAGTATTTTTACATAATATAGTTTTTGGAAGTAGTGAAATATGACGTCACAAGCTGCGTGATGTGACGTCATTTTGCAACTTTCAAAAATTATATACTGTAAAAATACTTAACGACGTGTAGAACACCTTAAACAAAAAACTTGCCTACTATTCTAACATACCTAAATATCAACGTTGATTTGGACGGAGTCATTGATTTCTAATTTATTTTCCATTTACGAAATAGCAGATGCGGGTTTATGACGTCACAGCTCACTGGTCCACGGGCACGTCAACAAGCGAGCTGTGACGTCATAAACCCGCATCTGCTATTTCGTAAATTGAAAATAAATTAGAAATAAATGACTCCGGCCTAATTAACGTTGATATTTCGCTATGTTACGATATTAGTCAAGTTTTTTTGTTCAAGCCTTTAATGAACTAAAAAAAATTAAAATTCACATAATGTATCTACTGTATTCAGGACAAAATGCTCTTTTAGAATATGAATCGAATAGAATTACCCCCTAAAATTGTTCTTTTTTTGATCTGCAGCAGTAAAAATACCTCTAGCGTTTATTACAACAGTAAAAGAAGAAAAAACTAACATATAATATTACAGAATCACATATTTTTTATTATATCGTATTTCTGAATATTTTTCTGTAAACTAAATTAACCTAAGCAGATTGTAATGTGTGATTGAGATTTGAGAAATGAAATGAATAATATAATTATTTTGAATTTTTACGCACCCAAATTAATCGTCATAATATATTAATTTTTTTTATAAAATAAAAGAGCATTATATATATTATATACGATACGAATACACGATGAAACATATCCGTATATTATGGAAAATGTGTTTTCTTAATTCATGTTACGTCATTATACTTAATGGAATAATTAATAGTTTGTGGATGAAAATGCAAATGCCGCAGTTTCCTTAAACACCCTCTCTCTCTCTCTCTCTCTCTCTCTCTCTTGGAAGTTAAATATAAATTGTCTATGTCAGCTTTTCTTAGAATTAAATTCATTGTAATTTTATGCAAATTATATTGAAGAAAAACTTGCATAATTTGGTATAATAAAGTTTGAAAGTGTTTTCTTTGTTATTCATAGGTGGCACCAGTGTTCAGAGACGAAAAAAAATTAAAAAGAAAAGAGTTTATATAGTTTGAAAATATTACTACTAATAGTAAATAAAAAGTATCAAGTATGATACAAATTGACATACGTTCCATAATATCATATACATACGGACAAAAATAAATACTCAATAATAAAGCTCATTTTCAGCAACATATTCTGTTCAATACAGTATAATAATTTTATTTTTGCTACTTCTGCGTAATATAGTTTGCATCGCGTAAAAATTTTGTTTTCTATTATTTATTATAATTTATAACATATTATTTATGTTGTTCCAATTTAGCAACATTTTATGCTATACTGGTATAAATGCTGCATAAATTACGCCATTTATTTTATCAGTGGTAGTGGTACGTTATTTTTATCAGGTAATGGATAGAGTAAAATGACTATTATATACGAATTATGGAAAAGAAAAGAACAATGAAATAATAAAAAGACAATTATTTTTTAATACATAGAACTGAAATGTCATTGCCATTTATATATAGTATCTAATTTTAAGTTTAATTGCATACAAAAAAAAATAATAAATAATAAAGAGCATCCGACCCCGAGTCATGCGGTTGCGTACGGTTCCAGGGCCCGGAGTCGCGCGTCCGCCCCCGCCCAGGAGAGGACCTAGATGTGAGGGTGGGCCTCGTCCTCTGAAGCCCCTTAGCCTAGCTCGCGTTTTCGGACTCAAGGCGGCCGAGGCATGGGCTTGGGAGGCCAAGAGCCACCTTGCCCTTAAGTGCCTCGGTAACTAAGGGCATCCGGCTCCAGTGAGCTCGCGGAAAAGTGTCCCACCGCACCCAGGAGAGGACATCACCCCGATGGAGGTGGTCAGGGTCTAGTGACCCAAATAGTCATCAACTCGCCTCCTAGCAAAATAGTCACGAAGTTTTTGGTGGTGACAGGGTGCGTGCATCTTGGTTGTAGTATGAGCTCGGTGCACGCAATAACCCCCCACATTATTGAATGTGGAGTTATCAAATCAAATAATAATAATAATTGCATTTATAAGTACGGACTTTTATCAGCTCTATACTTACAAACCCATACGCTAGAGTGTATAAATATAAATGATTCAAAAATATATATCAGAATCAATAAAATTATTCTATTTTCTATATTATACTACCATTTTACAACCATCGTTGAAGTAAATTTTTTATTGGATCACATTTGTAAACTCACCACATTTACACTCGCTATCAAAACGTAAATCATCAATCATTCAACATCGACTGGCATATAGTTTTTGGAAGCCCCAATCATTAATCTTTGAATTCTATGATAAATGCAGTAAATGTAAAAATAAATCTTATTAATTCATTACACTTCTAAAATTTAACTTGGCTAAACTTCAACAATTAACTTAATAAAATGTATCTTAGATTTTCTCTCTTTTTTATTTATTTTTATTTTTTTTCATTGTTATTTATTTAACCATATGTTGCAAAGTTAGCTAAAAGAAATCTCAAATGATAAATGTACATATACACAAACAAAATAATATGCGTTCTCTTACAACATAATAATAATAGTTGCTAGCAGTTGATTATACTTGTGTGACTATGATGCTAAGATATACATAGTATTTATTTAATGGTGCAAAGTAACTTTTCTATTCAGCATAGCTGAGTCAACAAAATTAATTATACCTCTTTAGCACGCTCTTTAGTCTATGATACTTTCATTTTTTTCCCCTCCTAATTATATAAGATATTAAAATGCATTGCTATAATATAACGCTAGAGTTTTTTTGGAACCGCTTAGTTTTAAATTTGAAAGGAAAGTTATAAAAAAAGTGTTTAAAATAAATACATGTAACAAATATGTATATAATTGAACTGTAGCTTCCAAAGATCAAAATGACAAGGAAACAAATTATTAAATTCAATAAAAACATAATTATTTCTTCTTCAAATACTGCATAATTTAATATAATTATATTTTAATATATATTTTTAAACAAAGTATTCTTATTCTTCCTGTTAATAAATTATTCCTTGCTATAAATTTCAACTTGAAAATATATTTCTTTGTAATTTATTGATTTTACTAGTTTTGTATTACTTCCCTTATTTCTTGTTACTTTTCTCACTTAATCATATGCAGATTTTGTATACATGCGTGTAGAGACGATGAATGTGAGATTACTTGAGAACTTGGCCTAAATTCACTTAATCGTTGCATATTTAGTGGTAAATTGACCCTGGTAAATACGATGACAAAATATTATACGGGAAGAGTTCATTTCTCAACTATTATTTTACGATTTTTTTATTTTTTTATTTGTTATTTATTTATTTTTCTTTTAACATTTTCTTCCTTTTTTTCCTAAAAGGTTAGTATAAAATATAAAATGTAATTTGCTTCAATTAATTCAGACTGTTTCATTTATCATTGATAGATTTTTTTTCCTTTTTTTTTAATGCTAAATTAAAAATTATGCGTTGATTTTTGTTATAATTGCAATTGGAAAATAAAAATTTAAAGAAATATGGAAGAAAAACAGGAAAAAAATGCGTAATATAAAAAATATAGAAATTCCTATATATACTGAAATAATTAACGGTAAATGATAAATCATTAATTCATTCGTCCAACTTGACCGTGCTCCTTTTTTTTTTTTTTTTTTTTTTTTTTTTTAACAATAACTTTTTATAGTATAGACCGGTTGCACTCATATTTAAAAGCCGCCATTTTGTTGGTTATGAATACACAGGCCAGTTTAGGAAAAACGTCATTTTTTTTTTTAACAACAAACAAAGCTTTAAAACTCAATGTAAGCCTTAATTCCAGCTCCTACTATGCTAGAAGAATTACAGAAAAATGCTTACGGTCAAAATATACTTATATTTTGCGACAAATGAGGAAAAATGACGTTCTCCCTATGCTGGACAATGCATTAGGCACCACAAACATGGCATCAAAGCGCAAGGATGTGAAAGGGGTCTATAGTTCTTTAAGTTTCGGAAGGTATTACAATTTTCCAAAAATTAAGTCTGGAATTTTACTCTTCCATCTTTTCAGGATTGCAATATAGAAACTCGCAAATAATAATAAAAAACAAACAACTTATAATTAAATCAACACTCAACAGTATTACAAAAACAAAGAAAGGACCGTAAATTAATTAATTAGTTGCAAGTCTGTCTCTTTTAGAACATGTCAATTTCATTGGAACTAATTATAATAATAATAATATAATATAGATTTATTGAGCATGAAGGATATACAGACAAAACAGTCATAGTCACAAACATTGTCACAATTATAGCAGTGATTTGTAAAACTGAGTGCTTTTCCTTTAATAAAAGATAGTTATTAAACCAATATGGTTGACTGTTTACTATATTATTTTATTCAGAAAAAGATGTGCCTCAATTTTACTTCTTTATAATAATTAAGTAACAGGGTGCATATTATATATTAAATTGTAAGAATATAAAATTATGTAAATTATTTGGTGCGTGCTGCGTGTGAAACAAGAGATTTTTGAAAATTGATAAGTGTGTAGAACTTGGCCTAATTCTAAAAGTTTACAAGTTTATTGTAGTAAAACGACCCTTGAAAATAAGTGTATAACATCAGGAGTTTTTTTTTCTTTTTTAAATTTCTAATCTGTGATACACACACACGTACAAAATTTACAAAAATAATATTCATAAGGTGGTGAGATATAATTTTATGTTATCCAATCTATCCTAAAATTATAAAATCTGATTATTAAGTTTTAGGTATTAAATTATAATGTTTTTAAATTTGTCAAGCATTTTCATGTTATTATATAATAATTTAACTTTACTTTTTTTTATTATTATTATTTTATTATTATTTTTTTTTTTACGTTTCTGTTTTTAATTAGCTAGAAACTAAAATAATGTAATTTTTCTTAATATAAATGTCTCTCTCTCTCTCTCTCTCTCTCTCTCTCTCTCTCTCTCTCTCTCTCTCTCTCTCTCTCTCTCTCTCTCTCTCTCTCTCTCTCTCTCTCTCTCTCCTCTCTCTCTCTCTCTCTCTCTCCTCTCTCTCTCTCTCTCTCTCTCATATACGTTCATTACCAAAGAAACCTATTAAAGTTCTAAAGAAAAAATAAATGGAATATACAGGATATTGTAGATCTACGCAATTTCTAATGATCAGGAACACTCATTATATGTTATAACATAACTATAAGTATAATGAAAGGGGAGAAAAACAACAAAGAAAAATGAGCACTGTACAGTATATGACATAACAGAGGGGAGCATTTGCCCTAAATAAAAAAAACAAAAGACATTAGGCAAAAATGAGGGCAGGTAATCAAGAAGTATATAATATTGTAGCATTATCCTACATTTTGGTGAAATTTTTATACTTCCATTTGTTTGGTGGCAATTTATAATAATTGGATCTCACAATTTTTTACCATAGTCATATCAAATATAGCAAAAATAATAAATATTATATTATGTGTATAATAAAAATAAGCATAAGCATATTATCTCGAATTCCAGATTTACTTAAGTATGCAATGATTTAATTTGATTGCCCACACAATATCAAGACAAAAAAGGCATGAAAATTAATTTGTTTAAAATATCGAAATACTGTGGATAATAAGACAAATTTATAGTTATTTTTTTAAAAATTTAACTATATAAAAATTATAAAGTTTTAAAATTAATTAATTAAGCAATTAATTATAATAATTTTATTTAATTTTATTGAAATTAAAAAAAAAAATAAAAAAAATTAATTTTATTAAAATTATAAAATGTACTATATTTAACTAAATTATTTTTTTTTTAATATATAAAATATTAAAAGTTTTTTATTTATTAACTTTTTTTATTACTATTTTTTTAATTATTATTTTTTTATATACATTTTTCAGTTCAATGTTTAAAAACAATTGAGAGATGAATGCTCAATATTCTGATGATAATATACTAACCTCTACATAACATTACGTAGAATGAAAAAAATAACACCAGTAATCTGAATAGATTTGGTTCTAGTATGTCGTTTAATAATTCAATACAGAAATAAATAAAATAATTAATGAATGAATGAAAAAAGTAGAATTTTCACATAATATACAAATGAGGAGCACAAAAAAAAAAAAAAATAATAATAATAAATTAGGGGGTAATTTTATTGCATATTCTAAAGAGGACATCGTCGTGAATTGCTATATAGTCGAATTTTATATAGTTCATTATGCATTTTTATTTTTTAATTATAATGTGAGAAAGCTGTGAAACTTTTTGGTAACTTTTTCCTACATAGATAAGTTGCCAATCGTGACGTCATTTTTCGATTTTTAAAATTTAATTAAAAATAATGAATTCCAAAATTTTAAGTATTCGCATATCAATTTATTCAGGACACTATCATCTTTTAGATTGCGAATTAAAATTATCCCCTGTTATTATCCTTGTTTAAAGTGCCTAATTTAATTTTTAACTACAAAAGAAAAATTATTACAAATATTGATAATATCCACTGAATAAACCTTGAATAATATCAATAAGTGCATGCATTATATTAGGAAATGATGAAGATACATAAGTACAAATTACTGTATATAATTTCCCTTACTTTGAAATGGCTGGAAGTTGTATAGTTTTTGTATCTCTCCTCCCAAAGCCTGCGAAGAGTCTTGAAGCAGCACCCAGTATCATTTCATGTTGTAAAATATCCATTTTAGAACGTTTCTTGACGATTGCGGTATCAGTATTTGTAGTTGTCTTTTGATTTTCTTTCTTCTTACCTTTTTTAGGACTTGCTGTAGATTTGTTAACAGTAACAACTTTCTTTGGACTTGTAGAACTCTTAGCAATTTTCTTTGGACTCACAGATGTTTTTATTGCTTTTTTAGGACTTACCACAGTTTTTGTGACTTTATTTAGAGTCTTGTTGTTTGCAGCAGGTGGTTTTCGAACTGAAAAATACATAAGAAGTGAAATATTATTATTATTTTAAAGATGTAATTTGACTATATTATAATCGGGATTAATTTGGATATCAGAAACGGAGGATATCGGTAAGGTGCGCGGGAAAAGCTAACATAAGCAATGCTAGCAATGCTTTATATTAGCAATGCAAGCCTTTTTTTTTTTTTTTTTTTTCTTTTTAAAGGGAACAACTTTACCGAAGCTGGAAATATTTAAATTATATAGGGATAATAGAAGAAATAAATTTACGTGTTTTTAAGCTTATAGAAATTTTTAAGAATTTTTCATTACCGATAAGCTTTATTCATTAAAACGCAAAAGTTTTATTTTCAATTTTTATTTATTAATTTTATAATTTTCAGTTTCAGTTTCTTTATTGATCTTAATACCAAACGGTACATATTGATTACAAAGATACATATAATGGAATACAATAAATTTCAATTTAATTATTTTTATTTTTCTGCAAAAATTTAAAATTAATAATGAAATAAAAATCGTGGTACTGTATAAGCTTTGGCTTAAAAGCAGTTCACTTAAAAGTGCACTTAGAAAATAAAATTGCAGCAGTAATTGTTATGTTATTAATGGTACACGGAAAAAAAAAAGACGATGTGTTAAATTTAAGTACAGTACATTAGTATACTAACGCAAATAAGCCCGCGCCCTAGTACATGCGCGCTTTATATATCTCGATAAACTGTCAAATTTGTGGGTTCCTCGTTCTTTCGTTCAATATGCTTATACAGAATCATTTTTCTACAGATGATATTAATGATAATATAAAGGTTTATTAATACAATACAATAGGATCAAAATATTTCACGAAAAGATTTGATGTTATATATATTTTTTGTATTTAAATGGTTTATAACTCTTCAAATTTACACATTCTAATTAAAAAAAAAAAAAAAAAACTATCTCGAGTAAATACTACTTATTTTGTAACTTAACTGAATGATAATTTGTACAGTAATATATTGTTATAATATAACTGAATTTTGTCTTCCGAAGGTTTATATAAACGATTTGATTCGATATGTTAACTAAATGAGGACATATTTCACCATCTAATGTAAGGAATAAAAAAAAGAGAGAAAAACGCGGGTGTTACGCCAGACAATACAATGGGAAAGTTCATTATTTACTCCTTGCAAACCGAGTTGTCAACACTTTACTCATGCATTTTACTTTGGTCAATCAATATAAGTTTCTTTGTAATTTGTATTCTAAGTTTGCAAAACAAGTTTAATATTTTAAAATATTGAATGTATATATACCGCATGACGTCATACTGATCGAGCAATGAATAACATGATATACGTATACTCACAGCATAGCATAAGGACAAACCTTTTTTTTTTTTTTTGAGGTGGGTGGGGGCTTTTTTTTGGGGGGGGGGGGGTTCTTAATATTATTATTTTTCTAGCATATTTGAAATTTTTATTCCACCTGCTAACAGCATCAATGCACTGCAATAATACTAGCATTTCTTATCTTGCAAAATGTGACATTTTTCTATATATATTTAGTGCTTTCACAGTCGAGTTTTATAATATGATTGCAACCACGTTATATAATACGGATGGTGTATAGATAATGTATAGTGTACTCATTAATTAATACATTTTGAAACTTGCAAATAAAATTTTATCTAAAATAATTGTAAAATTAAAAATATATATTATAACTTCAATTTTTATAAGTTTATAATATTACATATATATTTTTGTTAATTTTATATTAAAAAATTACTATTTTTTATATTTTAATTCTTATTGGAAGTGTGTATTTTATATCTGAAATTAGTTCTAAATTTATAATTTTAAGTTAATATATTTAATTAAGTTTAGCATTACATTCGTTAATAACTTTTACATATGGTATACAAATCAGCTCTCTGGAGTTGTAATGATGCTACGTGTGGAACCGTGGATCATATGATATGGATTTACAAATAGAAATGAATTGATAAGTCCTTGATTTATATAAGTAGTTACAGTTAACATCTCAATTCAAGAAACATTATATGCATTGAGCTATCCTAATAATATCGTATTCAAATGAAGAAAATGCATTTGCTATTCTCTACTTACAGAGCTTACTGTACGTACATGTGCTAAGAAAAATATAAATTATATATTTTATTCAATGTTTTCAGACTTTTTTGAGTTCTCAAAACACTTAAATATTAATAACATTTAAAAATGTGACAATGAATATTGCCTGTCAATGCATACAACATAGTAATTATATAATAGTCATAATAGGGGGTTCAAAATATAGCCACGTTTTAAATTAAACTTTAAAATGCATTAATTTGGGTTGAAGATGCAGAAAAAAATTCAAATTAATTTACAAAAGATATAGATTACTTTTTTGGGCATAGAATTAAAAGATGTTGTTTAAACCTAACTCCAATACTAAAAAAAAAAAAAAAAAAAAAAGGAGAATACTTACATGATACAACTGTAGGTGGAATTTTTTTCTCATTATATTTCACCACTGCTTTACTAAAATTCACATTATTTTTCACAATATTTTTATCAACACTTTTAGTTTTTGTTTTCTTTTTATTATTATCATTAACATTATTTTTTGTAATATTATTATTATTATTAACTACCCTAGATGTTAAAGGGTCTGATTTTGATAAATATGGACCTATTTTGAGTTTAGTTTTTTTTGCAAATCTTGTATCACATTTTTGCTGTTGCTTAGACATACAATGCAAAATTACTACTAAGAAATTTTTATATTACTAAGTTTTTATACTTTCATTCTTTTTTTCCATCCCTCACGTGGTTAGGGTTGCGCGCGCATTATAAATTTTACCTTATATTATACGTTCACTAGGCCAAGAGCATTAGGGGTTAACAATAAGAAACAAATCTGGGTCAAGTTATGCTATAGACCTTGAGTGACAAATACTTGGAATAATTATAATTTAAATTTCTTATTGATACAATTTTGCAAATATTTTTACAAATTAATATATTTAAATATATGTTAATATTTTATTTTTACGAAAGAAATAATAACTTAAATTTAATTTTTTTTTAAAGTATTATGTTAATAATTTTAACTTTTTAATATATATTTTAATCGTTTATTAGATATGGGATGAAACTGTTCATTTGTTATGAACTTTTATTACAACTGATCATATTTGGTAAATGCAGTATATACTGCCGAATATTCATTTAAAGGCGTAAAACTAGAACACCGTGAACGAAAAAGTTGTGTAATATCCTAACAAACCTGAAAATCAACGTTAAAATTTGGCTACAGTCATTGATTTCTAATTTATTTTCCACTCAAAAAATGACACTGGCGGTCACTGACGTCACAGCTCGCCCGGTTTACGCGCGCGTAAAACAAAGAACAATTTCCTAAATCAATAGTTATGCAAATTTCTTATTTTTGGAGTTAATTTTTTAGAGTATTTTGAATTCATTTTTGAAAGTCGCGAAATGACGACATAGGCTGTAACTTTTTCATATGCCCACAAGCATAAATTGCCAGTTTCCTCCCTTGATGATTTTTAACAATTAATTCAAAATATTTAATGAACTCAAAATTTAGAAATTCACATATCAATCTATTCAGGAAAATGTCCTCTTTTAGAATATAAAACAAAAATCTTCTAAAAGTTGATTTTTTTTTTTTTTTTTTTTTTTTTTTTTGTAGTCTTTCTCATGTTTTTAATTTATTGTTTCGTATTAGATTTATTCACAATGATTTCAATGTTTTCATAAAGCAATTTACATTTAAATGCATGAAAACTTCATAGCTTTTAATTGTAACTACATACATTCTACTTTCAAGCAATCAGATTTATTCCACATTAAAAAAACTTGCGTTGTAATTTAACTTATATTACTAAAAAAATATATAATGATATTTTTTATATTATTTTCCCATTTCAAAAATTAATGTAATATTTATGAAATTAGTATACAGTATACCAAGGCATTTAAAAAAAATAAAAAATAATTTTATTTATTTATATTAAATTTTTACTATGAATATTTTTAATTATTTAATAATATTATTAATGTAATTATTAATTTAAGTTTAGAGTATAATAAAACAAAAAATTATGTTTAAAAGTTTTAACTAAAAAAATATTATATTTATTTATTTTGAATTTTTACTTATTTATTAATTTGTTTTCTCAGTTTGGTTATTATGAAAAAACATAATGTGGAATCACTTTGTTTTGTAACGACATAATGGATCAATTTAATATTCGAAACACTCAAAACTGTATGATAGCTAACAGCTTTAATGAGAGATACAGGATTCAGGCCACGAAAGATACTTATTAAAATTAACTTCTTTTAATCTGAAAAACACTACAGAAAAATTGTGAAAGGGTTTAGCTTTCGTGTTAATTTTTAAAAATTTACGTTTTTTTTTCTACAATTTTTTTTTTTCAATATAATATGTCACAGAAAATTGATTTTATATACCCCTTAAAAATTTGATTGATATATAAACCCTTAACCTCAAGAGCTCACCATAGGTGTACAGACAGACAAACAAACCGAAAGTGGTAGCAAGGTCACAAGCATGACCTCAATATTATCACAAAAACAAACATTCTTGACCTGTTATCTTCAAACATCCATCTTTTTTTACTATTCTTTTTTTAGCACGAATGTTTTAATAATTAAACAATACATTTGCCAGTTTTGTTTATTTTATCCGGTTGTAAGAATCACCTTGAAAATGAGTAGAATATTTATTGTTAGGGTTAATATTTTAATATCTAGATTTCCGCTGTATATTAATTGTATCACTAAAGAATAATATGCATAAAAATTATGAAATTACAATTAATCATGTGGTTTAAGAATATGGTGTGGGGGGGGGGGGGGGGGGGAGATCATGAAATAGAAACCAAGCACGCAAGACTTTTTTCTTTTCTTTTTTTTTTACATTTAACTAATTTTGAATAACTGTATAGTAAAAAACTTGTTACAACAGTTGAAAGTTTGGCATTTGGGGTTTTAGCATCAAAAAATTAACAAACAAATATTTTCTATTTTCATGAGACTCAAATTTGCCTATATGTATAGCAAGAAAAAAAAAATACTGTGATAGATTGATTGCTATGATTAGTCTTATGTATGGAGCTCAAGATTAATAGTGAATTATTATTTAAAAGAAAGCGTATTTTAAATCCATAATATAGTTATATTGAAGAATATTCTATAATAAATTTCAAAAGATAAAAAGCAATGTCATATTGTCATAAACACGGTATTCCGAATTCTTTACTATTGAGGGTGCATGCGGATGACGTCATATTTATTGCGCTTGAAGGCCATATTGGAGTAGTGCATAACATTGCTCAGCATAGGAAAAACTTCATTTAAGCCCACTTTCTTTGGGAAATCGATTAATATTTTGTTATTTGTTATTTTTCTTACATACTTGAGATACTATAATTCAACATATTTACAGCATCAATGCTCTCAAAAAAATTGCATAATGTTTTTAAACCTGCAAAATGATTTTTTTTCTTATGCCACCCATGTTATTGAGTTATCCAACATGGCGTCAACTTTAACATGAATGCATAGACCCTTATTGTGGTTTAGTTAAAAAAAAAAAAAAAAAAGTTTTAAATATAAGGGTTATGATATAATTTGAAAACTCGTCTGAAATTCAAAAGTTGAAAACTTACATTTTTGATGTCATTTAAAAATCAATGGTAACAATTAAGAGTTCATTTTGTTAAAAGTCATTTTTATATAAACCCTGATTGAAAATTCGGTACCATAGTGTTCATCAGATACGGGAGAAAATAATAGTTGAAAATAACATATAGATCCATGGACCATGGATATATACATAGGGCCCTATGAGATTACAATTTCATTCTTCCCGGGTACATTTTTATTATTATTATTATTTGTGTTTATTTTTCTACCAAAGTAAATTGTGCAGTGCGCAATAACAACAATAAACGATTTTTCTGCTATTGCAATTTTTAGATAAACCACCAAAGTAATTAATGCAGTATTGTTTTTTAGTCTAAAAAAAATGCAAATCTTGCATTTAAACGTAAAAATTACATAATATTACCTTTTTACACCTACCTTAAGTAATACCGTTAAACTATCTTCAGCATAAGAATTAAATAATAATAATAATAAAAGTATAAGGAGGAGGTGAGAGCGATAATATTAATGATATGCAAATGTGTATTGCTAGCTAATAAACGTTAAAAAAAATACTATCAACTAATTATAATTGCAAAAAAACACATACTGATAAGGGGGAAAACGTACACTAAATATTCATGAGGATTAAACATCAAACGACAAACATAATGTACAGACAATATTTCAAATAAATAGGTCAAGAATTATTTGCGTGTTGCATAATATTTATAGGAACAATAGGAGAAAAATACAAAAGAATTCTATTTTACAAATTAGAAAAAAAAAGCAAATAATGTTGGTTTCTTTTAAACTACAAAAGAAAAAAAATGTAGGTTTCATTAGAAAAATTCCGTAATACATTTTATATTATGCAACATATTATTATTTATCCTTAAAAATCTTTTATATTCTTTGGTATATTATAGTAATAATTCTTGAATAAATTTTAAATTCTATAAGCACTTCTCTATATAGGTTACAAAATAAGTATAGACGTTTTAAAAAATCAATGGCTTTATATATTTAATATTTTGAAATTGATTCTATTGTCTAGTATTTTTTTCAATAGTATAATTCAAGGGGAGAAGGCAACAATATATATATATATGTATATATATATATATATATATATATATATATATATATATATATATATATATATATATATATATATATATATATATAATATTATTATATATATATTATGCATCTTTGATTATCGGTGGATCTCTAAATTCCTATTCATTGTAGGAGCAGAACCATACTTTAAACCATTGAAACGATGTTAGAAAAAATTACTGTAGTTATAATATAGAAATTTAAATAAAGCATACTTAAAGGAATAGACCAGAGAAAAACATAAGCATTTATATCACAAAACACTTGATGGGATTTACATAAATAACTTTAGTTTATCTCGTAGCTCCGTAGCTGTGATCAGAAATTTCGATTTATGCAACCCGCACAACATTTTTATACTAATTTTTGCATGTATCTGACGTCATAAACATGAATTTTTACGCAAATTGCATACTTTACAGTATTTTCACGCTCTCTCGTGGGGCTACATTAACATTCTGGTAAAAATTGTCATCAGTTTCGAAGATCTCATTTCGTGTTAATTCATTAAAAAGCTCATGTTGTTTTATGTAGTCTATGGATTTAATATTAAGGTGCATATTATAGTTTGTTTGTTTTTCTAACTTTGAGCAGTAAAAAAAATTGTTAACATGCATTGTTGTAAACTGGGAATAATTCTGCGCAAAATTTCAACAATGAATTATGTGAATGAATGCAACGTTAAATAACAATAAACAATTTTGACCAAATTTTTTACACTCTTTTAATAAATAGCAAATATTATAGGCAAAAAAAAAGAGAGAGAGAGAGAGAGAGAGAGAGAGAGAGAGAGAGAGAGAGAGATACTATCATAGTGATACTGCCCATTTTATGCACACATTATAATACCAAATGCAATATAAATGCATACAATATATTTTTTAATTTATATCTTTTGTAATATAATATGATACTTTCATCCTGTAAAATATGTAAATTATATATGAAAAATGAGCTCTACGAAGCAATATAATACTATAACACCTCTCGGGGGAACATAAATTTAGGCTTTAGAAACCTTGAATATATTTGCGTGATTGAATTAATAGTAATAATAAAATGTACCATTAATTCGCAACAAAAGAATAACAGACATATTAAATGATAGATCTATCAATCAAAAACTAAAACTAGACCAAAGTTGACAGCTTTGTTGGTCTACTTTTTACAACTGTATAAGGGTGGCAAGAGTGCATTTCTATACTACAGTTTAATTTTTAACTATTATTTAAACATTTTTATTAATTTAAAACATAAAAATAAAATTATATTTTTACTTTATTTTTTTACTATGTAAATTAATAATTTAAAATTCTTTAATTTTTTTTATTATTATTAATAATTTTTACTATATTAAAATGACGATTACCAAAAATTGTAGCTTAAACTTGTCAAGTATAATAATCATTACCCAAGGATTGAAGCAGGATTGAAGAAAGAAGAAAGAAACGTGAAGTTGAGAAGCCTTGAAGAAAATGAACACTGTTCTCTGTGCTGTGAAATTAAAATTGTGCAGTAGGATTAATTAAAAAGATGTAGCTTCTAGACTTAATGTACATGTCAGTGGAATAAATTTTTTGGCGACATAAAATTAATACTTCTAATGCTGATTCAATTAATTTAAGACTGAATAAGGTGATGAGATTTTTAAGTTATAATTGTAAAAAGTAAAAGCATTAAGCATTGATATCTGATTCATTACACACTCAAGACATATTATTGCTTTTTATTTAGCAAATTACGAGGTAGGACTCGTAAAAATAGCATGAATTTTTCAAAAATAATAACAATAAACTTAATATCACTGTAGAAAAGCACAGGAAATTTCGATTTATTTAATCAACAAAACATTTTTGCAACGCGCACGTAGCAGACTTTACAGCTCTTTAGTGCTCTTTTTATTATGTTGTTAATAATCTACAATTAATCTGTTGTTAATCTTAGGCCTGATGTATTCTTTACGGACAAGACAAATCAAAATATGTAAAATTATAAATCACAAATTTTTTAAACTTAAATACCATTAATCTCTCTCTCTCTCTCTCTCTCTCTCTCTCTCTCTCTCTCTCTCTCTCTCTCTCTCTCTCTCTCTCTCTCTCTCTCTCTCTCTCTCTCTCTTTTCTGATAAGGTCACAGGTTCTGAAATTGTTATTAATGAGATATAAGTAGTTGTAACCTTTAAATTTCAAATTACACGAAGACTTTGTGGGGGTCGTTTTTAAATTTTAGAAGTGAGAAAAAAAAATCAAAAAGCTTGGTAAAAAAAAAAAAAAAAAAAAAAAAAAAAAAAACTTCAATAGAAATCATCAAATCCACAAATTTCATACAACTAATTCTTAACCTTGGCTAGTCCTTGACACAAAGCAAGCGCACCTGTTTATTCCCTATTGATACACAATTTGATGACACTTTGAATTATTAAACTCGGTATCTAGGTTAACATTTTCATTTACACAGACCCCCTACAACTTAATTATATATATATATTTTTATCATATCTAATGCAGTATAATTGCTATAAAAAATTGAGATATTTAATTCTTTACTCTTAAAGGCGTAGAACACCTTGAACAAAAAACTTGCCTAATATCCTAACATACCTAAATATCATCATTATTTTGGCCGGAGTCATTGATTTCTAATTTATTTTCCATTCACAAACTGTCAGTTGCGGGTTTATTACGTCACAGCTTGCCTGTTTCCGCGCGTGTACACCAGGCGAGCTGTGACGTAGTAAACCCGCAACTGACATTTAGTGAATGGAAAATAAATAAGAAATCAATGACTCCGGCCAAATTAAAGATGATAATTAGGTATTTTAGGATATTAGGCAAGTTTTTTGTTCCAGGTGTTCTACGCCTTTAACATAATTTTTAATTAATATTTTATGTATAATTCCGTACAACCTTTTTTTATTTATTAATATTTTTAGTGAATTTTATGATAAGAGATAAATAATTTATCACTTTTTTTTTTATATAAATCACATGTACGGCGGGTATGGAGATTAAATTCACCTGCAGAAAAACGATATACGGATATACTATAACATCATTGCAAGGTTTTTTATACTTATTTAAATAAAGGACTTTTAAAATAATAAACTTATTAAAAAAATAAATAAATAAAAGAATGAAACAATTTATATTTATTACAAAAACAATATATGTTATTTCAGATTAAAAAAAAAGGTCAACTTTGATCCTGTTAATATTTATTAAAAAAAGAAAAAAAAATGTAAGTCAAGAAAATATAATATTTTTTTTAATACTGCAATATCTTCAATGAATATTTTGATAAAAAAATAATATTATTTACTACTTTTGCTATATGCCCTGTAGAGGTTAAAGTTCATGAAAAGTGTTGAAGAGTCTTGAAAGAAAGAAAAAAAAAATGATAAGAATGATCGTCTAAAAGTCATAAACAAAAACTATGTCAGTATAATACAAACACAACATGGGTGTAGTGATAACCAACAAAGAATTTACTCCAAAAGACGGAGGTTTTCAAGCTTGGCTAGTTGTAACATCTAGTACAATAATATGTGGACTATTATTTGGTGTAATCAATGCTTTTAGCGTTATCTATGTAGAAATATTAAGAATTTTTACAGAAGTTGGCGTTGAAAATGCTTCGGGGAAAGCTTGTAAGTATTTTTATTATTACGGACAAATGTGTTACATAACTAATAACTAGTAATTAAAATATGGATGAATCAAAGCATTAAAAAATATATACTAAATATTCTAAAAGTGATTGAAAAATTTGATAAGAGTAGCGATTAAAATCAATTTTATTAATTGCAACTTATAAGACTACTTATTGCAATGAAAGAACTTTTTAAAATATTTTGAAATATTCTTAATGCATTTCATATGGAAAAAACGTTTTTACTTCTACTATAATTACATTAATTAGTTGCAAAATTACGCATCAAAGTTAAACAAGTTCAATATTTATTTATTATTATTATTATTATATATAAATATATATATATATTTTTTTTTGGAAAAAAGCGTTTTTAAAATAATTATACTAAAATACTAACAGTTATTTGTTATGTGATACTATAATTTATTTCAACAAGGAATTCTTATCCCATATTTCCCTTCCTCATTAAAAAGGATGCCTTTTTTTTTTTTTTTTTTTTTTTTTTTTTTTTTTTTTTTTTTGTACAAAAACTTGCACTGACAATGAGTATAAATGAAAAAGCTGCCTTATTTGAAGTTGTTGAATAAGAATGTTGTATACGGCAACTTTTTCATTCGGATTTGTTACACTTCTCAACAAGAGTTTGAGAACTTTTTGTATAGGCAACTTGCAAGCAAATTCATGAGAAAACGCAGTAGCCCCGTTCTTAGACTTTTGTCTAGACATGTTACATAGATTTAAAGTATTAATAAATCAGGGTCGGCCTGGGAGGAAAAGGCCCGGTCCGCGAGATTACAAAAGGGCCCGCGAACAAAGGGGGGTTTGGGGGCGAAGCCCCCAAAAAATGCGCCGCAGGCGAAAATTTTTTGAGGCCACGCCCCCTTTTAATTAGGAATTTACTTAAGGGAGTAGGGGACCGACGTCGGCCATTAGACTCAAACTTTTCTCGTCAAAAAAATCTAAAATTTTGCACAATGATACTTCGGCTTGAGACAATTTCAAATATATAAAAACTTTGAGGGGTCACCGTGAACATTAATTTTATATGCGATTTTTTGAAATATTAAGCCCATAAGCCCAATGTTAATTTCAATAAATTTTTTCTTATTTTCGGGACGGTCAAACACCATGAAATTTTTATCACGGCTAGGTGTAACCCTTACCTACGCAATGACACTAAATTTAGATCCAAAACACTTCTATTTTTTTAGATATAAGGTCGGTACCCTACTCCCTTAAAATACTTCACTTTTGTATGAGATTTTTATGACATGCACACTACAAATAAAATCATTATAATGTTTTTAAATGAGCTAAGATAAAGGAGAAAAATATGGTGTTACGAAAAAAGCTTAAATTAAAAAATACAATTGAATAAAAACAACTATTTTAAACGCGGAGAACGACAGCTTTCTTTGTTAGGATCATTTCCATACTTATCCAATTCTTTTCTAGCAGACTGAGTACGTTTCAGTCTTTCAGTGCACCAGTATTGTGTTTATATTCTGGTTTAGAAAACATTTAGGAGCCATAGTTTAATTATAAATTTATCTTTACTAATTAGTATTGTCACACCGACACACTTGCCGCACCAAGTCACATTTCTTCCCCGCCGTTCAATCAAAAAGTCACATTTTTTTATATTATTTTTACCAATATAAAGGGGGACAAATTATATGAAGGAGGTAAACAATAACAAAACAATTGCTAATTGACCACTAGACTATATAGAGTTCACTAGGAGTGCAATTTTTTTTTAAAAATTAAAAGCGGATAGAATTTAAAGATTGGATATAATTTCTTATCGTCTTTTGAAAGAAAAAGAAAATTTATCAGTCTGAAATTGTCCTTTTAATTTTCTTCTTCTCCTTTTTTTTTTTTTTTTTTTTTTTTTTCTTCTTCTTCTTATAGTTTTTTTTTTTTTTTAATTGGAGTGTTGTGGGCACGGCAAGGGCCCGCGCCCGGGGGGGCCCGGTCCGCAATCGCGGACTAGCGGACCTGGCCAGGCCGACCCTGTAATAAATATTTTTTTACTTGTAGCTCTTGTGGGATCTCTTGCAATTGGCATGGTTTATGTATTGGCTCCTGTTGCCGGCATCCTTACTGATCGTCTTGGAATGAGAATGACAGCTCTCCTGGGTGGAATATTAGCCACTGTTGGTCTATTAGCTTCGTCATTTCTCACACAATCGGTAAACAGAAAAATCAATCAATAAATAGATTCTAAAAGTGTTATACTATATAAATTTCTTTTACAAAATCAAATGGCTAAAAGTTTAATTTTTTTTTCTGTTTAATAATTAGTAATTGTCAAGTATTTTGGAGCACCATGAAAATATTTTAATTGTTTTTGTATGTTAATGCTGAGGCGATTAAAATCTTCTACATGCCTATAACACAGTATGCTGAAAAGTCACTACGGCATGAATTATCCACTTTAAAAATTAAATTAAAAAAAATAGTAAGAGAGTTTATTAATTATTTTATACTATAAAGATGTAGCCATAAAAAATATATATATTTATGTATATTTATAAATAAATAAATAATAATTAATAAAAAAAATCAAAATGCATTTTAGCAAATTAAAAATATTAAAAATATTTTTATATTTTCCATCGATCCTTATACATATGTAGGCCAGTTCACACGGAGCAATAGTTGTAAATTGAATTATGAAAAAGAAAAAAAATGTAAGAAAATATAATAGTTTTAAATGTTGTATGCAATCAACTTCATGCAATTATTCACATTAAAAACTCATGTAATATTATATTACACCGATGAAGTAAAAATATTAGTAATACACACTTTGGGTCTCTGGCTCGATCTGCTTAAACATTTTACATAGAGCCGTATTCACATTGTATGATACATTTGACACCATTAAATTTTAATATTTTGTTTAAAGAGATTATTATACGAAGCAATCAAATTAACTGAATATCAAAAATATTGCACCGTGTGAATATCCAGATACGTATACGCAAATAATGCATCCCTTAATAAAAAACATTATTTAATTTCTTATAGGTTTTCGGTCTATACCTAACATACGCAATAATGTTCGGTAGTGGTGCTGCCCTGGGTTGCACTCCAAGTCTCGCAGTCTTAGGTTTTTACTTCAGACGTAAGTTAGGATTGGTGAACGGCGTGGTCACAGCTGGAGGGTCAGTGTTCGCCATGATCGTCCCTCCAGCAGTTGAAGCCATGTTACCAGCCATTGGTTTACCTGGAGTACTCAGGGTGTTTGGATTAATCATGTCAGCTAATATCATTGCAGCCCTAGCTTTCACGGTGAGTATAATAATAATATTAATAAATGATTTTTATTGAGAAGTCACAAAAAGGTATACATGGTCCTCCGACACATTTGAACATAATTATCTTGTCAGAGTTTTGCAATAAATAAGGATTGAACATACAGTATACATTATATAATAATGTTATAATATAAAAAAAATGTTATATTAATAAAAATTTTGTTGTTTATTTTTATTAAAGAATATAATATGTGTGTGTGTGTTAGTAAAAATTTGTTGTGCCGTTTATTCTCTCCCTTAAATTTGATCAGCTAAATTTAAAGATACTGTGAAATTAGTACAAAGAAATTAAACTATTACTGTAAATAAGTTACATTAAATTTCAAGATTTGTTATAATTATACATGAAAAAAATGTATATTATGCCAATTGCCAATACATTTTTGATTATACAATAAGAGATCGTTGTGTTCGATTTTCCTATTGATCTTTTCTAATATATTGTGATAATAAAAATGAGTGAGGTCAAGTCGTAAAATTTGCTGATCTTTTATTAAGTCATTAAACTGCTTGAGCCTTTAACATAATTTGCCAAGATAATAATAATTATAATGATGCTTATACAATATATTATACATCATTAAAAATTATTATCTTAGCAAATAATATTTATGAATGAAATTGTATTGCGCTATTTTGTTATCAATTTGTTTATATGCATTTTATTATACTGATAAAATGTTTTTACAAACTTTATTACTGCAATAGTATACATGTTTGTTGTTTTGTATTTTTTGTTTTTCCCCTTTTTTTTAATATTTTTTTATTGTCAATAGGTCAGTTGTTAACTTCTTGTTTGTTACAAATAATTGCAATTTTATTGTCGATAAATTATTCAAAAATATTGCAGAAGACTAAAAAAGTTTATACAACTATTTTTTTTTAATTTAATTGCTATTATTATTATTTTTTAGATTCCTAAAGAATGCATACAAAACTTAAAAGCCGAAAAAGGAAAGTTTAAATGGAGTTCAGTAATCAACATGGATAATTGGAGAAATAAAAGATACATTATTTGGTCTTTGGCTTTACCGATTACTTACTTTGGTTACTTTGTTCCTTTCGTACATATCGTAAGTATATACAATTAATTCACTTGCACATGAATATAAATATAAATTCCCCTTCGTTTGTTCTATTGACTAATAAAGAAACAACTGTTGTGAAGCTGACTTTAAGTGATTTCGGTCACATCAGCTTCCATTTCTAATTATTACACATGCGCAGTACGTTGAAACGGAAGCAGGTGTGAGCGAAATCACTTAAAATCGGCTTCAGTTGTTCCTTTACTAGTCAAAAACATTTATTTTATGCATTTGACTTAAAACTTCGTTTTTATTTAAATAGTTGAATTCCATGTAATTTCACTTTTATATGTCTATAAATATGTTATAATTTACAGAAAATGTTTGTTTTCTTTTTTTGCTTAAAATATTACATATTTCAAAATTTAACCAAATAACTTAAAAATTGAACTGTCAATAATATATAAACATTTTATCATTTATTATTATGATATAGATTAAAATAAAACTGTAATTTTATTATAGGTTAATTTTGCAAAACTCAATTTCCCTGAAGAAGATGCAAATATTTTAATTATGAGTCTTGCGGTTGCCACTGGTGTTAGTCGAATGTTCTTTGGAATTATCTCTGATTCTCCACGAGTTAACAGAATATTACTACAACAGGTACTCAATTTAACTTACTTACTTACTTACTTACTTACTTACTTACTTACTTACTTACTTACTTACTTACTTACTTACTTACTTACTTACTTACTTACTTACTTACTTACTTTATACTTATATTGCCGTTCGAAATCATGCACGAAGTAATTTTTACTTTTAGCCCCTACAACTTATGCAACTTTTTCAACATATGTGATCAACGGGTTGCCTACTTTCATAAAATGCAGGGGCTATAATACCTCGATCTATAAAAATTACGTTGCTTTATAAAATGATTAAATAAATAAATTAAATTTCATACAAGTACTATATATATGTTTATATATTAAATTTATATTCTTTTCTACAGGCTGCCTTCATATGCAGTGGAACTCTAACCATGCTATTATCTTCAGTATCACAATGGGGATGGACTATCGCTATTGTCGTGGGAATCGGAGCATTTGATGGCGGTTTGATTAGTTTGATTGGTGCTATAGCATTTGATATTTGTGGTGTGGAGGGAGGAGCTCAAGCTATTGGTTTTATTTACGGTGTATGTTCCTTACCTTTGATTGTAGGACCTGTTGTTGCAGGTAAATAATTATTTATTTATTATTATTTGTCGTAACTTTTTAATGTGATTCCATCTACAGTCAAGGGAAAACAGTCTAAAGATTCGAAATTTTAAAAATCGTAACTCATATATGAACAAAGCGATGTATTAAACAGTTAAAACATATTCTAAATGCTTCTTATCGGTGATGACGGTGCGCTAAAAATCAGAGGCGCGCTAAAAATATTACAAAAAAAAAAACTTTTTTTTTTTTTTTTTTTGAGAAAACTACTGCATCGACTCTAAAAAATTAAATGAGTGATACTGATGGGCATACTTTAACGTGTTTTATAAGCCAATACATTTTTGAAACAAATTTCATTGCCGGTAAGAAGCATTGTTGATAAGTTGCCTATATATAAATAATGATGCTTTAGTTTTTCCTTATACGTTAAACGTTACATTATGTTTATTTATTTATTTATTTTAGTAACGGCGTGATATATATGGCGCAACGTACCAAAAATATGCATTTATAAAAAGTAGTGTAACTTGCACCAAAGTTGTTTTAAGAGTCTAAAATTTTCTTTAATACAACACGTTTTTCTTTCATGAGTTACAATTATTTAAAGCTCAAGTCCGCAGACTCCCCCCCCCCCCCCTCAACTGTAGGTATGACGTATGTACAAGAAAAATGAGACATATTAGTATAATGTTACAATTATTATGTTAATTTCCAGGTACGCTATATGAAGTAACATCATCCTATACTCTTCCATTCTTGTTAGCCGGTTCTTCTCCAATTTTGAGTGCCCTTGTCCTGTGTGCCATGCGATGTGTTAAGGTCAATGATCCTGTACCAAGTGATGACTCTGATGACGTCGTCACTGATGATACAAATGTCATACAAATGCGAGAGGTTATCAATGGTAAATTTTAATTGACTATATCTATCAATAAGCTATTCAAATTTGAACTTATTGTTGTTGTTTTATATATCTATATATTGCATATTTTTAAATAGATAATTTCAAATAATTTTTTATTTTTCCATCAACTAGAATTACTACAAGTTAACTGAATAAAATTATTAAAATATTGAAAAATATATATATAAATTAAAAAAAAAATCGCGATATATAATATATGTTGCAAAATTTTAATTTTCGATACTAAATAGTAGAAGAGATTAGAGCAAATTGAATTAAAAATTGATAAACCACTACAATTCTCTAATTTATGTTCATTGGTATTTGGTAGTTTCAATGAACTACATAAATTAGAGAATCTTCACAATTTAAAAAATTTCAATCATTTGTGCTCTAATCTCTATCCTACTTTTTTAATTGTGATTATTTAAAGAGACTAGATATTGTTATGTGTTTCTTTCTTTTTTCATAGATGAGCAGGATATTTATTGACTACAAATTAAACAAAAAATCTTAGAAGTTACCTTCCAATAAGGATTCATCTTTGAACACAAATTTAGTGAATATAAACATTATGTTTCCAAGTAGAACAAGTATTACAAAAAAAAAATATATATTATTTTAATAAATGATCATTACAATTATTAATATCATAATATTTTATTATTAATATCTTAATTTCATTATTATTATTAGATTTAGTTTTAAAACTAAATCTTATTCTGAAATTTTCATTTTTCCTAGTGCCTTTTTACTCAATATACCCAGGGGTAGGACCCCGGTAGAACTGGCTTCTACTTTTATGGCGGGACAAATCCCACTCATGAATTTTAAAAATAAAAATATACAATAAAAGTTTATAATATTATATTTATTGATATACAGATATATCATAAAACAAAAATTTTACAATTAAATATTAAACACAAAATTTTATTTTATATCATTTTTTTTTCAAACTATTTTTTTTTTAAATTTTTATTATTATTAATGTAGATTATATAGAGCAATATTTTGGAATGTGCAATAAATTGCTTAAATTTGTATTTGTATTATTATTACATTTTTCTTACAAATATAATTAATTGATATTATTTTGTTTTTATAAAGTTATAGAGCAACTATTCATTTATTATTTTAAAATTTTTAAAAAACACAAAAAAATAATAATAAAAAAAAGGACAAAAATACTTATATCAAAAAAGCTGAGTTTAATTTTTTAAAAGCATTGTGCTGTAACTATTGAATACAATAAAAAAAAAGAAAAGAAAAGAAAAAGAGCAACATTGTTTAAAAAAAAAATTAAACCATTATCATGAAATGAGCTCAGCAATAATTAATAAAATTGATAGAAAAAAAAAACTGTTTCCAAAAACTTTGAGATGAAGAGTATCTTTTAAATAAATTCGAGATCTCTATAAGAGAGGTAAAGATCCAGTTATTTCATCTATATCTTTTTCAGAACCAAATAAACCAAGTACTGTGGCTGAATTTGGAGCAACCTGCAAAGTAGAGGGAAACAAACAAACATTAGAATTACTGTATTAAAAATTAAGGAAAATAAACCATCACAGTTAGATTGATGATATAAAAGAAGAAAAGATCAGTAAGGGCCTTACTGTAGTGAAGAGAGTCCCATAATTTGGCGAAAATCTTGCTGGCCCAGAGATAAAACAAACTAACACATATTGGATAGCTTTTGGCACTAAACTCCAAGAGAAATTGTGTGTATGTGTGTGTCTTTATTAGTCTGTACAGACTAAGAGAGAAACTGTTTATAGTCTGCAATGACTAATGACAGTAATGAATGACCAACAAAGACACACACATACTCGATTTCTCATAGGTGTAGTGCCATAAGCTATCCAATATGTATTTGTGTAAATCTCCGTGCTAGCAACATTATCATCAAGCTATTGAATAGTAAAGGAACAACAGTTTTGAGGCCAACTATAAGCGATTTCAGTCACATCCTCATCCGTTTCTACTTACATGTGCAGTAAGTCGAAACAGCAGCAGATGTGAGCAAAATTGCTTATAGTCGGCCTCAATACTATTGCTCCTTTATTAGTCAATAGGACTCATACAGCTAAGGTATTGACTTATAAAGAAACAACCGTTTTGAGGCTGACTTTAAGCAATTTCTGTCGCACCAGCTTCAGTTTCTACTTACTACTCATGCACAGTATGTCAAAGTGGAAGTAAATATAAGCAAAGTCACTTAAAGTCAGCCTCAAATCAGTTGTTCCTTTATTAGTCAGTAGGTTATAGCTGGTTCTCTCTATTATAATTTATTTTTCAATGTAAGAATACATAACACTCAAATTTTTAACAAATCAAATTATTAATAGGTATAGTTTTTGCTTGTTTTGATATTAGCTATAAATTTAGGAAAATATTTTTATATATATAAAAAAATACTACTAGGTAAAGAACTTGAGAGAGAGAGAGAGAGAGAGAGAGGAACACACACACACACACACACACACACACACACACACACACACACACACACACACACACACACACAAAGAAGGGGGGATATATTTTGTTAGCAGTATAAAGCCTCCCCAAGATTCTAACAATATGGGCAATAGTTTGACTTTATGAACAATCGCCCAAAATGGCGTCAATGGCGTACTAGTTTGTACCGGTATTATATAAATAATAGATTGGTTGATTTTCAAATGACCTTGAAGCATTCTTAGTTTTTTGGGACTGTATCTCAACACTTACTTAAATGTGTTCAGTAGCTCTTATTAAACAACATTGAAAGTTATACTATACCTGAGTACGTCCAGCATCATGTATGATGCATGCAGGAACATTAAGTGAGTCTGCTTTCTCATGTAGCTGCTTCAATTCTCCTCCGTTGCCACATCGTACAACCACCGTTTTCTCTCTATCAACACAATCAACAACTCAACTTTAGCTATGTATCAAGTATTTTCAAATTTCTTTCATCCTACAGTCATAACACAAATAAAATGCTTTAGCTTAAGTTATTGCCTCAAAATGGCTGTGTCTATGAATAATGCACACTGAATAGCTAACATTTAATAATGTACAGCTCTGACCAAAAGTTTAAGAACGGGACAGTGGCGGCCGCTGCGTTTTCTCAGACAGCATAGTGTGGTTACGGGTTACCTATGCAAATAGGTCTCAAACTTTTGGTCAGAGGTGTACACGCATAAACTTAACATCAAAGGTGATACTGCTTTGTAAAGAGAGAGGCTTAAATTTGAGTTGAGCAAAGTGCCAGCTTGTAAAACATCTGCACAAAATGAGTGCAGATGTTTTGCTGACACATTTTAAGAGATAAAATTAAACACTTGTAAATGTATTACAAAATGTATACAGTACAGTAATTTAAAAATTTATTTTTATATTTATCAAAAGTTACACAGGAGATTTATAACCAAAGCCTTGTAATGATAATTTGGAATTTAAAACTTACCCAGTTTCCTCCCAGTGTGAGATTGCATCTCTATAAGATGAGGACAAATACTGCAGCTTTCTGTTCAAGCCCAAAGCGGCGTGGGCGACCTGTTAATAATAAAATTGACAAGTCCTTCACAACACATTGTAATACTGTGATCATTTATAATAATTAGCTTGCAATATAACACTTTTTAATTGTTTATTTTCATAGACCTTAAATTTTCAATAATTAATTTTATTTTTTTGTTAATTTTTTTTTTTTGAACCAATTTTACTATTTTTAATCAGCAATCTTTTTCCCCTCCCCCTACTGCCTAGAATGGAATGCACCAAACTGCCTGCACATTTTACTTGTTTGCGTTTATTCTTGCACCTGCTTAGGGATTGGGAAGTGGTCAGGGATTGCTTGTGAAACATGCGAGCTAGTAGCTAGTCTGTCACCAACTTTTGTGAGGTAAAGATGCAGAGATGGATTGCCTTCTAGGGCTAAACACGTGCCTGCAACTTGATGAGTGGTACATCAGATGAGTTTGTTTGCATTCCATCCACGGCAGTAGAAAAATTCTCTCATTAGCAGCCTTGAGCTTGCAAATTTGTGTCCCCCCTTTTTGTATATATTTTAATTCAAGATTTTTACATGCTATAAATTTCAATATAACGAGCTTTAATGAGGAAGGTGAATTTTTTTAACCCCCACTTTTTATGACATTTTTGAAAAGAGCGTTAAAAAATTTTGAGGCGTTATTTTTTTCTTAAAACGATTGGAGCATGGGAATTATTTTTAATTAATTTTTGAAAATCGTCCTAAAAAGACTGACGTCATCAATCGGGCATTTATTTTGGAAAGTATTGACCGTAGAAGGTTCAGTAGCCAGTTTTTTTGAAATCCTCATGAGAACAAGCTGATTTCATTAAACTGGTTACTGAACCTCGAACGATTAGTATTTGCCGAGAAAAAAGTGGAATGATGACGTCAGAGTCTTTTTAGGTCGATTTTCAAAAATTAATTAAAAATACTTCGCATGCTCCAGTCGTCCTAAGAAAAAATAGCGCCTCAAAATTTTTTAAAGCTCTTTCCAAAAATATCATAAACTCAACAAAAAAATTTCAATTCACCTTCCTCATTATAACCTATTACTTATCTTTAACTTTAAACATGTCTTTGTTAATTACATATTTCAATAATTATAAAGAATAAAATATGATTGATGCTTGTGTATAAGACATAAAATACCTAATAATAAAAATTAAAAAATCTTACCTGAGCTACAATTTTGCCAACTCCCATATTTAGCTCTGCATTGACGATAAATACCATCTTGCTATTGACTGGATCAGGTGGATTTGTGACAACTTCGACAGGTGGAGCTTGCCAGTCGTCCAGTGGATCAACTTGAACTCTGTTTTGTGATACTTGGTCATCACTGGCAGCTGCAGCAACACCCCAGTCTTCTTCATTATCAAACAAGAAGCTAGCAGCAAGTTCAGCAGACTGATTCCCAGTCAGCTGTAAGGCCTGCAAGTAATATCTATTATCAGCTTCTTGTTTCTTAACAAACACATATCATACAAACCAACCCCCTTCTATCACATATCCACGCTTATTCCTTTTAAAATAAAAATATAAAAATCTATAGTTTCTGTTATTTTTTCCTTTTTCTCTCTTTCTCCTCCCCCCCCCCCCCCCCCCCTTAGTTACACATTGTAACACTGCATAAAAGTTAAAAATAGATTGTGAACCCCAAATAACATGATGAAAAGTTTGTTTTATTATTTTTGTTTAAGAAAAAAAAAAAAAAAAACTTTTATTAGCATTTATCAGCATCGAGTTTTATTTCAATAATCTTCTATTCTCTTAATATATTTTTTCCCCATTCCCATTTGCTTATATCATATTTCCCTTCACATAATAATATAATCCATGAAATACCAGCAAAAGACATCATTCATCTCAGTCTGCAAAGACTGACAAAGGCATAACACACTCTATTTCTCTTAAAAATTAGTGCTGAAAGCTATCCAATATGTGTTAATTTTTTATATCTTGGTGCTAGCATTAGTTTTTACTCCACTATGCTAAGGCCCTTGCTGGTTTTTCATATCAGTTCTTCCCAATAGAGACGTCGTAGTAGTTTTTTTTTTTTTTTTTTTTTAGCTTTTTTTATGAGTTTAGTTAGACAACAAAATAATATTTGAGCAAGTTTTAGCCCCCCTCCCCCTACTAAATATACTAATAAATTTGATTTTTATATATCTACTACAACACCTTACCATATTGAAATGAGGGATAGATACTTTTTAATGTTTTTAGCTAATATATTTTTTTAAACAATCTTTCATCACTAACCATAAAAAAGAAAAAAACAATTTTTAATTATTGATTTATTTTTTCTACGACGAACGAGCTTGTTGTTAAAATTACGACTAACGAAACTATTTACAGACAAATTCAAACTTTTATTTGCTTTCTAAAAAATATACTATACTTTACATATTTCATGGTATGTAATTTAATTAGTTTATAAAATTCTCTCATTACAGGTTAATTCTTCAAACAAAGCTTCTTTTGTATAACGACGAAAATTTTCAATAGTAAATTATATCTATTTCTGTCCTGTTATGACGTAATAGGGCAATTTTATAAAAACGATCAGGTTTCTTTTCTTTGACAAATATATGCAGTATGTATGTATGTATGCTAGGCTAGGACACATCATGCATAATATTAAAGAAAAATGAGGAAAAAATTAATCTGTCTTGATCAAATGCTAGTGAAACAATAAGACCATAAAATAAACTATAAGAAAAAAAATTATATTTGTCATTATTAATGGAAAAATGAATAGGACATCCAGACACGAAAAAAAAATCGAAGGAGGAACAAACGAGGGGGGAGTGGCAGAAAACTAAAATTACCGTCTCTGCCGCAGCTCTTTGTATGCCCATATTCATGAGCGATTGTAAGAATTCTGGATTTGGTTTCCAAGCCCCCTCTTGTTGTTGAGGCTCTTCAGCCGCCGAGGCACCTTCATTCATCCTGTTTTTACAATTTGACCTGTAAAAACATAAGAAACATGAAGCATTTTTTTCACGATCCTATTAAAAAAAAAAAAAAAAAAAGCTGCACTCCATGTTGTAACTTTTTCAACACAGAGAAATACGATTTGAAATAATTTTAATTTTAAAAATGTACTACTTACGTCTTCAAGAAACTTGAGATTACTTCCTCCACTAATTTTGCATGAAATTAATGTAAAAAATAGCAAATATTTTAATATTTTATCAAAAATTTTGACAGCTGCAGAAAAAGATTCTGTATCAATTGTTTATCACAGTTTTTCCGCTAGAGGCGCTGATGTCAATGTTTATTTTCTTTTGTATCAGTAAAACATTTCTGTGCTATCTTTTTTATGCGCACAAGACAAATTTGATATTATTTTTTTTATCTGCGCATCTTTTTTGATAACGCGTTTGAGTATTTTCCGTAAAGTTTATGTTGTGCTTTTGTGGACGTCCGATAACGTTTTATTGTAACTTCGTGTTATTAATATTAAAATAATTAGTTAAAGTTGTACTTGTTCACAAAATAAAAGCAAAACCTAAAACTTTATAAAATGGTAAGTGTCCTAAACTATAAATCTTTATTTATTCTTTCGCAAATATGACAAAAATATCAATGTTAGTAACATGAACTCACAACCTGTCTCAACGTGGTTTTCAGAAATGCTTTCAATTTTATCAAATAAATTATCACTACTATTGTTATTATTAATTAAATTTTTATGTTTGTTTTTATTGAAATTTAGCCACTATTAATATGTGTCTGTTTTTGGAAATTGTAATACATAGAAACGGTACATATTACTGTTTCTTTATTGTGTTTGGTATACATACCGGTATGTTTACATACACTCGCTGTGCTGTGATGTACATTATGCATATTATTATTATGTACATAAATTTGACAATCTTTTCATTCCATAATTAATATTCTATTTGTTTCAGGCACGAAATGCAGAAAAAGCGATGTAAGTATTTTAAATTATATATGCATATAACAACATTATAGAATTTCTTTACATATGTATGTATGATACTGTACATAAATATAAAATTATTTAAATAATTTTATTTTTTGTAGGACAACATTAGCTCGTTGGAGAGCAGCGCAATTAGAAGACCATAAACGAAAACCTGATAGAAGACCATATTTAGCTTCAGAATGTAGAGATCTTCGTAGATGTGAAAAATGGAGAATGCAAGTTATTAGAGAAATTGCCAAGAAAGTAGCTCAGATACAGAATGGTAAGATAATATTCTTTAATAAAATACCTTAAATACCTATATCCCCCCCCCCCCCCTCTCTCTCTCTCTACATCACATTCTTTTCTAGTGTTATTTTACTGATGAAAATAAAAGAAAAAAAGTATAGTTACCGGTATGTGTTGTTCATAGTTATACAGCTCTGGACAAAAGCACCTGAATGATTTGTACAGGCAACCCGCAACCACACTATGCTATCTGTATATATGAGAAAACGCAGCAGCCGCCGCTGCCCTATTTGGGAACTTTTGTCCAGAGCTGTGCATACTAGTTATTTGCATTTTTTTTTTTTTTTAGAAATTTTTTTATGAAAAAAGTTTGTTAGTATTGTTGTACTCTGAATTTGTCTGTATTTTCACTGAACCCCAGTTTTGCAAGTCTTCTATTAATAATATTGGTTGTATAGAAGCAAATTGATTCCAACACAATTTGCCTTCACTCTATCAATATTACTTGTTCAATTTTGTATGGCACAATAATGATAATTTGTTTATTAATTTACAGCTGGTTTGGGAGAATTCCGTATACGAGATCTCAATGATGAAATCAATAAACTTTTACGAGAAAAAGGCCACTGGGAAGCACAGATTAAAGAGCTTGGAGGTCCAGATTATGCTAAAACTGGACCTAAAATGTTGGATCATGAGGGTAAAGAAGTACCAGGAAATAGAGGATATAAATATTTTGGAGCTGCTAAAGATTTACCTGGTAAGATGATTTTTATATAGTTCAGATGTCACTGTAAAAATACATACAGTACATATATTGGTAATTATTTTTCATTTAAAATATATGAATGCGTTAAATGCAAAAGCAGACATTCAATGTTGGCTGCATGGTTCATTTCTCTCTTGCTGAGTAAGAGAAAATGACACTTTCAAACAATAAAGAATGTCTGCTTTTGCATCTCACGCATTCATATATTGATGCCTCCTCGCCAAAAAGAAGCATCTATACTTTCCAGATTTGCGACAAGTGGAGCATCTATACTTTCCGCCGTGGAGCATCTGCAATGTTAAGTAAATGGCTGGTAATCCACTTCCCATGCTGCAGCTGAAAGTGAAGATGCTCCACTTGTCCCAAATCTGGAAAGTGTAGATGTTTCTTTTTGGTGCAGAGGCTAGATATGTTATCTATATGTGTTGCACATGTTGTGATTGTAAGAGAAATAGTGTTTATAAATAAATCTATTGTT
The DNA here is from genome assembly GCA_949318235.1 of Ecdyonurus torrentis. Classification (NCBI taxonomy): domain Eukaryota; kingdom Metazoa; phylum Arthropoda; class Insecta; order Ephemeroptera; family Heptageniidae; genus Ecdyonurus; species Ecdyonurus torrentis. The sequence goes on from OX439136.1 coordinate 14,193,683, forward strand.
TGTCAAAGTTCAAATGGTAGCAATTGGTTTATAACAATTTCTTAACTTGTGTGTTTAGGTGTTCGAGAGTTGTTTGAGCAAGAGCCTCCGCCTCCACCTCGTAAGACCAGAGGAGAGTTAATGAAGGACATTGATGCCGACTACTATGGTTACAGAGATGATGATGATGGTATTCTTATCCCTAGAGAGCAGGAAGAAGAGAGAAAAGGTAAGATAAAATAGAGGATTCGTATTAATTTCAAATAGCTAATTTGTAGCTAACCTGTCCATAATATTTTCCAAGGTTGAATCCTTACTTCAACTGATGTGCAGATTTTTATTTTATTTATGCAATTTATAAATAGAAAAATAAATTGCAATATCCCTCTTTGCAAAAATTTCAGTGTACATATTTAAGATATTAAGAGAAGATATCATCTATTATGTATACACACAATTACGTATACACAACATCAGCTACATTGTATCATCAGATACAAATTTGAAAGAAAAGTGTAGGGGAGGAGGGGGGGGGGGGGAATAGTGCCAAGAGTCCTATGGCTTGATTAAAAAAAAAAAAAAAAAAAAAAAATCTTGCTAGCACAGAGAGAGAAAAAAATTGCATGAACACACATTCAGCCCACTAATACATATTGGAGAGCTTTCTTCACTAAACTCCCAAGACGATACAAAGTGTGTTGTGCCTTTGTCAGTCCACTCCATAGAGACTGACAAAGAGAGAAACTATGAATGAATATCATCTTTTATCATCACTATCATGAATGAATCATTATTCACTGGTTCACCCTCTTTATCGTATTTAATCTACTCCTCAAAAATTGTATCAACCCTAAGGATATTTCACGACTATTTTTCTAGAGATACTAAAGGTTATGAGCCTTTCCTGTTTGCCGTCACACTCTAAAAGTTTGTCCAAATATGAAAACTTGCAAAAACAACAATAATAATATTGGCTTGTTTGAAGTCAGCTACTATAGGATGTGCAGATATAAGAAAGTGTCGTAGCTTGAGTCTTATAATGATTAATCAGAGCCCAAGGTGTTGGAAGTATGCGCTAGAGTACTCTAGAAGGGGGGAACTATACGCGATCCAGCAGAATTTTTAAAGCTCTTTCATTGGTTGTTGAAATCGAAATATTCAAATCTGATTGGCTGATATGCCCAAAAATTTCATTGTTGTCAGTAAATGTTATTTAAATGGGGGGGTTTTGGTTCTGAAAATGACCGTAAGTAATGGGAAAAAAAAGAGATTTTGAACACTCATAAAATTTTACCAAAACGTTGTCACATTATGAAACTTTCACAGATAAAACTTTATTATTTGGCCAAAAAAATAACACAAATTCAAAAGTTGTAATAATTCGCAAATACCGTTATTTACTGTTTATTTTTGTTCTCTTTTTCATGAACGCTGTAGTTTTTAAGCAAGCACACGAGCGTTGAGTTTGTTTACTTTTTATTTTTCATTGTTGGAGCGCATTAGCCAATGAGCGTTGAATATTGATTTTCAAAATATGATATTTTTAAAGCTTAACAAAATTTAATTTTTAGCAAATTGGGTTTTTTGAAATTTTAGCCATAGAATGGCCATAAAATGAAGTTTGTTCTGTGAAAATTTCAATGCTGTAACTTCCTTCGTTCAATAGTTATGACGTTTCAAAATCGAGATTTTTTCCATTACTGACACGATTTTTCGTGACCAAAAAACCCCCCAACAAAGGGTGCGCGTATACTCCCCCCTTCTAGAGTACTCTAGTATGCGCTAGCCTTTACATTCACAATGTGATGACTGAGAGAAAACAAGCACACAATATAAATAATAAAATGTTGTTAAATGCATGACTTTTTTCTCCAAATGCTTTGTGATTTATAGTAATTGAACTTCAGGAAATGAAAAGCCACGTTAGTTAGAGTGTATGTGGATGACGTCACTTTTAATGCACTTGAAAGCTAAAGTAAACTATATTCAATACGCATGCGCAGGAAACCTTTACATGCTTTGGAAAGTAAAATCGCTTCATTGTTGTGAGTAACCTTTAAAATTTGAAAAATCTCCATAACAACGCGGGTTAATTTGCAAGAATCAACAAAATCTGTTGCTAAGATTTCTGCTTATGGGTCGATCATACTTGTAGGAGAAGCCGTTAATATAGTTTACTTTATTGAAAGCCATACTGGAGTAATGGATATCATTGCTCAGCATAGGACAAACTTTGTTTTTGGCTCTTTTCTTTGGGAAATAGTAGGTTAATTTATTATTTTTATTTTTCTCACATACTTGAGATAATAATTCAACCTGTTAATGGCATCAATGCTCTCAAAAATATTGCTTATTGTGTTTAAACTGGCAAAATGAGTTGTTTTCCTATATCAGACCATGTATTGAGTTACATGGTGTTGACTTTTAACATGAATGCATCAGGTTTCGACCAGGTTTTTAAACCTGGATTTTTGCCGGGCGGTTTTTTATAAAAAAACGGGCAATAAGAGTTTTAAAAAAACCGGTTTTTTAAAAATAACGTTTTTTTAAAAAAAAAAAAAAAAAAAAAAAAAAAAAAAAAAGAAAAAGAAAGAAAGAAAGAAAAGAAAAAAGAAAAGAAAAAAAAAAAAAAAAAAGAAAGAAAAAAGAAAGAAGCCGAATAAGAGTCGAAATTCTTAATTTACTTGTGTTACTATAATCAGTTCACTATGAATAAATAACCTCTATAACATTGATATTTGATGTGTTTTTTTGTTGTTGTTTTTTCAAATGACTAAAAAATATGTGAGTTTATTATTTTATTATTTTTATGTTATTATTGTGAAAATTAGGAAAAAATTAAAAACCGGGTTTTTTTACTTAAAAAAAACAGGTTTTATTTAAAAAAAAAAAAAAAAAAAAAAACGGGTTTTACCTGCCGATTCATCTAACTTCTGATTTCATCTTGGTAAGATATGGTTGTTGTTTTCCCTATTCTTTCCTTTGATGTCAAATTAATATTAAGTTCTACTTTAATTTAATAATATTTAAAAATATTTGTGGTATGCTCAAATTTTATTTATGATTGCAGCAATTCTCCAAACAGTTGAGGACTGGAAGAAAAAGAAGGAGGCAGTGATGGAAGGTAGAGTGTCGGAGAAGGATGTAGAATCAGAAGAAGAAGAGGATATTTATGCTACTGCACCTGATGTAGATGTAAGTATACAGACCAGCAAATACAACTTTCTCAAAATGTACCGCTCTGGCCAAGAGTTCCCAAACAATTTGCATAGGCAACCCACAACCACACTATGTTATTTTTATAAGAAAACGCAGCAGTGCCCCGTTCAGGAACTTTTGTCCAGAGCTGTACTTGTTTCAAATTTCAAGAGCTCTGCTTCATATATGACACTCTGGGACAAGTTTGGGGCAGTGTAAGTCATGCACTTGCCAAGGTGAAAGAAATATGTATTTTATCATGCACATAACAATTGCGACAATATATTTTACCATGGAAAACTCAATTTAAATTTGCAATATTATTCTTATGATAAAAATATGCCCTCAATTTAAATGGTAAAATAATTATCACAATTGTGTGTACAAACATATCCAGTACGCAACTTTAGGGGGAGGGGGGGGGGGGGATCCTATCAGCTACAGCAGAACTCTTTTTTCCCCAAATTTTGTCAATCTCTCTACATTGTACGACTAGTATTTTGTTTATATGATTCATATAAAGAATATTTTAGTGCAATATGTGTATAAGTTTTAGCAGGCAAGAGTTTAAAATTTATAAACTGATTCAGTAAACCATGAAATGCAATTAAAATCATGATTTTTTGTGTGTATATTTACAGTCTGATGAAGAGAGTGCCTTGACAACAGCAGAAGGTACAAGTGGTATTTCTGAAATTGCACGTTTCATTGCTCACGTACCTGTACCATCCCAACAAGAGGTAGAGGCAGCGATACTCAGACGTAAGAAACAAGAACTACTAGAGAAATATGCCAGTGACGATCTTATAAGCCAAGACAAAGAAGCTAAAAATATGTTAGGTCTTTCTTAATAAGATTTCTAAATGCCGTTTAGTTCCATAAACTGTTTGAAAGTCAACTAGGATTTCTTTAGAATATTATTTGAGTAGGTTACCCACTTAAAGCTGCCATTAGTCAAATAAGAAACCTTATTTTCACAATAATTATATAAAGTTTATATCCAGTAAAACAAATACCTGTATCTTTTTATAATGTTTTATTTATTAATAAGATATATAGTAAGGAAACTAAACCAAACAGTTAGGTATGATGAATTTGAAAGAAACGGATGGGAGAAACGGCCTTACCATAGTGAAGAGAGTCTCAGCGCGTGTCCAAATTCCCTACCTAGGGAATAAATATGCCCTAATTTCCTACTGCCCGAGTGCACCTACTACCTACTGTGCCTACTGTGAGAGGCGCACGCGTAGTATTTAGGGCAAGTAGTGCACATCAGAAGCTCACTGAGATTGTTGCTATGGCCCTAGCAAGCCCAGCCATCTTGATTTCCCCTCTTGCTCTTCTCGTTAGGGTAGGGGGAATTTGGGACGCAACCCCATAGTATGGTGAAAATCTTGCTAGAACAGATATATATAAGATAATGTGTCCAATGTTCCTTTTTTTTATATCTGTGCTAGCAAGATTTTCACCGAACTATGGGATTCTCTTCACTATGGTAAGGTCCTTGCTGGTTTCTCCTATCTTTTTCTAATAATAATAAAAATTTAATAATAATTTACTGAATAACTTTTTTTTTTTTTTTTTTTTTTTCCGATAAGTTTTACCATTTATTTTTAATGTTAGAAAAAGTGTCTAATTTGGCCCTAAATTTTGAATTTTCACATTTACATGTTAGTCATGTTACTGTATCTTCTAAGTGGAATGGAATAAACTAAATATTTAACTGTCTTTGCACGTGTTTGACATAACTAAACTTAAAGTAACATTTCATCCTTTACTCTTTTAATTTTATATTTTGTGATCATTCAGTTTGTAAGAAATCTATTAGTAACCTACATATGATGCAAACTTTGAGATTAAGTTGTTTTCTAATGCCAATCCTCCCTTTAATGGAAAACAAATTTGAACTCAAAGCTTCCAAGAATGAAAAATATTCTAAAGCAAATCAATTCCATGACCTCTATATTATTATACAGCATAATGTATTTTTTTTTTGGTTCCTTTTTTTTTTTTTTTTTTTTTTTTTTTTAATATCAAAACTCTTAAATAAAATTCATTTAAAATAATTGATACATTATACTGTATTGAAAACAAGTTCTTACTGCCCTTTAAGCTGTATGTTCATTGTATAAATCAACAAAGTATAACACCAGCTTATTGTTTAACACATTAGATTTAAAAATAAACACATTTGCACCTGAAATGATGCAATGCAAAATTATAATTTACAATTTTTTTATATATTGCTCCTACAATAAAAATGTTATGTTCCATCTATTGTGCATTTTTGTTTATTATGGCAAATAAAAATTTATATTTGTATAAAATATATTTGCATTTTTTCTTAAAAAAAAAAAAAAAAAAAAAAAAAAGTTATAATAAAAAAAAATGTGCTTCATTAATTTTCAATTGAATGTGCTCTAATACTTTTTTTAAGCATAAAATTATAGGCTATTATTTTCAACACAAGGTCTGTATTTCATTATTTTATTAGCTAGATTTAAATAAATAGATAAATAAAAATATGTTCTTTTTATCAATTTTAAGTGCTTTTATTTATTTTTTTTAATAGTAGGCTATAGTATACAATAACTTTATAATAAATTTACAAATATGAAAAAAAAAAAAATCTAAAGTGTTTTTAACAGTCTTAAAATAAAAGAACCAAACATAATTATTACAAAAAATATGAACAAATAATTGGTGCTAATTAAGGAATAATATAGACAATACATAATAATGTAATTAAGCTGTAGATCCTGCTTCTAGAAGGCTAACCATGGCAGGATAAACAGGGTGGAAATGTGTTTCTCCTTTAGCACTGACGGCTTGTTGGTAACGTTGTAAAGTTCCTCCGATCAATGCCAGTCTCTCTCGTTCTGACGTATGTTCGTCTAACCATTGACAGTAGCGACTTACTGACCAACCAGCACTCTGAAAAATAAGTTGTTGTTATATTATAGTACACACAGTACTGTAGTACACAAAAATATCATAAAAATTTAAGATGGCAATAATAATACAAAGTTATTTTAAGTCCACAAGAAGCAATCTTTTTAATGTGCAATGAATTAGCTTGTATATAATCATAATTTCAAATTAATAAATTGTTTCATGCAATGCAATTTAATGCACTATTAAAATATATATCCATGTGAACAGGCCATACGCCTTTTAAAAGAGATTTTGTGATTGATAGGGATGCCTTGAGTGTGAAACTCTCGTATGTGATTCTTGTATTTGCCTAAATATAGCTTTTCATTTCAAGCTTATGTTTTTTTAAGGTCAGTCTGTTTGGTCTTTGAGTTTTGCCAGAATTGGTCATGAAAAATACTTGATTTACCTGGTGAGGTGAGAGTAGTTCAGCAGGAGCTCTGGAAAAGAGCAGACTGAGAGCCAAGCTGTGAGGCAAGGCTTCACCTAGTGCTGGACATGAGGCTACATCAGAGGGGGTTTGGAAGAGGAGAGGTCTCACTGAGCGTAGAATTCTGTACCATCTGCCCAGCTCTGCAGGTCTGCACAGTGAAGCAACAGCTACCTCCATCTATCAAGCAAATATTTTTACTGTATGTAATCTTTAAACAATGTATACAGGTTCACTTATTCATGGCTTTACATTATGAAAAGACAGAATATGAAAAACAACCAACACCTTGCCTCTATGAGATCCATAGCTAGGTGAAGATCTTGATGGCACAGTTAACACTATTTACATTGATTAAGACATTTTGGACAAATCTATAATTGCATAATTACAGAGTACCACGAGTGTAGTACCTCATGTAAATGTAAATTATGTGGTGTGGTGAGTAATGTGACTAATATCATTTGCTAAAATGTACTAACTGTAGCATTAGTCTGACGACTTACATGAATAACGGCTCAGGAATAATGTAATAAATGTATTTAATTATTTCATAGTATTTAATATTATTATTTTGTAAGTTTTTATGTTATGTTGTACACCAAGTGTGTTTAATGAATAAAATTAATTAAGACATTTTGAGGGCGACAGCTTAATCAATGCAAATATTGGTGTTAACTGTTCCATCAAGATCTTCACCTAGCTACAGACTTCATTGTGGTAAGACACTTGATAGTTTTCCTATCCTTTCCTTTCATAATATACTCGACTCAAAAAACCTCGGCCGATTTATCGTTTTACCATTAATGTATCGCCCATTTTCTTGTGCGCATTTCACAGGGAGGCGGCTGGGCAATACCGTAAAAGGTCAAACAGCAGGTAGCTTAGGCTTTTTGAGACGAGTATATATTCAAACCCAATGGTTTTTACCAATGGTTTCTCCTTTCTAAGCAATTATTATTACCTGAGCAAAATCACCAGCTAACTTCATTCTCCCCTGTTCTCCAAGAGGTCTCACCAAACAAGCTAGGCGTACAAACAACTCTAGACATCTCTCAGCTATTGGTTTTACACTGAAATACAATAAATAAATTATGTACTTGCTTCACCAATAACCAATATATTATCTTACCATTCTGTGGTAACTTCTGACCAGTTGAATTGTGATAAATACATACTGGATACTCGAGATAAGAAACCTTGCAGTTCTTTCATGTAAAGTGAGCATGGAGCTTCTGGTTTACTGCTGTCCAACCCATCTCTATAATAATAACACAATACATAATAAGGAAAATAGATTTTGTGACAATTTAATAATTGAAAGATTTGATAGAAAAACACATATGATGGAGGATGAGACAAAAGACACTGCTCAGTGATGTGCTCAAGTAAATCTCTTCTTTGATTTATAATGTCATTATTGACGAAAACTCAGTTATAAAATAAAAAATTTTATAACAAAATACTGTGCCACGCATGACCTCGACTTCTCCACAGAACTTCTACTGTGGTAAGGCTTTTGCTGGTAATTCTATCCTCTTCTTTATTATACATTATAGGAGAGCAAATAATGCAATTGTTAGAATATGCAGTTTACTGTGTCAGTCACATATGTCAGAGAGTCAGTCAGTACAGTGGGAAAGCATGGCACAGTCTGGCATGGAAGAGTGGCCAGTGTTCTTATATGACCTAGGTCACATGACCTTTAAAGGGAGAGGTTTACTGAAGACACACAAGGTGGAGCATGGTTACTATCCTGATAGGTGCAGTGTATACAAAACCAATTATGTATGTTTAAATTGAGAGCACAGAACTTACTGTGAGAAATCTTCTCCATGCATGGTTAGTAAAATAGCTTCAACAGCATCAGCCACGGACAATAGCAGAGGTTTGATGATGTTGCCAGAGAGAGACGAGGCTGAGTTGAGTGCTGACAACACGAGAGTACCAGCCTCGGGAGGTAGGCTTGTCATGTTGGCAAGCCTACGTCTCAATTGTAAGTCCAAGTGTTGTAGCAATGATACCAATGAGGCATTCAAGGTCTGTCCTACTGAAGGACTCTCTAAAAATTTAAACACAAGCCGCAATTAAGGAAAGAAATTGACTTAGCAATGTTTATAATTTCACAACAAAAAAGTGTTTTACTCTGTTACAAAATCTAAAAGAGCTTCATTTAATACAACTTAATTTGTTATTTTCTTTACTCCCTTCCCCAGAAGTGTTATTATTATTTTAATTGAGCCAATTTGGTGACAAAAAATAGTAATAATAATAATGAACAATAAGTTTGTTTTATGCACATCAAGCAATTTGCACAAGCACACTACCGGTATATCCTTTTGTACAACATCTATAAAAACAGTAAAATTCACCATAAACAAAATGCAATATCAAAATTTATATAATATTTGTTAATGAAAAATCAGCTTCTTTCAGAATACAGTGCCGGTATTTATGTAAGTAATCGTTACAAAAAAAAAAAAAAAAAAAAAAAAAAAAAAAAAAAAAAACTATATTAGGGTATAATAAATAAGTTTACTCACCTATAACTTGTGTTGCCTCTCCTCCTGTCACCACTTGCTGCTCACACTTTGCACAGAACAACTTGACCGTATTACCAACATTATTAGCCACAGTACGACTTAACTGAGCATCAATGAGCGACACACTCAACTCACTAGTGACTGTTCTCATCAGAGCATCAATTTCTTCATGTGAAGGTAGAGCTCCACCCTCAGTGAACATTAAATTGACGGGATCAAAGAGACGTGACATAGAGCGTGATAGGTAAGCATTTTCAAAGCTTTGGACTACCTGGCGACTGTAACATTGTCACAACTTATTATAAAGTTAAAAAAAAAAAGATTTGTAGATTAGAAAAAATTGGGGAATTGGAGATGATAATGAGCTTTGACTGACAGGGACTCCATGGTAAAAAGAAATGCTTACTTGACAGTAAAAGTTGGAGTTGTAGATGTATCCCCTACAATCTCTGAGGCAAGTAGGACTGGAGGTAACTGAGATGCAAAGCTCTGCATGCGACCACACATTTCCAAGTACAGACGGAGAAATTTGGGGTACTCTCCTTCTAGTGCTTGTTGGATAAATGTTGAACCTAACATACAAAAATGAGTACATTTTAAAACAAATGTATATATTATTTTCATACGACTCAAATGATAAATTTGAACAATTGGGTAATATAATTTGAAAATTATACTAGGCAAAATTTTTTTATTACAGCACAAAATAATAGAAATTGGTATCAACTGCAATACACTTCCTAATATTCTGACCCTAAAGTTTTTTTTTTTTTTTTTTTTTTTCTTTACTCTGATAATATAACTTTATCATTTTAATGCTGTAAACAACATTATTTTTGTTCTATCAAATATCTCCTAGTGATATTTTTGTCACCTTGTGAAACTTGCTGAAGCTCCTTGCCTAACAAGGCTGTGATTTCTACCCAACATCCTGCACACTGCAGCAGCAGTGCAGGAGGTAGGCAGTGAGCTGTGAGAGGTGACGCCAGTAGTTGACGTCGTAGCAGCTCCACCTGCTTGCACTCCACTAGTACTCTCTCCAGCACACGCTCAATTGCAGACCATAAGGCAGCACGGAATGCAGCAGAGTTACCTGGGGCAACCATTGATGCTCTACCAGGACCACCTGTTAATTAAATAATAATATGGAGGATATAAATAAGGTGTTTATTCTTAAAGAATTCATTATGAATATTTGTTTTGAGCTGTAAAAGTGAAAAGTAGGGAGAAATAGGTTATCTTCATACGACTACAGTACTATTATCTGATAAATTTGAAAAATTGGAAAAGAGAGGTAAGCATTAGCTGACTTAGATAACAGGGACTGTAAGGGAAAACAATGTTTAAAATTTTAATTATTTTTTCTACTTGTAAGCAACTTAATGCTTATACGTCCCTTTCTGCAATATTTCCAAACTCAAAGAAACATATAATTATGGAAAAAATATCTCAATCTGAAAAATATAGTAAAAAAAAGCCCATTATTATACATCTACAATGAGGAAAAATTACTTAGGCCATAGAATAATTAAAGAGTCTATGGCCTACATTCACATCATAGCAATGTGTATTTACCGCATTATAGCTGTGTAATATTTTTTTTTCTTTCTTTTCTTTGAATTAATCTCAAACAAATCTGATTATTTATCAAATGCAGTATCATGAAGTTGATTTTTCTTTATCATTTTTAGATAATTACCACCTAAGAAATAATGCGTTCTTGCTGCATTTTATCCTAGTAAAAATATTCATTAGCCTATTATTATTAGGCCTATTATTCATTTTATAATTAAATGATCGTATTTTGCATGAACAATTTTTACATGTGATTCCTCATGTTATTGTTTGTACATACCCCTAGATCTAGGTTGCAAAGTTGTAGGCTGTGTAAGATTGTGAACATCCAGTTCTTCTCTAACACTGCTGGTGATTCTCTGTTTTGCTCCACTTAAACATTGCTCTACTGTACTGTGGAGAGCTCCAAGATTGTGGAATACTTGCAGGGCATTCTCAACCTGGAAAAAAAAAACCCTAATAATAATAATGGCTAATATTCTTCATGTAGCCTTGATGCAGTAGTTTTCTCAAAAAGACAAGAAGAGAGAGAGAGAGAGAGAGAGAGAGAGAGAGAGAGAGAGAGAGATGCTGAATTTAGAAAGCCTTGGTCCTGCAATGCCACATAAAAGAAAAATTAACAGTTCTTTCATATTTTTATTTCACACCAGTTTTTTCCACCAGTATGCCCCATTGGAGTAAATTGTAGTTCAGAATAAATCTCTAAAGAAACAGGACATTTCATTTTTTTTTTTATTTTTTTTTTACCCGCATTAAAACTAGTATTTTTAACTAGAAAACCAAGAGAAAATATGTTTAGTAGAGTAAAATTGAGAGTTTTGGATGAACCATTTAATACATTTTTGATATTGTCTATTGAAAAATATATGAGTAGGTATAAATATATTTCTAAAAATTAAGGTATTAGGTTGACTTCATGTAAATAAACTTACTTGGTTCTGGTCCTGATTATTAAGTCCTTGTAAAAGTAATTGCTTTGCCATTTTCTCCACCTCTGTTCTATACTGCTTTGCTTGTTTTTGGTCTTCCTCAATTACTTCCAATCCTGTTAGGTCTACATCTTTAGCCATCTCTTCTGCAATAAACAATTAGTAAAATAATTTGTTAAATGCTATAATATACATTTTGATTCTATTAATAATACCATGTGTTCTATGTTGTTCATTACATTACTAAATTGATGTAACTTTATTTTAAACATTTACATTTTTATTTGTATTGTTTTAATTGTAAATATCAAGCAAATAATGGGGGGGGGGGGGGGGGGGGAAACACAAGTTATATACAGCAAAAGGAAACTGTAATGCATACATCCTATATATTGTTAAAAAATTAAAAAAAAAAAAAAAAAAAAAAAGTTAAAGAAATTAAAATAACTGTATTTCCCTTCTCTCTCTTTATGGAGCACATAATAAATAAAGCATGTAAAAATAATAAGAGGTTATTAAGGAAAATACGCCACCATGGTTAGATATGCTAAATTTGATAGTTTCTCATTTGTGCAAGTCTGTAAGGAGTAAGGACTGATGATAGCACACACACACAGTTTTTCTTGAAGTTTAGTGCTGAAAGTTATCATATGTTCTAATTTTTTATCTCTGTGCTATACAACTCTCTTCAATATGGAAGGCCTTTGCTAGTTTTCTCCTATACCTTTCTTTCAAATTTCATCATGTATAAATAATAATAAAGAGAAAATGTCATTATGATGAGGAAAGCTATGTATAACATTATAAGTTATAACTAAAGCTTTGTGTCACGTGAGAACTCAAACTCTCCATAGAGCTTCGTACTGTGGTAAGGCCCTTGCTGGTATTTTTTTTTCTTTAATACTCATCCTAGCAATGTCCCCCCCCCCCCCCTTTGTCATTGGTCATTGCAATGATAATGATATGACTTTTGTTAATGTAATTCCATAACATTTTGATGTTTTTGAGGGAAATAAACCATGATGGTTAGGTATGATCACAGCTCTGGCCATAGTTTGAAAACAATTTGTATTGGCAACCCGCAACCACACTATGCTATTTTTATGAGAAAACACTGCCCGATTCAAACTAGTGGCCAGAGCTGTACAACAACTTACCTAATTCATTTAAAGTCTGAGCTGCCTTAGTCAGCTCTGTGCTCCCACTCATCATGTGTGATTGAAGCCTACGTGACAAATGAGAAATACGAATGACACGTCTCAGTAAGTCACATGTCGCATGAAGTCGCGTTAACATCAAAGTCTGGGTCTGAATTTTATTGTAAGGTTCTACAATCTTGCCTCTCAGACGTTCTACTGCACTTAGAAGGCACTGAAAATACATAACACAATATCAAATGAAACTCATTTACTGTATTAGTTTTTTAATATTATTGAAGGTGATACTGTATGCAATATTAAGGAAAATATAGCAGTAAAATATCTTATATTTCTCGTATATGCTCATAGTTATGTTTAAGTTTAACCGAATATAAAATATCTGAATAATACTGTACCTGAATATGAGACTGCATGACAGTAAGAACACCTTCTAATTTTTCAATCCATGTTGCTTGAGATAACAGATCTTCATAATGATCTGTTACTTGACGTTGAAGTTCTTTATCTAGTAAGCTGATACCTGAAATTGAAAAAAATATTATTATAAAGTCTCTAGAAAATAACAAAGTACTCTCACTCCCATAAGAATCACAGTACTGTATATTAAAGGTGTAGAACACCTTGAACAAAAAACTTACCTAATATCCCAACATACCTAAATATATCAACCTTAATTTGGCCGGAGCCATTGATTTCTAATTTATTTTCCATTTACAAAATGACAGCTGAGTGTTTGAGACGTCACAGCTCACTAGTCCACATGCGCGGAAACAGGCAAGCTGTGACGTCACAAACACGCAGCTGTCATTTTGTAAATGGAAAATAAATTAGAAATCAATGGCTCCGGCCAAATTAACGTTGATATTTAGGTATGTTAGGATATTAGGCAAGTTTTTTGTTTAAGGTGTTCTATGCCTTCATCAATTTGTTTTTTATTGTTAAGTTGTCATGGTTGCCTTTTAACTGCATCTTATTTGAGTGAGGGTTTTAATAATGGTTTTCATTATTATTTTTAAAAATTGTGTAATATAATATGATTAAAAATCAAAGCTTATATCACCAAATATGCATTAAAAAACGTTTAATGCAGTGTCTTTCAAAAGACATATCAGTACGTAGGTCTTATATATTTAAACCATTATATTTTAAGATTAACATGTAATACAGTATATTATGTATATACTGTACTATAGGGTGGTTTCATTCATGTTAAAGTCGACGTCATAAGTGAGTACTAAATAACATTGGCTGGTATAGGAAAATGGTACATTTTGCCGGTTTAAAAATACTTCGCGATTTTTTTGAGAGCATTGATGCTGTTAACAGGTTGAATTAGTACCTCAAGTATGCCAGAAAAATAATAATAAGCAAAAAAATATCTTATTTCCAACGAAAATAGCCGAAAACTATGTTTGCCCTATACTGAGCAATGTTATTCATTACTCAAGATGAGCATCGAAAAGCACTCAGAATGACGTCATGCGCAGCGTTGCCAGGTTGAAAATGTTTCAGAGCGCCAGAAGACTGGCGCGAAAGCGCCATAAGCGCCGCAGGCAAAAAATTTATAGGGCCACGCCCACTTTTGGCCCGGACACGCCCACTTTCGGCCCTTTTTGCCCTCAAAAAGGGACCTTTTGGGGGCGTAACAGTGGCGCTTTGGCGCAAGCGCCACCGCCTTTGAGCGCCACAGGCCTCGTCAGAGCGCCATTATGGCGCTTAAGCGCCACACCTGGCAACGCTGGTCATGCGCACACACCCTTAAAATCATGCTTAAAATTATCAAACAGTGGCGTTGTCAGGATTTTGCAACGGGAGGGGTCCCGTGTCTAGAGTGATTATACAGGTTAACAAACCCCTTTACCTTTACCCATGGTTTTTCAGACTTGACATGGGGAAGGGGGGTCCGGATCCCCCCCCCCCCCCCCCAATACTATTTTGATCAATCTCCCCTTCAGGCCCTTCATACGCCCCTGTCCCCTGTTATGTGACTCACCTTCTGTCAGTTTTGCAAGTTGTTCCGAAACTGCGAGTCCATGAGAGATTTGTTCATGAAGTTTTACATCATATTTCCCATTGAGAAAAACACTCAGGAACTCTAAAGGTAAGAAAAATTATGAAAGAACAAATTAAGCACATAAAAATGAACATAAAATTTTATTTAAAAAATAATAAATACATAATGGACTAAACAATGGAAATGTATGGAACACCCGGCTTTACAAATCACCACGATAATCTTATTTACTATAGTTATTTTCCAAATTATCTCTTACCATCTTCCTCTATTTTGGTCCAAAAGCTTTCTTCAGATGTCATTTTGATGATATATAACGAAAACAAAACTCATTAATAGCAAGAAATTTGATAAATAACAGGAATATCGTCGACGTGTTCAAAATTTACGAATTTTACACAGCTGACAAAACAAATGCCAACATAAAAAAGTTAAAATATTTCTAAAATTTTTACTTTTTTTTTTTCTGCAATATCATAATATTGTATTACAATTCCGAGTGCAAAAATATTCCAAATTTTTCTTGGAGAATACAATTTTAATTGAACCAAAAACTGTGTAGTTTAGTGTTTAATTTGCCAAAAAAAAATTAAAAAAAAAAAGTTTGCTTGCTAAAAGCTGCCATCTGCAGGACAACTTTGAAATTACTAAGTGCCTGAAAGATAGGCAACTTATTCAACACCATTATGATGACAAAGGTTTACTTGAGAGCGACCTTTTTTATGGATACTAGGTTTTACTTAAACATTTTTCTATTGTATAGTGTATGATAAATATCCATATGGTGGTGCCGAATTAATAATTATTATCTTTCTAACTTTTTTTAAAGAGTATTGTATTTATTAATGTTTCGTATCTGAAATTCAGAAATTAACTCGCGCAATATAATATACACTTTTTTTTTTTTTTTTTTTTTTTTTTTTGTTATTTGTTATTTGAAATGCAACTTTATAATTATTCTAAAAATATCAAGACCTGTGACCATAAGATGAGCTTTAAAAAAAATTATCTTGCTGAAACGTTACCGAAGTATTTCAAAAATTCGTTATTTAAAAATTACAATGTGACCATGCAGTGACCACAATTTTTTGGCATATGTTTATTGCAGCGCTGTTATAAGCATCGCACTATATAGAGAAATGATCGTACTGGTGCGGGGGAAAAAAAAAAGTTTATCTGCCTTTATAAATTTTATAATTTCTGATTTCACCGAAGAAATTTTCTGTTTTTATATTTTAATTGTTTAACAGCTAGCGTTACGTTACGTAGCTATTAAATTTAAATGTTTAATTATAAATCCTGAAATAGCTTTTGTAAATAATTTGGCCTATATATCTCCGTTATTGAAATCGCTACCAAATAATTTTGAAATAATTTAGTAGTAATTAAAAAAATTATTTTCAATCAGTTTTATGGACTTATTAAATTTTATTGTAAATGTTAATGTTAAATGTAAATGTTACTTATTATTAATGTAAAAGTTAAGTGAAAACAACGACAAAATAAATAAACATTTTCAGAGAAGAATAAAATTGTTTATTAAAATTAAATCAAATAATGCATTGAAAATATAAATTTTAAATCTTATAAAAAAATTTGTTGTAAAGAGAAAATAAAGTTTTGTTAAAAAGTCACAAACAACACAACCCATGGGAAATCAGTGTAAAAAATATATTGTGTGATAAGAATAACGTTGTTATCAGTAAAAATTCATCTTTTCTTTTTTTTTCTTCATGTGTTAAGAGTAAATTTTGCCCTGGAGAACCTTTTGAAAACGCCTTCAATAAGAGTTTGTTTGTTAAAGTTTTAACACACAGTATAGAGAAACTTCAAGATCTAGCCTGTATTAGTGTGTTTCTCTGTTTTATATATCTTTATATAGAAACTTTTCCATCTTTTGTAAACTTGTTGTATATCACTTCGAAAATATATATATAAAAATACATATTTTTGTTAAAAGAAAAATAAATCATGCAGAAAATAACTTAAAAAAAGAATTTCCTTTCTAGAAAAAAAAAATATATATTTTGCAGTGAATGACCACCACAAATATGTTGCTCTCTTTTTTTAGCAATATTGAGAGAGCCTAGAGAGAGAGAGAGAGAGAGAGAGAGAGAGAGAGAGAGAGAGAGAGAGAGAGAGAGAGAGAGAGAGATGAAATTAAAAAAAAAAGTACATGACAATATTTTCCAATTTACGAGCCTATTTTAGATTAATCTATATAACAATTATAATTAAAAATAATTAATATAATGAGTTGAAGGTGAGAACAAAAATATATAATTATGTTACAAATATAGTAACTATAAATACGATGTTATTAAATGTAAAGAATTTAAAAATTATTCTGTCTATAGTACTTTTAAAATAAATTAATGATAATATAATTATAATAATATTAACAATAATATACGATTTCATTAAGTTTATAGTGATACTACTCGGTAAATCAGAATTTCTGCACACCCCACATGGGAAGTATAGTCTCCACGGGAGATTTTTTTTTTTTTAAAGTTTCTATTTACAAGCGGAAATCCACACCGTTTCCAGCCGCAGCTCGTGAAGCAGTGTGCATTTTTTCCCCCTAGCGAGTGCATAGTGTGGTAATAAATAGTATTAAAAGTAATGCGATTTCAAAATGTTGATTTTTTGTTTTAATTTTTATAGTGTAAATAAATACTAAATAGTATTAATAATTATGGGATTTTATGTATTAATAAACATGTATTCAACATTATTTTTATCTATACAACTTTCCACGATCATGCCTTTTAAACTGTTTATTTTATATTTTATCACTGACAGTTATATTAACTGGGATAATATTACTTACGTATTATTTTTTTAAATTCTCATTTTTTTTTTTTTTAAGAAAATGCTTTAAAATATTATATCGCATACAAAATAGAAATTTGATAAAATTTACCAATCCTAGACTTTTTGGGGAGGTGGTGCGCACCGTAGACCATTACCGACTTTTTATTGATATATTTAATAATTATAAGTTATAATGCACTCTTTTATATCAGTAAAATATTCCACGGTATTTCTCCTCATGAATATATTTTTATTGCATATAATATGCAGTGTATTATTCTTCATCTAAACATTTTTGGTTTAACTTGTATAGTTAAATGACAAAAATTAGTAAATAAACATAATTATTATTCTAATAGTATGATAATGATAATTAATTCTATATAAAATGCTATGTATATGTTTCAAATATAAGATTTAAAAAAAAAAAAGTATTTTAGTGTTATTTTTTTACGAGAGAGGCTGAGTAGGAGAAGAGTGATGTGCGTGGAAGTGCAGCACAAAGCTGGCACGAGGCGTGTTTGGCTTGCTGGCTGAGCCTGAGCAGCTATAAGACTATAACCTGACGTGAGTACACCTGTAAGAGGTGATCTCTAAGATGTATGCACATGACGTCATGCTGAGTGCGCTTCGACGCCATATTGGAGCAATGAATAACATTGATCAGCATAATATAAGACAAGCGTGATGTTTTAGCTATTTTCTTTGGAATTTTTTTTTTTTTTTTCCTTCACATAATTGAGATACTAATTCATTCTGTTAACAGCATCAATTTTCTCAAAAATATTGCTCAGTATTTTCATTTTCAAACTATCAAATGTGTATTTTGACTCAAATACTATTTTCACTATACTATTTATATTTCCATATTAAATTATTATTAAATTATTATTTTTATACTATTTTCATATAGTTAAGGTGCAAAAATAAGAAACAAAATTTAAATTGTAACAGCGTATAATATGTAAACTCCACTCGCGGTGTGGCTGGTGGAAAGTAGAAACTCCGATTTTCCACGAAGACATCAACACACTCAACACATATTATTTTAATAGACACATTCGACAAAGAAAATCAAGTTATATAACCACTTTAAAATTGTATTTTTATTTATAGTATTAAAAAAATGCTTTTAAAAATCAATATAATACAATGTCCCGCAAGTTTTTAAAATAACATTAAAAAAAAGTCGTATTAAATGTCCATGGTATAAATTTAAAAAACAATACCCTTGTTTACTTTGTAAAATTGTTGTTTACAAAGAACAGTGTGCTATGTTTATATTGTATACGTGTATCTGTTTTGATTTCATCCACATTATATAAAATATATTTTGTTTAATATGCCTACGGATTGATTTCCATAACAAATATCACACTTTTTATTCCTCTCAATTTTGTCTCTTCACTCGTTTTTGTTATTTATAACGTATTTTTAAATTGTAATTGAATATTGATGAAATTGTTTAACAGTATTTTTATAAATATGTATATATTTAATTTATGTTTAAATAATGATTGGCTTTTGCAAATGAAAAATAAATATAAACAAATAAATAAATAATAGACAGTAAAATGAGAGATTGGACCTAATAATTTTTATTGTTGTTTTATGTATTTGTTTATTTGTACAAGGAAACTTTTTATTAGAAAATATCTTCGATTTCTATATATAAGTGCGTGTTATAATTGTCCTTCCTAATATAATTATACTTAGCAAAGGTGTAATTAAATCAAACAGCAATCGAAATCAAATTATCTAACCATAAAAAAAAAATTAAAAATATTGGACATTTAGACCATATAGCAGTCATTGATTAAAATTTCAATTTTTATTAACATTTTCAATCAATAATTAAGTGCGAACATAGAAACAAAAAAGTTTAATAAAATTTTATTCCACTCATTATTATCATCATAAAAATTGAATTAAAAAAAATAAAACCAATAATTACTATACAGTATAATACACGCTGTATTAAATAAAAAACTAATTATAATTTACTAATTAATATTTCATTATTTAATTTTTTTACATACACTGTATTTAAATAAATTTATAATTGCCTAATTATTATCATTATTTTTTTTTTAAATGACATTAGTAGAGAACTTTAAAAGTTCTCTAACATTAGTAACAAAGAGAAATTTATAAATAAAGCTTCTTAAATTTTATAACTATTTTTGTAGTTATTGTATTTAAAATTAAAGTTAAACCAATTGTTATTATTTTTTTTTATTAAAGAAAAAAAATCTAAATAGTTTAAAAATATATATAAATAAAGTGTTTGCGTTCAAGAGATTGACTTATTTAGCATGTAATTAACAGGTAAACTCGGTGACTTACATTATTAATATGTATATTAATAAAATATATAATTAAAATGCTACTGGTGTGTGGTGGCGTTGCTATTATAGATATGAATCTAACGCAATTGAAAGATTTTAGGAATAATAAATTTCGAATCCTAATGACTAATGACTGTGATTCATTTTAGCAATTGACATAACATAACATAAGGTCAACTCGGTGTGTTATATTAGTTGATACTCATTGCCCGTGGGTCTTGTTAAATTATAAAAAACAATTTTCAAAATACGAACCCTTTTATTCGGCACCATATTTCTAATTTTATATTTCTATTTTTTTTTTCAAAAAAATAGCCAAATTAATAAAATAGTTATAAATATTTTATATAATACAACACAAATTTCTTCCGGAATTTATACGTCTAATTTAATATATATATATATATATATATATATATATATATATATATATATATATATATATATATATATATATATATATATATATATATATATATATATATATATATATATATATATAGATATATAATATTTATAATATTTTTTACTCCAAACTCTTATTACGATTTCCTTTTTTATATAACTAGAGTATAATATGATAATATAACACTGACAGTAGTATAGATTTTTTTTTTTTTATGAACACTTCATAAAAAAAAGTTTGTTGAAAAAGTATCTTAAAAAAATAAACCATAAAAAATAATTTTATGCAGTAACACGAAAAGAGAATAATTATATAAATAAAAAAAAGAGTAAAAAAGAAAAAAAAAATGAAAAATGGCGTGACTCATCATTATTCTCATTTTAAATTAACAAAAGAAGAGAAATTAAAAAAGAAAAAAGTAGTAGTAGTTAGAAAAAAGAAAGAAAGAAAGAAAGTTATAATAAGTATTTTAACACGCGCCAACAGAAAAAGTAGAAGGAAAAATTAATAACTACGTTTCAAAGTAGATAACAACTCTGGCATAAGTGAAGAGGGAGAAACAATTTTTTGAAGTAGGAAGGAAAAAAAAAAAAAAAAAAAAGTACACATGACTTTACTCTAGTTTTTTTTTTTATTTATCCATGGCAAACCAAAAAGAAAGGTAACATTTTTAGTAAAATTTGTTTCAGATTATATGAATTTGCGACATAGAATATACAAAGGTTTCTTTTGGGGGGGGGGGGGGGGGATCTATAATTTTTAATTATTTTTATGATTTTAGTTGTCATAATATTCTTTTAATTTTAATAAAATACAATTAAAAACTTTTATGGAGCCTGTAATTATTTCGATACTTTATTTTTCTATTGGTAATAAAATAAATCGTAAATAATATCATTATTAGCTTAAAACACGTTAAAATATTTCTATAGTATCTCTCATTTAGTAGCTTTCTTTAAAAAAAAAAATAATAAATCCCGTGCGCCTTACCGAGAACCTTGAATAATAACAGTGTTTGCACTAAATATAACCTCAAAATAGGTTGTGTGCGCATGACATCATTTTGAGTGCTTTTCGATGATCTTCTTGAGCAATGAATATACATTGCTCAGCATAGGACAAACGTAGTTTTTGACTATTTTCTTTGGAAAATTAGCTATTTTTTGGTTACTATTATTTTTCTTGCAAACTTGAGATACTAATTCAATCTGATAACGGCATCAATGCTTTCAAAAATATTGTAAAGTATTTTTAAACTGGCAAAATGAGTCATTTCCCTATACTGGTCCATGTTATTCAGCACTCACGTATGGCGTATGGCGTCGACTTTAACATGAATGAAACCACCCTTGCTACATCACCACCACCATACATTGCTATATAACGACATTTAAACTATATGTAATTTAGATTAGATTTTAAATTTTTCTAATTGAAGAGAGAGAGAGAGAGAGAGAATAAGATTAATCGATTAAAATCCTAATGATCTTATATATTTACTTTTCTTCTTCTTTCTATACACTTTTGTGATTTGCATATAAAAAAAGTTTTCAATTTGACATTTTGAAAATCCAGGCATATAGGCTTTGATATCAATCTAGTAATGGAAGAGAAAATCTCATTGAGAATTTATGGTTTCTCATCTCTTTTCGCGATTGGATATAAGACTGACAAATGTCTATCTGCTTTTATATCGATTTAATCTTAAGAAAGATATATATATAGAGAAAATAAGGTAAAGTTTTGTATTTAAACAAAATCTAA
This sequence comes from Ecdyonurus torrentis, assembly GCA_949318235.1. Lineage (NCBI taxonomy): Eukaryota > Metazoa > Arthropoda > Insecta > Ephemeroptera > Heptageniidae > Ecdyonurus > Ecdyonurus torrentis. The sequence goes on from OX439136.1 coordinate 14,215,780, forward strand.
TATAAATTTATTTTAATTATTTTGTTACATTTTTTTTGTATGTGTTTAATATACAAAAATAGTATAATATAATATCTAAAAATATTATTTTAATTAATTTTCTTTTAAAATTTATTTAATGAAATGAAACTGTATAATGAAATATTACTGCAATTTTAAAGAATATATTCTTTGTCTATAGACTGGCTTTAAGTCAATATGGATATACAATATGAATAGTTATGATAATGCCATGCTCGGAATTTGAAGTTGGGTCAGTACAGCAACGTTCTTAATGTTCTCACTTTTTCTTTGAACGGGTTGGATGTTTTAAATTTCAAATCCATAGTTTAAGTCAACTTATTTGGTGTGCAGTTTTTTCCCACTTCTGATTAATAACATACAATGCTGGTATTATCCATCGTTTCAAAAAGGTATAATGCATATTGGGTTCTAAAAATTGAGAAAGAATAAATTGGAAATATTTTTTAATGCTAAAAAAAAAAGAAGTTATTATTGACAGATAATTTTTGTTTAAAATAATAATAAAAAAAGCTACCTGATGTTCATAAGACTTGGTTATTATATATCATCACGTAAAAAAAGACTATATTATGAATAAGAAGAAGGGGTTAAGAGGGTGTAGGGAACAAAAGAATAATGAGTCTCCATGCATCCATCACAGTTTTATACACGAGAGAGAGAGAGAGAGAGAGAGAGAGAGAGAGAGAGAGAATCGTATAAGGTACTTTATATCAGAGCTAAAGAGAGTATGCATGTGTCATTTCCCAAATGTTAGATAAGCTTGATAACAAAATAACAGGAAAGAATTAAATTTAATACTTAAATTTTTTAAATTTAATCCATATAATGATTAAAAATGTTTTAAATACATAATACATTTTTACCACTTTTTATTTTTGCATCAATTAAGTCAATTACACATATTGATGAATAGCTATATAGTATTTTTTTACATAATAATCTATAAAAATATTAAAATAACGAAAAATTCATACAAAAATCCAAATGATGTAAAAACTAAAACTGTTTCAAAATTAGATACATGCGCTATGATATGTTATAAAGAAATAAAATATATTAAATGTGTACAGTTTTCTGAAACTGTAATGTTACGTTCTATAATATTTTTAGAATCTATATTAAACTTGGATAACTCTATTACTTTGGTCTTATAACATATCTTTCTTTTTATCCACTACTACGCCCCATTCATCCAGTTTTCTCTCTCTCTCTCTCTACTTCTTTTGTTCTAATTTGAGTAGCGACCATTAGAAAGCATAGTTAGACACGTTTCAAAGATTTTTTTTACCCCTCTATATTTCAACTTCTATACTCAACAACTTATATCTTTTTTACTCTGTCCTTTTTTTTTTTTTTTTCTTGTCTGGTGGAAAAAAAGACTTACAATTATTTTATGTAGAGTATTATATATAACAAAATATGAGCAATCATAATATACGAGAAAAAGCGACAGAAGTAAGAGAATACTATATAACACTGTGTTGTAATTAAAATGATATAATGTTGTAATTAGTATTGTTTTAGATTATTATTTTGTGAAGAATATAATTTATTTCACAACGTATGATAATGGTTTAGAGTAATGTAATATATATATATATATATATATATATATATATATATATATATATATATATATATATATATATATATATATATATATATATATATATAAAATATATTATATGTTAATAATAACGAATTTATTTAAATTTAATGGCGCTAATCGGTGAAGAAATAAGAAATTTTATTGATCCAGGCAGTTCATGAAGCATTCGTAAAAAAAATTTCAATTAGCTTTTTTAACACTTAATGTTGTGTTTACGTAGTATCCCTCATGAGACGACTATATTTCTTAATTTTCAAAAATTACCTTATTATAAAATCTAATACAATTATATAATCATAAATATTAAAGGCGTAGAACACCTTGAACAAAAACGTTGCGTAATATCCTTACAAACCTGAAAATCAACGTTGATTTGGCCGGAGTCTTTGATTTCTAATTTATTTTCCATTCAAAAAATGCCACTGCCGGTCACTGACGTCATAGCTCGCCGGGTCCACGCGCAAGTAAACCGAGCGCTCTGTGACGTAAGTGACCGGCAGCAGCATTTTGTGAATGGAAAATAAATTAGAAATCAATGACTCCGGCCAAATCAACGTTGATTTTCAGGTTTGTGAGGATATTACGCAACGTTTTTGTTCAAGGTGTTCTACGCCTTTAAGTATAATATTTAAATACTGCATAAAATATGCAACACCTTTATTTGGATTTTATTCAATTCCATGTCAAATCATTTCCATGCTCCCAAATAAGTTACTATTTCAAAGTTTTTTTTTTTTTTTTTTTTTTTTTTCCCTTACTCACGGTGGTTTAGTTATACTATTTATAAAAAGAAAAATCGTAGTTGAAAAAAACTTTAATATACATTGAATTTTAATAATTCAGAGTGCTAATAAAAAATAAACATACTTTTCTAGTTGTTTGTTAAAAAGTAATTTTCAACATCTTTTATTATATCGTGATCAAAAGATTTTTTTTTTTTTTTTTTTTTTTGTGCTTTAAAACTACCAAGGGGTAAACTTTTTAGTTGCTTGCGTGTAACAAAAAAGTTTGTTTAAAGTAAACAAGGATGCCTTGTTAGCATTTTTATAATAAACAAACATAAAAAAAAAAAAAAAATTGATCGACAATTTTCTTTTTATTATATTATGGTAGAATAAAATTTAAATAGTATTTTTGCTAGTATGAAATTCATTATTTTATAATATTTCATACAAGACACATATTCTTAAATATTGATTTATGAAGTTTTTGCCATATTTTTAATTATTATTATTTAGTTACAATACTCATGTTTTATTTTTTAAGGATGAAAATAAAGTACTGTTTAAATATTTTTTTTTTTTTTTTTTTTTTTTGCAGTAATATATGGTAATAGTGGTAATACTAATGCAAGGTTCATAATGCCATGACTAAATGTAAATGGACGCAGGACTGATAAATAAACCTCACAAAACGTAGACCTCGGTAAGTGATTATTTGCAGCGCTATAAATTGCACCTAACGTTAAAGGCGTAGAACACCTTAAACAAAAAAAAGTTGTGTAATATCCTAACAAACCTGAAAATCAACATTGATTTGGCCGGAGTCATTGGTTTTTAATTTATTTTCCATTCACAAAATGCCACTGGCGGTCACTGACGTCACAGCTTGCTTGTTTTACGCGTGCGTAAATCGGGTGAGCTGTGATGTCTGTGACCGCCAGTGGCATTTTGTGAATGGAAAATAAATTAGAAAACAATGACTTTGGCCAAATCAATGTTGATTTTCAGGTTTGTTAGGATATTACACAACTTTTTTTGTTCAAGGTGTTCTACGCCTTTAAGAAAGATGAGTCCAAATATTTGAATAAATATATAAGTAACAATTTTTGATAACATAATTATGATGCATATAATTATAATATATTATATAAAATATATATCATCATTTTACAACTTCATGTGAATTTCAATACATATTTTTCTCCCACATGTAACCGTTACAAGGTTTGAATTAATTTCATGCCAGTTTTATACTTATTGTTACTGTCTTCTTTTAAATTGGATAGTCAACATTTGAATTTCAGATATTTTAGACTTATTTTTTATCAATTATAGCAATAAAATATATGATTAGTATGAATTTATTGAATGTAATGTTATTTTGCTAAATATTAAGAACAATTTTTATAACAATAAAAAAATAAATTTTAAAATAATATTATAATTACTTAAACTAAAATGCATTTGATAATTATAAAATATAATAATAGTAAATTAATTCTTTATTATAATATACATAAAATAATATACGCATACTGTATTAACAATTTTAATATTATGAATTACCAAAAAAAAAAAAAAAAAAAAAAAAAAAAAGGAAATGTCAAAAGCTTTTAGTAATAATGGTACTTAAAAAGAGTAAATTTTAACAGAGTGTTATTATTATTACATAGAAGTCTAGTAAAAGACTCTTTTTTTTGTTATTATTAATATAGTAAATGACCTTGTTCGTCGCTCGTTGGTAAGAACACCGCCTTAGTTATTTACACATGGGTGCACCGTGTGTTCACAGCTCTTGCTTACGTTGGTTTAATATGACTTTGGTTTTACTTTCATCTTGCTTTTGTGTGGTTTTATAACTCTCTCTCTCTCTCTCTCTGCCAGTCTCTCTTCTACTCTACCATTATAATAATATAAAATTGAATAGAAATGACAATGTCAATATTCATATATTTTTGACAATAAATCTGCAATCAAATTAGTATATTTATACATCTTAGAGTACATGGACTATATATATGTATATGTATGTATATATATGTATAGTCAAATATTGATATCTTTTCACAATCTCAGTTCAATATTTTAATATACATAAAAAGTTGAAGTAAGAAACGACAACTTGATAATTTAGTACCAAAATTTGGGCACGTCAAACCAGGATAGTGGCAAAATTGGTGTATTTCAGTTCAGTTAAATACATATATGTCTCTAATCTAGGGTGGATATCATGATATCAACTTATATCATTGTGCATAATATAGAGTACCCTACGGCGGCTATATGACAAAAAGTAGTTAGGGAGTTAGGGAAAGTTTGTGACAATACTTTGACCTCGTGTCTTTAAAACATTCTTCTTTGAAAATTATGTGTATATATATATATATATATATATATATATATATATATATATATATATATATATATATATATATATATATATATATATATATATATATATATATATATATATATATATATATATATATATATATATATTATATATTATACATATTATACATATAATATTATTACTTTCATAATAATTATAAAATACAAACACGTTAAATAAAAATTGTAAACAAAGAAAATGAAGTCCCAGAAGTTTTATATAAATTATAATTAAGTAGATTGTGTTAATTAGTGCAAGCTGTTAGGAGTTGCTCCTTTGAATACTAAAAGAAAGTTTTATAAGTTTTGGGGGCGTTGACATTATATATATATATATATATATATATATATATATACACACAAAGTTTGAATAAACTTTTAGTAGCTTTGGTATACTGTACACTTACTTTACTACAAATAACGGGAAAATATTTACTCTTCTTTGACTTTGTAACTATGTATATCTACCGTATACATAGTTAAATTATTATTTTATTTAATTATTTTGTAATTTAGGTTCTATTCAAAGATAATTTATATCTATTTCAGGAAATTTACATTGAAAATATTAACTTTTCTTAACTATTATATTCATAAGTTACAAAATTTATTGCAAGATTTTTATAATTAAATTCATATTCTAAGCAGGCAAAGTTACTCAAATTAAAATCAAAAGAACTGTTTTTTTTTTTATATACGCCCTGTGTCGCGTTCAAAATATTAAATAAATAATATTATTAATATTTCATAATATTATCTATATCTAAACCCAGCACTTTTTGTTTTGAATATTATCATAACTATTTTACAACATTTTCTTACCCTCCATATTTTCATGTTATATTATATAAATATATTAATAATCAGCTTACAATATATACTGCATAATAATAAGCTTAAAGAACTTATAATTAGAAGCTAAATCTATTAAGTCTGAAAATGGGTTACTGTGTTAATGGAACTAAAAGTTGTAAAGTTTTTTTTTTTTTTTTTTTTTTACGCAAATGAAAACTTTAAAGTCGGAGGTACACTGTCAAATTTTATTTTGAATCATCACTAAAATAATAATAATTATAAAAACGTAGAAATGTATCTAACATCCAATATTTAGCTTATTAAAAATAGTACTCGTAATTACAAAATTAAATAAAAAGGCATGTTTTTTTTTACAAAAATACTAAAGGACAGGAAAAAAGTGAGAAGCAATTTTTTAATCACACCAACTAAGTTTGGCTAGCACTACGCCGGTAACATACATTCAGGGGCGGATCCAGGGGGGGGGGGCGGTGGGGGCGACCGCCCCCCCCAAACGGCCAACGTGGGTGGAAAAAAATGAGCAAAAATTGAAAAAAATTAGTTCATAAAAAAAAAATTTTGCGCCTTCGGCGCAACTTTTATTGCGGGATAAGCGTTTGAATCCTGATTATATAACAAAAATTTTTTTTTTTAACATCCCCTAGTTGTCATGTCATCAGGGTAGTATAGGGTGTATGCGGATGACGTCATATTTATTGCGCTTGGAGGCCATACTGGAGTAGTGCATAACATTGCTCAGCATAGGACAAACTTCATTTAAGCCATTGAGTTGGGAAATCGGTGAATTTATTGTTCATGTTATTTTTCTCACATACTTGAGATACTAATTAAACATATTTACAACATCAATGCTCTCAAAAATATTGCATAGTCGTTTTAAACTGGCAAAATGATTTTTTTTCCTATGCCACCCATGTTATTGAGTTATCCAACATGGCGTAGACTTTAACATGAATGCATAGACCCTATATAAGAAATATATAGTTCTGTTAATACTTGGACATCCAAGAAATATTTTGCTTGCGATAAGAACTAAAAAAAACAAATTTTAATGTAAATTTGATAATTTTTATCTCAAAATATTTTTCATCCAAATATAAGTTATGTTTTACAATATATCATACAAAATTGTTTTGCACTTTTTAAAACTATTATGAATCATAATAGTTTTAAAAAGTGCAAAACAATTTTTAGTAGATTGGTATACCAAAAAAAAAAAAAAAAAAAAAAAAAAAACAGAAAAAAAAATCTGAAAAAAAAACCAGAAAAATATTAATAGTTTATTTTTTTAATTTTGCCCTTTTTTTTCAAGTTTTTTTTTTTTTTCATTGAAATAACATTAATAATTTAACAGAGATCAAAATAGAAAATATTTCTGAAAACATTTTGTATACTTCTACTTTTTTTTTTTTTTTTTTGCTTACATAAAAAAAGGTAAAAAATACAAAATAAAAATTTTGGCAATTCAAGAATATTTTTTCAAAGGCATACTAATTTCGCATTTTTTTCCAAAAAGGGGCGTGGCCAAATAAAATTTTTCGCCTGCGGCGCGCTACCCCCCCCCCCCCCCTTCCCGGGTCCGTCATGTTTATTTTCCTGGGAGATCGCCCCCCCCCCCCCCCCCCCAAAACAAAATTCCTGGATCCGCCCCTGCATACATTTAACTTAAAATAGTTAACTTTTTCTTCCATAAAGCATTATATTAATTTCATTAGTTTTCTTCTCACACGGTCTGTGAAATTTTGATTTATTGTTAAATTTGTGTTTTAAATGACTTCCAAAATGTAGGGGACCAACTTTAAATTTTTGAAATACGACACTTCTAATTACCAACTATCAAAACAGAGTGATGGGGCAACTAATGTTTTTGTTTTTTATTAAAACAATAGAATTTCCTTTTTTTTTCTTTTTTTTTTTAACCACAACCTAATTCTGTTTCCGTTAAAATTAAACTTCTTGATTCTTTTATTAATTTGACTTTATATAATATATATATTATTTTCTTTGTATTATATTATAATAATAATAATAATAATAATAATATGAGACATCTTTTAAGTTAAAGTGAAAAGACAATAGCTTTAACGTTGTATGAAAGATGATAAGACACATAATATACAAGCTTGAAGGAGTTTCAACGAGAACGATTTAATCATATTCATAATCCTCTCTCTCTCTCTCTCTCTCTCTCTCTCTCTCTCTCTCTCTCTCTCTCTCTCTCTCTCTCTCTCTCTCTCTCTCTCTCTCTCTCTCACTCACTCTCTCTCCATAATACCCACATCTCGTCTTCTACTCCTCCTTATATGCCTCTCTTAAAATGTTGAAAAGCTTCGTATAATATAATATAAATGAATTTGACATTATTATTATACTACTATGTCATATTTAATAAACATGTTTATACATGTATAATATCATGGAAATTGTTGTTATATTATTTATTAATATAACTGTAAATTATAAATTTCATATTATATTTTAATTAAAAGACAAAGAAGAATTTTCATATTGTTATTATAATAATTAAGAAAAGAGAGTTATTATTTTTCTTATGAGATTTAGAATTAAGTAAACAATTTTGTGTAGAAATATATTTTAAGCTTAAAAGTGGAAAAATGTACATGAAAAAAAAGTAACGTTTAAATGTTTTGAAAAAATATAAGTTTTCAAACACTTGATTGTACAAGAAAAGTCTTACTAATTATTATTATTTTGATGAATTATTAATGTTATTGATTCTAATAAAAAAATAATGGGGAAAAAAATTCTCTGTTCCCCGTTTCTTTGATTAAAGATAAAATGATTTCTATTTTTACATTTTTTTTTTAAATAATTTCTACGATCACAGGTTAATAATAAAAGTTATGTTCTATTATTACCCCCCCCCTCCCACCAGAATTCACACCGCACTTGTTTGATTTGTTCCATTTGTTCTCCTTTTTTAATTTCTATTTTTCAAAGTTATTATTTTATTTTTTTTAAATGCGATGAAATCGTTAATATAAATATATACAAATAACTGAAATAACGTAATGATAAAAAATTAAAAATATTTAATTTCAATTTTAAAGGGTTTTATTGTTTAAATTCATACATAATACATATTGTAAGGCACAAGTAATTAAACTATGGGCCGTCTCAACCCTATATTATAAAATAGAAAAGTTGAGAAACACAAAATACAGGATATATTTTAATGTTGTTGTTTTTTTTAAAAACTACGACGTTCCTTCTTTTACTCGAAGCGTAAGGGGCAGGGTAGGCAATTTGTTAAGCAGATATAACCAACTGGTTGCATATAATGTAGGAGTTGAACTGAGTAAGCCTTACCATACGTCAATTCATGAGTAAAGAATTGCGTTCGCTATGTTTTTTTTCCAGTTTACAATAAATAAAATATTACATTTTTACGATATCGTGAGTAGGTTAACCTGTGATTAAATAATGTCTATGGTATAAGAAGAGATTTATATCTTTGCAATATATATATATATATATATATATATATATATATATATATATATATATATATATATATATATATATATATTTGTTGCAGGCAAGATAATGTATTTATCTACTTAAATTTTCTTCAAAGTCTCATTAATTAAAGCTCCCTGCTTTAAACACGGGAGTTGCATTAGACCGCAAATAAAGCAGTTTGAGTTCTAAAAAAAGAAACTGACGTCATAGTAAAAATAAAAATCAGCTACTTTAAGTTTACAATACGTCATTTTCTACTTTGGTTTAAGGTTGGGCCCTCCTTTGGGGGTTGCGGCGACAGTGGTGCCATCTCTTGGTGAAACCATTTTCTTTATTTACGGGCAAAATACCCATTTTATATGCAGCTTATATGACTCAAAATACATTGAGCATCTAGAAAAATATAAACTGAAATTAATTATTTTTGATTCGTGAGTCCACATGAAGCCTAACTCACTTTCAACCCTATGGAAATTTTCCCCAAATATAGTTCATAAAAGTGTCAATAGATGGCCTAAAAAATTTTCCGTAGGGTTGCCCGGGGTTACCAATGAAGATTGGGATCTGGAGATTTTTTTATAAGTTCTATTAATTCCAATCTAAATGCTGAATATAATTTGAAGATAATATTGTTAAAACTTTTCTCATAAGAAATTATTGAAAATTCAAATGGGATCAATGCAACGCCCAACCTTAAATAAGTACACACAATTAAATAATATCATTTTTTAACATTTAAAAACCTTGCTCTAAATTTTTATTAAAGAAAGAAAGAAAAAAAAAACCTTAAACAGTAAAAAAATTACTATCGCAATCACGTGTAGCTAGAAGTGATTTTATCAAAACTTTATATACTCTGATTATCATTAGCACCACAATCTCTAACTTTTAAAATTACGATTCATTTGTTAGTTTTACATTTCTTTATATAAGTTATAATTATCATTCAAATTATACTTACTTGCTTTTGTTTTAGATCTAAAAACTCACTCTAAAGTTTTACTATAAAAGAAAGTATAAAAAGCTTTTTATATTGAATTTTTTAAACATACATTTTCAGCATTTTTTATTTTTTTTCGTATAAATAAAAGCTGAGTAAGACATATAAGCAAAACAAAATTGATACATTAGTTTAGCTAGATTGACAAGTTGAGTTCTCTTTTGTTTTTATAGTAAAAGCTTTATCTGTTATATGTTGTCTGGAATATACTGCAAAGTGTAGTCAAAATAAATTTCACTTTCAGCAATTCAATCTCTTACTATAATAATTTTTTTAATGTTTTTCTAGGAAATGTTTTATTCATAAATGTTATTCTGAAGAAAAATGAAGTGATGATTTTATTTCAAATAATGAAATATCAAAAAAAAAAAAAAAATTCCGACACATTCAGATATTTTTAAAATGCATTTTATCCTATTTTTATAAAACAGTAAAAATTGACACTAAAGGTAGAGACAGTGGTAAAAATGTCACGTTTTTATTGTGACAGCGATAGTAAACTAGCTCTCTGATTGGCTAGTAGGTTACCATTAGCAATATATTATACAAAAAAAAATCCCTACCCAGTAAACACGACTCGCGGACCTTTAGGGACACTCGTAGAAAACTGGTGAAAAGGTCCACGTCCTCCGAGTGTCTACCTAATATCCACCTATTTCAAACAGCTTTTTTTTTGTGGCAAAAAAACATTGGACACAATTTCCAGTGCGTTCTATGCAAAAAATTAGAAAATGCATAATTATAAATAGTGTTTAATTTTTAATCTTTTACTAGAATCAACGAAAAAAAAATAGTTTTTTTTTGTGTGCCTTTTTTCAAAATACTATACTGCACTATACTATTATACTGATTAAAAAAAAAAAAAAAAAGCATAGACGTCAAAATTTTGAAATTTCTTTGGCAACATTTTTTAATTTATTTTGATAAATAAGCGAAAAGAATTAAGTAAAGCTTGCTTTAACATCTATTAACTATTTATATAAGTTGAATGTTTGGAGAAACCAACTGAAGTAATGAGATTCAGCACCGTCATTTTATAGTTCCATTTATAATAATGGCTTCTACAGAGAAGCTATACGTTTGACATTCTATAGCAATTTGATCATTTTTGATTGGCCTAAATACACTCACATTCCATATACCAAGATAATGAAAACTTGTATTTATTGATAATCGAATGGATGTACACCTCTGGTCAAAGGTTCCCGAACGGGGCAGCGGTGGCCGCTGAGTTTTCTCATAAAGATAACAGAGTGGAGTTACGGGTTGCCTATGCAAATAGTTTGGGAACTCTTGGCCAGAGCTACACTTATTTAAATAATTTTTTAAATAAGTAAAAATGGTATTTAAAAATTATTTTGTTATTCTATATATTTTTTAATATATTTATGTTATAATAAAATAAAACTATTTAAATGTATGTAATATCAAATATTTTTATTTTCTGTTTTCATATTACATGACTTGACAGCTATAATAAAAAGAACGCAGTACTGTATAGTATACGGTAGCAACAATATTACAAAATTCATAAGTAACATTCTTTCATGGCACAAGAAAAGAGAACATGCACATTTTTGTCTTATATTATACTCTTTTGAAGCTTCTATGGTCTTTAAAGGAATAGACCAGAGAAAAACACATGTATTTATATCACAAAACACGTGATGGGACTTACATAAATAACTTTAGTGTATCTCAAAACCCAACTGTAGCTCCGTAGCAGTAATCAGAAAATTCAATTTATGCAACCCGCACAACATTTTCATACTAATTTTTGCATGTTACTGACGTCATTAACATGAATAGTCACGTAAATGGCATACTTTACAGTATTTTAACGCTCTCTCGTGGGGCTACATTAACATTCTGGTAAAAATTGTCCACAGTTTTGAAGATCCCATTTCGTGTTTATTCATTAAAAAGCACATGTTGTGTTATGTGGTCTATGGCTTTAAGGTATATCGAGTTTTTAGATCCTTTATTTCTAGAAAATAAAGTATTAAAAAAAATCGTTCAGTTTAGTTGACTGATTGCAAGGTAGTTAATACTTTTTCAATAGTACTTTACTCTGCACTGTGCACTTTTTTATAAAATATTTTGGAATTTTAAACTTATAATTAGAGAGAGAGAGAGAGAGAGAGAGAGAGAGAGAGAGAGAGAGAGAGAGAGAGAGAGAGAGAGAGAGAGAGAGAGAGAGAGAGAGAGAGAGAGAGAGAGAGAGAGAAGAATACAATTTCTAGTGCTGCAGCATCTTAAAAATACTACTTTTTAAGTACACAACTCCTTAAGTTAGAAATTATAAACTTCTCTTCGTAGAACTAAAAGTTAAAAATTATAAATAAGTTTTAGTTTGCTAATTAATTAGAACATAATGCTATAGAAATATATAATTTTTTTTTTTTTGTAATAATTATATTCTAATAAGGAAATACTACAAATAATAAGCCTACTTAAAAATGTATTGTGTAGTGGAAATTTTATGTAAAAATTACATTTAGACACAATATGTTGTATATTATCGAAGATTGTTAGAAAATATATAAAACAAAATAGAAATATAAAGTATTTTTAGAACTGATGAACAGTGTTTGTAAATGAGAGGAGAGAGAGAGAGAGAGAGAGAGAGAGAGAGAGAGAGAGAGAGAGAGAGAGAGAGAGAGAGAGAGAGAGAGAGAGAGAGAGAGAGAGAAGCTAAAAATTTCTATAGTACAGACTCTTGAAAATATTACTTTTTAATTATAAAGCTACTTCTAAATTATAAACATTTCTTCTAAGAATTGTGATAGAAAAAAAAATACAAAAAAGTTGAAGTTTTTTATACGATATTAACATAAGAAAATTCTTACAATAATTATATTTTCAAGAAGTTGAAAAAAGTAAGGAAAATACTATAAATAATAAGCCTACTTCAAGGAATAGACTAGAAGAAAACATAAACATAATTATATCATAAAACACTTGATGGGACTTACAAAAATAGCTTTAGTTTGTCTTAAAACCCAACTGTAGCTCCGTAGCAGTAATCAGAAATTTTGATTTATGCAACCCACATAACATTTTCATACTAATTTTTGCATGTTTCTGACGTCATAAACATGAATAGTCCTGGAAATTGCATACTTTACAGTATTTTCACCCTCTCTCTTGGGGCTACATTAACATTTTGGTAAAAATTGTCATCAGTTTTGGAGATCTCATTTCGTGTTTATTCATTAAAAAGCAAATGTTGTTTTATGTGGTTTATGGCTTTAAAATATATTTTATATCAATACGTGCAAATCTATACAACATTACATTTAGAAATATATTGTATAAAGAAATATTTTATATATTATCGAAGATCGAAAAAAAAAAAAGATGTCAAATAAAATAGAGATATAGAGTATTTTAAGAACTGACAAACAGTGTGTGTGTGAATGAGAGAGAGAGGTAGAGAGGGATGTACAGTCGAGGTAAGGTATTGTATCAAGGCAACAATGTGATATGTTGGTGTGTGACAAGGGTTTTGTCTCACACTCTAACACGTGTGTATTTGACGCCCCTAAGGCTTTCTCCTCCTACGTATTATTAGATTCCACACACTCACGACGGATATATATTGACCATCATTTTACCACACTCTGACGTCATACTACGTTTTACTCTTCTCAATATAGTAATACGTGTGAATACTGAATTTATCAAAATGTGATTATTTTTTTAAAGTTAAAATTTTATGTTTTTTTTAAATTTATTCTGTTTGAAACAATCGAATTTAAATTTAATGTTATCTCTTCAGTTTTTCAGTTGTTTTATTTCTATATCAGGAATGTATTCGATATTGTTACAAACAATATGTGTATCTCGTTTTTTGGATCACGGTAAGATCCTAATTCAAAAATTGATGATATTGATGTGCTTTTGCATACTACACATACAAATCTACAATTTTATACTTACTAAACTGCAATTATTTGCTTAATGTACCGTTCAATTTCTAAAGTTTCAATATTTTGTTTCCATTTAATAATGATTACACTTGATATATATTATAATCTACTTTGCCTTTTTTTTTTTTTTTTTTTTTTTTTTTTTTTTTTACTTTTTATATAATTATAAATTAGACTAATTATATATATTTAATTATAATTTATTGTAAATATTTTTTTGACAAGACCAACGCTTGTTGTAACACATGGTGCTATGAACTGCCTGGGTCAATAAAGAATTCTTATTCTTATTCTTATAATGTCTATCTCGTTTTTTGTCCCGGGTAGCAAAATGTGTATCTCGTATTTTGTCACGCGAAGTAATCTACATAACGTTTGCAAATGACTTACACATTTTGCTACGCGTGGCAAATAACAAGATACACATTTTACTAAAACTGACAAAAAAAAAAAAAAAAAAAAAACGAAATACACATTTTGTTCGCAACAACATCGGTATGCTTTTTATTGATGAATTTGTTTTCCAATTTAAGTTTAAAATGAGGTTTTGCGGTAATTTGACTCAATGTTGTAAAACTAGGGGTAAAAAAAGCACCTAATTTTAATGAAAAAGAAAAGAATTGCCTAAATTGTACTTTCAAATTTCTATGCTTGATATTAGAGTTAATAATTTTATGTGATGGTTATCGATCCATTGATTTTTATCTTAAATAGGGAACTTCAGTATTTAATTCTATATTTATATATTAAATTAAAAGGAGGGGAAATTTTATAGACAAGTATGTACATCTCTGGCCAAAAGTTTAAGAACGGGGCAGCAGTAACCGCAGCGTTTTCAAAGATAACACAGTGTGGTTGTGGGTTGCCTATACAAATCGTTCTCAAACTTTTGGCCAGAGCTGTACAATACTAGTATTCTTAATCTGTAATGTAACAGGAAAAAATAACACGTTAAGGATTCAGGATTATGTAAACAAAGCGTATGAAACAAGCAATTTTATACTTAAAAAAAGAATTAATGATATATAAAAAAGTGTTTAAATATTTTTTTGAAGAGTTAAACCATTTTATAAAAATGGATTATTTAAAAAACATTTCTTTAATAAGTAAAAAAAAAAAAAAAAAAAACTATTAACATCATGAATTGTGTGTCTACTAATTTAAAATTGTAACTGACTACTGTTAAACAGTTGGATTAATTTCAGAGGTTCTGTAGCCTGATTTCACCCAATAAAAGCCGTTAATTATTACTACTATTATTATTATACTTTAACATAAGGAATGAAGGTTATCGGCAGTGACTAATTCTTAAACATTTCTATAAGCTTAGAACACATATCTCTCATTTAAATATTTCCTGCGTCAGTGCCGTAATTTTCTCAAAAAAAAAATTTTATAATAATAATAATAAACATGGTTGTATAATGTTTAAGAATTGGAAATTAGGAGACCAAAAACTAATTACACACACATCTCACCGATACACTTCATTGTAAAGAAATTACAATTGAAAGTTATATAGAATTATATTGATAAATATTATGTACTGAACTTTACCGAAACATTCAAATATAATAAACAAGATTCATATGTTGAAATGACTTTTACTTTATAGTTTTGGTGTCCCCTAAACTAAAGAACGATATTTTACTCTACCTTAGCCAATTTCAGTCCCTAAAGCAAAGAAGTTTCACTGAGACTTTTGTTAAACACATAACTAAACCTATTTTCTACTTAGGCGGGTTTTCTTTAACTTATCTAAACAAAAATAAAAGTACCATTTTTTTTTTACTTACTTTTATATTTTATTACTTTAATAATATTTAATTGAAAATTATGTATTAATTTAAAATTAAGTGATACTAACCTCTAGTTAGTATTTTTTTTTTTTTTTTTTTTTTTATTATTATTATTTTATTAGATATATTTTTATTAACTCAGGCAGTTCATAGAAACATTTAACATGTTAGAACTAGCATATTGTTCTTGACTTACGTAAATTTAAAGAAAATTAATAATATACAATAAAATAAATAAATAATAAAATACAGAAAAAACAACAACAATGATTTGATAAGCAACAGCACGTGCTTTAATTGCAGTACAATCAAAGTTCTGTAAAAATATCACTATTACTAAAATAAGCAACGTGGGAGTTGTACTATACATTAAAAGTTTAAAACATCAATTTCGTCAATTTTACTATTATTATCAAATATACTATCCAATATGGTAATATTATTTTTGAATTAATCTTTTTAAGGTAATTATTATTTACATTATTTATTACGTATATATTTAAAAATATATATTTTAAAGGTAACGTACGTGTTAAAGTATCAAACAAAAATAATTTCATTAGCTGTTGCATGAATTACACTATTAATAATAAACGTACATCAAAATAATAATAGAAGAAAAATGATATAAACGATTAGAGTGATTGAAAATTCATGAGTGAAAGCCAAGAAATGACTGGCTTTGATGATTTGTTAAAAAAAAAAAAAAAAAAGAAGACAAAGAAAAAAGTGAGTCGATGAATCACTTATGTAATATTGACTAGATAATATACATTAAATTATTTATATAAAAAATATAACAATGAATTTTTTTTTCTTAAACTTACCAAATAATAAATATATAAAAATATTCTACGACTGCTTTATACTTGTATAACTGTCATTGGTATCATTATTCACATACCATAATAAGAATCTATAGGGTGTGTGCACATGACGTCATAATAAATGCACTTCGATGCCATATTTGAGCAACGAATAACATTGCTTTATAGCATAGGACAAACGTGGGTTTTCGTTATTTTCTTTGGAAAAAACATGTGTGTTTTTTGTCATTATTATTTTTCTCGCATACTTTAAAACCTAATTCAACTTGATAAATGAATCAATGCCCTCAAAAAAATTTTTAAACTTGCAAAATGTGTCATTTTCCCATACCGGCCCATGTTATGCGGCCTCATGTTGGCGTTGACTTTAACATGAATGCAACCACCCTATTAAAAAAAAAAAAAAAAAAATATATATATATATATATAGTTACTTCTTATTACTATTTCTTTTTATATTATTATTATTATTATTATTTGTAAATAGTAAGTAAATATACACTTTTATAGGTTAAATCGTACAATATACATTTTTTTTTCTATAATATAAACTTTGTAAGGTAAAGTAAAATGTATAATATAGGAAATATAGAGTAATATGAATGTTGCGTTATTGCGTATTGAAAGTTCAATATATTCATCACTTGATGGTTTGCTCAGTACACTCAAAATACCTATGTATAATATACATATATATACAGTACACGTAACAATATAGCAATAAAGTTTGCCTCTTGAGGTTTTCAAATCACATACATTCGAGTAGAAATCAACCTTTTGTCAATACAATATGTTATACGTATAGTGAGGGGTGAATTACCATTTCAATATGTTCATAACTCTGGAACTAAAATATGAGAATGCAAATCGATGTAGATATGTTGTATTTTTATTGCAACTTCTTTTTTACTTTATATGTATTGGTATAACGTACTGTATATAAAAATATATAATATCTGGCAAACTGAACCGTCGTGTATTATAAAATTAACACGAATTAAAAATGTTACTTAAAATGTGAAACGTATGCAAAAACCATAAAATAATCTTAAGTTATTCTACTTCAAAGACAACATGTAATTAATTGGAAAATTTGAATTTTAGTGCCAACTTTTAAGTCAAATTAGATTTTTTTTATTTTTATTTATTTTTATTTTTATTTTTTAGAAACATTAATGTTGTTTGTAATCCCTGTTCTCTTGCACCAAAAAATACGCATTCCATTTGATTAACCATAGCCGATCGTCATTTTAGGGGCAAAGAACAGGGTCTACGAACAGCATTAATATACACCTTTTTTCGGAACAAAAGCTATTTTGCTAAATTTATTTAATTTTATTTGAAAATTGTAGTATATTGAATAATTACACGTTCTTTCATATATATAAAAAAAAAAAAAAATGAATTCCATTTGGTGGAGTTTTGCGTCAACTAAAATTTCCATCTGATTGCATTGTATGGCCATAAGCCTATAGGAATTCAATTTTTTTATGAAAGATAATTTACGTAGAAAGAGTTATTGTGAAAATAAAGTTTCTCTTTTGACTATTTCCTCTCCAAGTCGCTAACTCTCATCGTTAATTAATATTTTTTTAAGTGTTTCATAATGTAATATTATAATGAGTATGCTGTTTTGTTATTTTATATATATTTTTTTTATATAAAATTTCTTATTGTAAGAAAGTATTATTAAAGTTATAATATAATTAAAATGACCTAAATATTTTAGCTTTGAATAATATCATATATTCAAATTTACTGCAAGTTTTCCCTTACACGTAATAAAGTATTTTAAGATGTATATAAAATAAAAATTTCTAGTGCTTATGTGAACACAATGCAGTCAATAATCAAGATTACGTTCACAGTGCATTTTGCTTCCCTATATTAACTTCATATAATATCTTTTGTTTCATTCAGTATTATATTTTCTATTGTTAAAATCACCCCTTCTTTTCTTTCTAATATTACGTATTGTATTTGTTTTTATACCTGGGCATATGCGTGTGCAAATATTGCGTACGTATTATCATGGAATCTCGTTTTGCTTCTTTGTTTTATATATGGTAGGTACACCAACTTTCGGCAGCTCCCCCACAATTCGGCAATACAGTATTATATATTTTATATATATATATACATATATATATATATATATATATATATATATATATATATATATATATATATATATATATATATATATATATATATATATATATATATATATATATATATTTGTGTGTGGAAAAACAAGCTACATCTGAGATTAGAGAAAATTTGAGGAGGTGGGGGAGATAAATCTTTCTGTTAAAAAAAAATCAGCTCTTGGAATTGCATATCCTTGGGAGTACAAAAAGAAAAATGTTAAAATAGGGTGCCGAAAATTATAAAGGTGCGGAAAACTGGTTCCTTTACCATACTTATATTGAAATATAAAGGTCTAAAATTCTAGATGACGATATTTATTTAATATTTGTGTTGAACCCACTAAAAGAAAAAGAAAAATATAATGATAGTAAGAAAAAAAAAATAACGGGTGTTCAGATTTATGTTTTTTGGAACCCTGAAATTAACTTTATTATTAACTTTCTTGAAGCTGCTTTTCCAATAAAAATCTGTTGCTCCATAACTTGATATTCTCTATGATATTAAAAAATATGTAAGAGGGAGCGGGAAGTTAATATAACTGTTTTAAAATTATAAAAAATAAATAAGTAAATAAAATACATATCGACGATTAATAAAATAAATATATCCTAGAAATTGTAATTGGTATCACAATTATTCATAGGATTTTAACTTAATAACACGTGCTAATGTTAAAACTTAAGATTTTTTTTTAAATTAAAAAATAAACTTTTTAAAGATTGTAAAGAAAATATTACAAAATAATAACTAATAATGACTAATGATTACAAAAATATATAATTTTATTTTTAATTATTATTTATTTAATTTATTCGGGTTTATGTAAGATACTTTTTAGAAGCTAAAAGCTCAATAAATTATAAATGCGAATTTAAATTAAAATATAATACAAGATTCAATTTCTTAGTTGCAACGAATCTTACACATAATTGAAAATATCGTTCAAGTCAAGCATATCCAACTTGGACTCAAAATTGGTATTGCAACTGTTAAGAGTTATTCAAGTTTTTTTTTTTTTTTATTATATCATGTATATTAATTAATGCTGTAATTTATTTTTATAAGATGTAATATTTTTTCAAATATTTATAGTAGTATAAGAGTAATAATCATAAATGAATAAGAACAATAGGGTGTATGCGCATAACGTCATACTGACTGCGCTTCGACTCCATACTGGAGAAATAAATGCTCAGCATAAGACAAACGTAGTTTTTGCACGGTTTTTTTCTTACATACTTGAAAATATAATTCAACCTGTTAACAGTATCAAGATCAAGGCTCTCAAAAATGTTACGAAATATTTTTACACTAGCAAAATGTGTCATTTTCCTATATCTACCCATGTTATTTAGTGCTCATATATGGCGTTGACTTTTTTATATGAACGCAACCAACTTCGATATTATATATTTTTATTTCTTCATTTTTTTTTTTTTTTTTTTTTTTTTTTTTTGCCTCAAATTCATTTGTTAAAAGTTTAGAAAGTATATTTCAGTTACATGATCTTTTCAAGTTCAAGTATAGCGAACAAAGACATGAATAAAGTTTTCACTGAATCTGCTGTTCTCTAAAACTCAAACATAAAATCTTACAACACACAAAACTATTTGTTCTTTCTTACTAACAATTTCTTTTTTTACAAAAACTTATCTTTTAAAAGGATTGAAACTTTGAATTTATTAAAATGTTTTAAACGTTATTAGTTATTATATAAAATTGTTTTATGAAACTTAATATAAATTATGTTTCCACCCCGATAATTTTTTTTCTCATAATGTTTAATTTATAAGAATTAAGGATCATTTAAAATAATAATCATCAGCATAGCTTCTTACCGGTGAACTTTTTTTTTCTTTATGAGCGTGGTACAGTACATACACTTGTGATAATTATTTTAACAATCCAAATCAGCACGTGTTTTTCTGATTATAAGAATAACACTAATCAAAATTTAAATGATACATGAATGGACATGCAAAAGTTTAAAAGTCTACATGGAAAGAGTAAAATTACATAATTTATGTTGAATCTATGTCATAATAGCATAAATATTCCTATATGTAATAATTATAATATATAGACCGGTTGCCCTCATATTTAAGAGCCGCCATTTTGTTGGTCAGAAATACATAGGCCAGCATAGGAAAAACGTCATTTTTATTATTTTAATAGCAAAAAAAAAAGCTTCAAACCTCAATCAAAGCCTTATTTCTAGCTTCTTATAAACTCGAAGAATATTTGAAAAATTCTGTTGAGTTAAAATAAACATTTTTTATGTGAAAAATACGGAGAAATGATGTTTTCCCTATGCTTGACAATGCATTAGGCACCACAAACATGTCGACAAAGGGCAAGGATGTGCAAGGGGTCTATATGTTATAATAATAGCTAATAGCATAATAGTTGTTATACAACATAATATTCATGCTTTACATCATAGTTATTATGTTGTATTGGAAGCTAAAATAATTATTACGTATTTATTTTTATACGTGTAATTAATCTCATTTCTATGTTCTTCTATGTTCTTTTAATGGACTATACTTACAATGATGTCCATGAACGAACTATTTAAAATAAATTTTAATATTCTTAATGCATTTCTTATAGAATAATCGTTTTCCCTTACACGTTGCAACAATTAAAAACATTTCATCGCAAAAGTTTTCCATTGAGATGTTTTCTCAAAAAAAAAAAAAAAAAAAAAAAAAAAAGTTCTGCATATTTAAAGGATAAGAAATTATCAGTCTCCCACTATTTTACAATGCGCTTTTGATGGGTTACACATTACAACTGATAAGAAGTTATAAAGTAACTGTCATAGAACATAACAACATACTAATAAAAAGGGTGTAAAAATTATGAAAAAGTCGATACCATAATGGAGCTTATCGGTTTAGTGCGTGGGGAGACGCGGGGAAAGCTAAGGGTCCCCTAATTTAACATTACACTTATGAGGAAAAACACTCTTTTTTTTTTTTTTTTTTTTTTTTTGCAATTTTTTTTGCAATTTTTTTTTGCAATTTTTTTTTTTTTTTTTTTGCAATTTTTGAGAAAACTACTCCACTGATTTCGGAGAAATTTAAATGAGAAATACTAGACATGCTTTTACGTGTTTTAAGCCATAGAAATTTTTTAACAATTTTTTAAACCGATAACCTACGTATTCTATGCTATATGCTAATATACTTTTTCTTGTGTTGTTAATTCTATAGTCTCAGTTATTCGTCATAAAACTGTCCTAAAATGCATT
Source organism: Ecdyonurus torrentis (assembly GCA_949318235.1). Taxonomy (NCBI): domain Eukaryota; kingdom Metazoa; phylum Arthropoda; class Insecta; order Ephemeroptera; family Heptageniidae; genus Ecdyonurus; species Ecdyonurus torrentis. Next base: position 14,237,790 of record OX439136.1, read on the forward strand.
ACATTTAAAAATATATATATCAATATTTCAATTTAGAAATCAGTATAAAATTTAAATATCATTTGAAAGTCATATAATGTAACAAAAATTAAAATTAAACAATAAAATTTAAAAATATAACCTAATAAAAGTTTTTAAATACTTAATTATTATTAAAAAAAAAATTATTGTAATAAATAATAGAGTTCAATAATAAGAATGATATTTTCCTGTATTGTATAGAGTATATTATTTTTTATTTTTTTCCCACTCAATACATATACGTATATAATAATAGAGAACGAGTTATACAGAAAGTGAGTGCAAAGCAATGTTTCAAGCTCGTTCGACTGTATTTTATATGTATCCACCAACACCACACAATGCATGGGATTTAATGGATTGGCGAACACAAACACTGAAAACAGCACGCGCTATCAAATATACTTAACTTTTAATAAAAATCACAAAACAATAAAGATCAAAATCATATGTTTTTATTATATAAAAATAAACTTTATTATCATTGTAATTGTATTTTATTATATTTATATTATTTTTTTTTTCTTTAGTGGAGCAAAAATCCGTTAGAAAAACCTCTCCAACACGTTTCACAATACAATTTTATAGCAGTATGAGTGTGAAAGAAAGAGGCAGAAAAATAAAAGAGAGGAAAAAATAAAACAATAAAATAAAATGTATCAAAATAATAATAAACTTTTTTTGTTTTGCAAAAAGTTTGTGTGAAAATAAAAAAGTTTTTTTTTCCTGCTCTTGTTAAAAGATTTTTATCTTAATTTATTGTTTATTTACATTGATCGTTATTTAAGAGAGAGAGAGAGAGAGAGAGAGAGAGAGAGAGAGAGAGAGAGAGATTAACCTACCATGCATGTGTACACATGTTTTTTCATTTTCCAGTTCTTTGTTTTTTACAAATATAAAAAAAAGGTTAAACTGATTTTTTTATTAACGCTGAATATAAGCCATAGTTAGCAAAAATAATACGATTAAATCTTTTTGTTTTTCAGATAAAACTAAAAATACATCGTGCACAAGCTTATTGTATGTTTATACACTGATATATTGACCGTGCGTTTATAAAATATCTTTTCAAATGAAAGAAGAAAATAAAAAAGTTTATAAATGCTATTATTTTATATCAGCGCATTTTAGTATTTATAACAACTTTTGTTTAGATGTTGGAAAGTGTGTAAGTTTTTATTCAATAATTCGTATTACTGTGTGTAAATCAGGTTCAAAGTTAAAGCCATAGACCACATAAAACAACATGTGTTTTTTAATGAATAGACATGAAATGGGATCTTCATAACTGATTACAATTTTTACCAGAATGTTAATGAAGCCCCACGAGAGAGCGTGAAAAAAACTGTAAAGTATGCAATTTGCGTGAAAACTCATGTTTATGACGTCAGAAACATGCAAAAATGAGTATGAAAATGTTGTGCGGGTTGCATAAATTGAATTTTCTGATCACTGCTACGGAGCTACTGTTGGGTTTTGAGACAAAGTAAAGTTATTTATGTAAATCCCATCAAGTGTTTTGTGATATAAATGCTTATGTTTTTCTCTGGTCTATTCCTTTAATTTATTGTAAATTAAAAATATAAAGAATAAATAATAAAATAATAATCAAATTTTCTAAGAGATGTATAGTGTTATAAATTACAAACAAATATATATAAAATAATATAATTTACACAAATTAAAAAATAATAGTAATATTAAATATTTTTAAATTTTTTCTAATAATATATATTAAATTTTTTTATATAAAAAAGTATTTAAAAATTATTAAAAAGCTGTATGAAAATAATTAATAGAGCAATACGCTTATTCCATATGAACTATTCTTTTAATTAACATTTATCAGTGTTTATTTATATTGAATGTTTGAAATCTTTTACTAGCAATCTGTTGTGTTGTGACCAACTAATATCTCACAAACTAGACGGTCACGAATAATAATACTAACATTACTAACACAAGGTACAGAAAAAAAGATTCTTAGTTTAGCTACGTCAAACATATAAAAACACTTAAAACACGATCAAATATTTAAGTTAAATATAACATGTATATGTGGAAATTTAAATTTTAGTCAAATTAGATTTTTCTTTTTTTTTTTAATTAAATATATTATTAAAACTTTACAGTCCAAAAAAAACAACATATTTTACTCGATTTTATTTAAAAATTATAGTGTTTGTTTCGTTGGAAATAAATAATCAAAAAAAATTACTGTGAAACTATTTTTTTTTTTAACGATTTCCGGTCCAAGTAAGTCACCTTCTACGTTAAATTAAAACAACAGAAAACGGATATTTCAAGTTTAACATGCATAAATTCTTATTGTATCAAATATATTTTATTCATGTTTTTAAGTTTCGTCAGTTATTTCATAAAGAGAAAGGTAGAGGGGAAAAAAAAAGAAGTTTATTACATAACAAACGTTATAAAGTAAATGTAATATTCTGTGTCACTATTGATTACATGTATCAATATTAGGGATATAATGCTGTCAGTTTGAGTTATTTTTTTTATTACAATATTATTTACATGTCTATAAAATCTTATTATGTATGATATTTTGATCACTATACATACAAATTAAGAGATGGCTGTATTGTATAATTTTCTCTATTATACTCAGAATATTTAATTAATGCTTTATATAAAATGTCAATTTTATCACAATTTTTTTTGAAAGTATAGACAGCTTGTACGGCGAAAATAATATGATTATAAAATTTGTTGCTCAGCTATTAAAAATATAATATATTTTTTTTTTTAGTTAATTTTTTTTTCTCTGAGATATTATGAGTTATATTATATCTAGCACAAAATTAGTTCTTAACTTGTTTATTTAGTTTTAAAATTTATTATACTTTTTTTTTCTTCTTCATCGCAACGTATTAAATATTTTATTGATGAAATGTTTTTATGGCTATAAAAATTGACCCCCACTTTTTTATTTTATTATATTATTATTATTATTATTTTTTTTTGAAACACAAAAGTTTGCTTCTGTTTACCATTCTAATGGTTAATAATATAACAAAAAAAAAAAAGAATAATTAAAAAAGAATCCATCATATGAAGAAATAAAGAAAATAGTTTGTGACATCAAAATTTCAAAAATCTTTATTCAAATAATTTAAACATCATTTGAAGTGTATTGCTCTGGGCATACTTATAAAAATTAATATTTCATTGTAAACAAACCTTTCATTACAGTAATTGGTTGTAAGTGTAATATGTTATTTGGTTCTTAAACCCAAAATTACAAAAGGCGTGTAGAATACCTCGAACAAAAAAGTTGCGTAATATCCTAACAAGCCTGAATATCAACGGATCAACGCTGATTTGGCCGAAGTCATTGATTTCTTATTTTCCATTCACAAAAAGCCACTGGCGGTTAATGACGTCACAGCTTGCTTGTTTTACACGCGCGTAAACTGGTCGAGCTGTGACGTCAGTGACCGCCAGTAGCATTTTGTAAATGAAAAATAAATTAGAAATCAATGACTCCGGCCAAATCGACGTTGATTTTCAGGTTTGTAAGGATATTACAAAACTTTTTGGTTCAAGGTGTTCTACGCGTAAAGAATTTTTAATCAGCTATTTTAGTTTTAGACCAACATCTATTTGGTCAACAGTAATTCTATATACTGTATAGTTTTGCTTTTACTCTTAATTTGGAGATATTTAAATTATATTTTTATCTTCTTCAGTCCCCGACTTTTAAAAAAATTATTGTAATGTCGTATATTTTAACCACGTTTTTGTGCGGCTCTCCAAATGACAAAAATATATCTCTTTTGTCAAAAAGGTTGAATTATTTTAGCGAACCCCCTAACCACTCTATATTCAACTCAAAAAACCTCAGTCGATTTAAATCGGGCATGCTTAAAGTATCGCCCATTGTCACATTTGAGGAGAAGGGGGGCGGCTGGGCGATACCGTAAAAGGTCGAACGGCAGGTAACTCAGGTTTTTTGAGTTGAACATAGAATGCTCAAAATAGTGTTAAAAATCGCGTAAATTCAGGTGCGTTTTCTGGATCAATTTTTGTATTTTTATCTTCATTTTTATTTTTTCATTTTTTTTTTATTTCAGAACTACCTGGTGTCTACTGTATTGTATACTGGGACTGAAGATGATATCTCTTCCGTCCTAAAAATGTATGGCTTCAATTTTAGTTACGATAAAATCTTGATATCTATAAAGAAGAGGGTTTCCTATAGAATTTACTCAGTTGGTTGTTTATTTTAAGAAATTATGTAGGTGGTATATGAATTTCATTATAATGATAACAAAGAACGTTAATTTAGATATTTTCCTGTCTTTTACATTGATGTAATATAAGATGAAAAAGTTATTTATAGGAATATATTAATGAGAACGAAATAAAATTAATAAATGTTAAAAGTGAACTTATTTTTAGTTTTTATAGAAATTGAAATTAAAATATGGAAAGAAAATAATAGTAATGAACAGTGAGTTTTAATTAATATATAATAATATTTAATTTATATATATATGTTGGCAACCATTGCCGAATTCGCTCATTGGCCGAAATAAGTGACCACGTCGCGGCGTGGCAATGCATTTTTGCCAAGATCCGAAATGCATCGTAATTTTGACCACGTTGCGGAGTGGTTTTTAACAAATGCCAAATTTTTGGCAAATACATTTTAGCCAGTTCGTGGAGTGGTTTTTGATAATTGCCACGCTGCAGCGTGGTCAAAATGTTTAATACGCAGGTTACGATATTCGGTATAAGTATAAATAATATCATATATATTTTGTTATTATTATAACACATCATTTTATATTATGGTTTTCAGTTAATTAATATATTTATAAATTTATAAAAATGATTTCTTATTAAATTTGACAAAAAATTTTGTCTATGGTCAACATTACGATGCACAAGTGCTGAATTTCGGATCTTGGCAAAATTGCATTGCCACGCTGCGACGTGGTCGCCTATTTCGGCCAATGAGCGAATTCGGCAATGGTTGCCAACATATATATATATATATATATATATATATATATATATATATATATATATATATATATATATATATATATATATAGAGAGAGAGAGAGAGAGAGAGAGAGAGAGAGAAATTGAGGTTCTTTCATTGGCGTTAACGTTGATGTGTTGCCTAAAGAGAAAAAAAATTGTAATGCACAAAATAAGAGTAAAGATACCACTTAATTTTATATTTTGTAGGAAGAAACAATAAAATGGGACAAATTGAAACGTTTCAGTAAAGACACTACTACACTATATTATTTATTTTGTTTTAAAACTTTTTATATTTTATAGAGTCAAGGCTCAAGGCATAATAACCTTATAGTCTGATTTGTTAGAACTCTTCTTATTACCCTACAAAAAAAAAAAAAAGGATAATTATGCTAAAAAAAATGTTATTTTTTATGAAACAATTTTATTATTATTTATAAAAGTATAGGACGATGCTTACCCGTCGAAATGAACTACACTTTACAAATTTTGTTCTAAACGACCGATCTACATGCACTTTACAAATTCCAAGTTCTCCCATATAGTACTTCTGTTAAAATGCATAGAAGTGCCATACGCAGATCGTTCATTTTGAGTCAAATTTGTAAAGTGTAGTTCGTTCATTTCGACGACAGGTAAACATCGAGGAGTGTGTATTCATATTTAAGTCAACGTCATGTCGGATCACTCAATAACATGCTCTGGTATTGAAAAATAACTCATTTTGCCAGTTTAAAATTACAAGCAATATTTTTTTGAGAGCATTGATGCTGTTAAATAGGTAGAATTAGTATCTCAAGTGTGTAGGAAAAATAATAACGAAAAATTAACAGATTTCGCAAAGAAAATATACAGATAAAAAATAATGCCTCATGCTGAGCAATGTTGTTCGTTGATCCACTATGACGTCAAAGCGCATTCAGTATGGCGTCATGGGGAAACATCTTTATTGATACACCATCCTTTTATCCTATATAGGAAGCTTTTTTAATTTACAAGCCCATAATTTTGAATTACTGTTTTTAGTTTGCTTCGTCTTTACAATGCTGGATATTGATGTGCATAATTTTTTATATTGTTTACATGTATCCGCTCACACTTCCAGTTTTCGACATCTTGAATCATTTTCAAACACAAAATAATTCAATGACTTTCTTTGACATTTAATCAACCTATACATATCGTATAATATAATCTCTCTAACTTTTTTTTTTTAATTTTATTTTTTACTTTTATAAAAATTTTTTTAATAAAAATTGAAAGGCTTCATATGGCTTTCATTAAAAGAGAACCTTGGAGTATAGAAATCCATTCACAGTTATTTCTAAATCTTTTTATCTTATACCATACAATTAAACATCAATCAGAAGTTTTCCTATTTTAAGCTTCAATTGAAACCTTATATATTATACAAAAATACTTATTCATTCTATTCGATATAATGAATAAGAAGAACTGCAAAAGTATATCAATTAAAGGGATATATTTATAGGTTTTTTTTTCTTTTGAAAAATCTTATCAGAAATCACTTTATCAAAAGAAAGTTTGTCTTACCGTATATTATATATTTTTTAACCTTATGTGAGTGTATAAGCTTCAATAAAGGATGTATGATTTATATGGTATAGAAAAGTTTGACTTTCTTAAGAACGGAAGTTGAATCATACCGGATGTGACGTTGCGGTCATCAGAAAATGAAGTATACTATATCAAAATATTTCGGTATATTGGCAAGTACACATTGGAGGGAAGTTGTATATAATTGTATTTATTATTTTTTTTTTCAATGGTTTAGCTCTTATTATTTTTAAGAATGATTCAACTTTAAGGGTTGTATTTTAGATGGCTTGTATTGTATCTCAAAATATAAAAATAAAACTTCGAAATTGTATGATGCCATTTGAAATTAAATAGTAGCAACTATCTATGATAAAATTTTCAGCACCCGTGCCCGTGACCATCAGTTACGAGTGTAAATAATAATTGAACTTAACATAAACTCCTATAGGACTAAAACTTAAAAATCAAATCATAACTTAAAAGTCTAGCAAGGTGACCCTCCGAATTTTCTACATTTTTAAAGATTCTTCACCCAGTTCATCCTAATGTATCACTGTTAATTAAAAAAAAAAAAAAAAAAAAAAAAAAAAAAAAAAAAAAAAAAAAACTTTACAACCTTTTATTTAAATTCCGCAGTAGCTGATTTCCCGTCTTAATATTATACGTAATAAAACTAATAAAAAAAAAATGCCAACATTGACATAAATGGCATTATTATTATGACATTATTTCTTAATATCACTTAGGAGAATATTACTGTGCAACGTAAATAATAATCCAGTCAGTTTAATTTTGATGTGCTGATACTGCTGATCAGTAAATTAAGAAAATTTCTCACATAAATTGTATACTAATAATGATTCAAAAAAATAAAATTAACAACAAAAAGAAGAGCCAACAAACTGTGTTTAAAATTTATATTTTTCACTAACTTACGCATATCTAGTATTATGATAATATGCTACATCTAACTTACTACATGATTCTAATTATATTTTTTCAATTTTTTTTTTTATTTTTTTTTATTACAATATAATGTATTTGTCTTTTATTCTTATGCAGTGGGCAACGTACAGTTTGCCATGGATACACTAAATAATCATAAATGTCAAGGTAAACCTTGCATAAATGTAAAGTATAATATTAAACTTTAACTGCATGATTTTTTTGCCCTATATTTAAAAGAATAGATCAGAGAAAAACATAAGCGTTTATATCACAAAACACTTGATGGGATTTACATATAACATTAGTTTGTCTCAAAAGCTCCATAGCAGTGATCAGAAAATTCAATTTATGCAACCCGCACAACATTTTCATACTAATTTTTGCATGTTTCTGACGTCATAAACATGAATTTTCACGTAAATTGCATACTTTACAGTTTTTTCACGCTCTCTCGTGGGGCTACATTAACATTCTGGTAAAAATTGTCATCAGTTTTGAAGATCCCATTTCGTATTTAAAAAGCACATGCTGTTTTATGTGGTCTATGGCTTTACATATACGACAGTTTTGCGATGTGAGGGTTTATTCACATTCTAATAGTTTTACTTTAACAAGAGTGACGCAAGAGACCGAGAGAGAGAGAGAGAGAGAGAGAGAGAGAGAGAGAGAGAAATAAAGTTGATAAAAGTTGATAAACAGATGAATTGACAGACAACTTTTTTAGATTGTATAAAAAAGAACCTACTACTTGACCAAACAAAAGAACGATAAGAAGAAACTCGACGACAACTTGATGGATTAGTTGTTTATTGATTGATTGATTGATCGTATTTGCTTTTATATATTTTTTTTTATATTATAACAAAATGTACTGAACATTTTTATTTGAAAAACATTTTCCATTATTTTGATCAAAACTTTTCCTTATATTCAAAGTTAATATTATTAAAAAGTTTTACAAATTTAATATGATGAAATATTGAAAGAAAAAAGGATTATAAGTGTAACTTTTTTATTTTAAATAGTTATTTTATTAGTTAATGACTTGTTAATAATAAATTTGCTGGATGAAAAAAAAAAAAAAAAAAAAAAAAAAAAACTAAGCATTGTATTGGAAATACCTTTTTAACATAATTTTAATCATAAATATTAATACTTTGAGATTTGAATCTCTTTAATTTAATAGTAGTTTTATTCTGAGGGTTATACTGTAGTTATATTTTATATGGTTTGTAAATTTAAACTTTATGATGCCATTTGAATTTCAATAGTATAACAGCTACCTATAGGATAACTATTTATCATATAATATGATAAAATTTTCAGGATCCGTGACTATCAGATAAATGAGAAAATAATTCTTGAAACTAACAATGGCTCTTACAGGATGTAATACTTCAGTAAAAAATTAATTTAAAATGTAATATGGTGAACCCCAATTTTTTTTTACATTTTTGAAGACAAATTATTCTAATGTATCCTTTGACAAAATTTCAGATTTTTCTTTTTTCAATTTTTTAGTTGATTTCTCTCTCTCTCTCTCTCTCTCTCTCTCTCTTAAATTGCCATTTCTATTAATTATTTTTTATTGAAACTGTATTTTTATTGAAAGTCATTAATAAATAAATAAATAAAATATAATAAATAAGACCATCTTGTACTACATAATGCTTAAAGTACAATATGCTTAACTTGTGAATAAAATAATACCCAAAAAAATGTAATGAAAAGTAATATCATTGATAATAATAAAGTGGGTACAAAAATGTCACGTTACTAATCGATTCAATATATATTTATCTTTTAAACAAGTTAATATTATAAACTCTTTATATAAAGTTTATTTTACAAAGTTTAACAATACAGAATTTTATAATCCTGATTTACAAATTGATGAGAAAAAAGATAAAAGTAATCATTTTAGTGGAATTATTGTGTTATATATATAATATCAAAATATGAACTTTCTGTATATATAGTTAAGTTTTGCGCCTCTTTGATTTTGCGTTAGATGAGAAGAAGATGATAAGAGTTTGTATGTAAAGTTTGGAGAGAACAGGAGAGAGAGAGAGAGAGAGAGAGAGAGAGAGATCAGAGAGAGAACTTCACTTTCCTTGGTATACCAGATTTCATACCCATGTTATGAAACCTCCTCTCAACTCTCTCTCTCTCTCTCTCTCTCTCTCTCTCTCTCTCTCTCTCTCTCTCTCTCTCTCTCTCTCTCTCTCTCTCTCTCTCTCAAAAGTAACTACTTTACTTACTTCAGTTTTGCTTTCTCTGCTCTTATATATATATAATACTCCCTCTATATAACTTCATACTCACAAGACAAGACTTACTTTACTTTTTCTCTGACTTCATTCTATCTATGTCTGCTATATTATAATATATATATATATATATATATATATATATATATATATATATATATATATATATATATATATATATATATATATATATATATATATATATATATATATATATACATTTTCTTTTGAAGTTCAAAATCTTACACTTTACTTTACTTTGCTCCAATTCACATTTTTAAGTTGCGCTTGGTAAAAAAAAAAAAAAAAATAATAATAATCTAAAATGTCTCTTGAAATGTTATTTTTTTCTTTATTAACATACGGTTTTATAAATATTTAATCCATAGGTTTACAAATATATAGCACATATTTTCTATAAAAACTCTGTAAACCTCCATAATATTTATAACGTAGTATTTTGATCATTTTTTGTTTTTCATATTATTTTTTCTCTGTTTAATTAAAATTACGAAATTAGAAATTTCACCAGCTTGCCATAAGGGGTGAGTGGCAATTACTTTTGGACTACTTTAATTTTGCGGTCGGGCATCCTATTTTGTTTATCAATTTATAATTATTATATTAAAGCCATAGACCACATAAAATAACATGTGCCTTTTAATTAATAAACACGAAATGGGATCTTCAAAACTGATGACAATTTTTACCAGAATGTTAATGTAGCCCCACTGTAGCCCCATGAGAGAGCGTAAAATAGCTGTAAAGTATGCAATTTGCGTGAAAATTCATGTTTATGACGTCAGAAACATGTAAAAATTAGTATGAAAATGTTGTGCGGGTTGCATAAATCGAATTTTCTAATCACTGCTACGGGGCTACTGTTGAGTTTGGAGACAAACTCATGTTATTTATGTAAAATCCCATCAAGTGTTTTGTGATATAAATGCTTATGTTTTTCTCTGTTCTATTCCTTTAATGAAACATTTTCTGAACATGGAATAATACAATTTGAATTGAAAACTTCAATAATTTTCAATATAAAGTATATAGCTTACCAATAGATGCTGTATATAAAATATCAAGTAATTGCGATTGAATTGTAGGTTGGTTGTAATTTAACTGGCACTCCATTTGCAGATTGTTACTTCACTTGTTAATTAATTGTTCTTCTCTTTAAATTACATTCAGTTTTAGCATAGTATATTATATAAAATTTATAGTATGCTATAGTTTTAATGACAAAATTAAAAAGCATTAAAAGTAAAGTAAAAAAAAAAAAAAAAAAAAAAAAAAAAAAAATCCATTTAACATTTTAATGGATACAAAAAATTACAATGGCAATGAATAAATTTAAAATTGATATATTTTGGCCTATTTAACTCTTAGGTTTGAATAAGTCTCTCTCTCCTCTCTCTCTCTCCCTCTCTCTCTCTCTCTCTCTCTCTCTCTCTCTCTCTCTCTCCTCTCTCTCTCTCTCCCTCTCTCTCTCTCTCTCTCTCTCTCTCTCTCTCTCTCTCTCTCTCTCTCTCTCTCTCTCTCTCTCTCTCTCTCTCTCTCTCTCTCTCTCTCTCTCTCTCTCTCTCTCTCTCTCTCTCTCTCTCTCTCTCTCTCTCTCTCTCTGTACATAATATCATATACACACATACATAAAATACAGATAGACATTATATGCAAATACTTCAGCAATTTATATACGCCTTAATATTTCTTTTTATGCATACATCATATATATATACAGTACATCATAAATAATACATCATTTTAATTAAATTACCATTTCTATTATTTTATTCCTCCTTTACCACTTCTTCTATTCTCTATAAATATTAAGTTATACAAAAGTGATGAATACTATACAAATATTTTAAACACAAATCAACTTTGTAATTATTATAAAAGATAACTATACCAATATGAAGGTTATCGTAAAGTTTGTCTATTATTACTCATTTAAATATTTCCTCGGTGCAAAAGTATTCTTAATATATATATATATATATATATATATATATATATATATATATATATATATATATATATATATATATATATATATATATATATATATATATATATATATATATATATATATATATATATATATATATATATATATATATATATATATATATATATATAATATTGACATAATCTAAACCTGATTGCGATGAACAGTGATTGAAACGGAGAGTGTGATGAGAAGAAGTGAATTCTCTCTCTCTCTCTCGCTCTTCAGATATTTATGATTAAAAATAACACTTGAGTAAAGCAATACCAAATCAAAAAAAAAAAAAAAAAAAAAAAAAAAAACGATATATTGAGAATCATTTTTAAAAAAAAAAACACTTGTAAATACTTCTTTTTATATACATTTAAAGCAACGTGAAAACAGGAAATTAAAATAGCATTCATCAGATACGTTAGCAGAATCAATAATTGTGTTGTAAATTTTCCTAAGAAAATCCAATATATTTCGTATTAAATATCATTAATGATTATTTACTGAGTTTTTTTTTTTTTTTTTTTTACTTTTATTTTGCATTTAACTTTTTTTATGTGTTCTTTTGTTTGTATGAATTAAATTAGATTTTTTTTTATTTGCTGACTCAACAATCATTGAAACATAAACTGATTTTTAAATTCTTTTAAAAAAACAAAAATAATATGTCTGTGTATTAAAGTATTATTTGCTTAGTATTCTAATAAATAAAATTTTACACACAAACAAATTTAAATAAATAATTTATTTTGGCAAAATATATATATATATATATATATATATATATATATATATATATATATATATATATATATATATATATATATATATATATATATATATATATATATTATATATATATAAACTAATAAAATTTTAGAGCAAAGCTGAATGAATGTAAATAAAAACATATAGATTAGCAGAATTTGAGGAATGGGAGATGGTTAATGATTAATGAGTTAGACTGGCAGGTAGAAAAAAAATTCTAATTCAGGGCAAAAAATGTCTAGAGCATTAATTAATTAAGTTTATTGTATTATTAGTTTTAATTATCGGTCAGCTGCTAGTATTTCTCATATTATATGTAGAGATATATATTATATTGCATTTAATTAAGACGACATGAGCATTGATATGTGAACCAACGGAGAAACTTGAATATTACATTTTTACATATTTTAAGATCATAAAAAAAAATTTACGAAAATTCTCAACCGTTAAGAAAGCAATGTATAAACGATGAAAGTTTACTCATTAAAACTTATATATAAAAGCAATTATATACTTAAATTTTACATTAAAACATCAAATAACTAATACTAGTACTTTATTTTCTAACAGTCAATACCTTTAATACTTTAATAAATTAATCTTTTAAAGCCTATACTATTATATGACGTATATATAACATGTATCCACACACACATGCAATCTAGTTTCATGATAAACTCTTTAATTCTATATTAAGTCATTATTTCAAAAGATGCTACTATATAGAAGCTTACGCTGTATGTCATGAATACTTAATATGTTAATTTTCAGATGTTAATTACATTATTAAGTGCGTTAAAAAGTTTGAAATAAAACGTGACTTGATATTCAATTTTCTAATTATATTCTTTCTAAAACTAAAACTTAGACATAAAATTATCACATCACGTTTAATAGAAGTCTTTCCAATAATAGTTCTTTATTCCTTATACTTTTATACTTAATAAACAGAATTCTGATTTACGTACATTAAGTTTATAAAAGTACACAATGGGGGGGGGGGGGGAGGGGGACGTAGAAATGAAATAATAATAATTGGGTTTTTATTAAGAGGCCAAAAAAGGTACTTACATGTTACATGGTACTCTGAATATATTTTTTAACAATAATCACTTGTCAGAGTGTTACATAATACTGTCTCAGTTGTTTAAATTAATTTATTTTACAGCAAGAAATTAGCAAACAATTGATGAATTTTTCTTTCAGAGTTTGTCTATTTGAATATTATTATAGATTGCATGGTCATAAGTTGATAACTCATTATAGTTACAGCAACTTATGAACTATTTTATCACAATTTCAGTAAATGGAGGTTATCGGTTAAAAAAATTCTTGATAAATTTCTATGGCTTAAAACACGTAAATGTATGTCTAGTAATTTCCATTAAAAATTTTCCGGGATCAGTAAAATAGTTTTCTAAAAAAAAAAAAAATAAAAAAAATAAAATAAAAAAAAAAAAAAAGGAGAAGAAGAAAAAAGGTATTTTTCCCATAAGCGTAATGTTAAATTAGAAGATCCTTAGCTTTCCCCGCTCGCTAAAGCTCTCCAATTAGAAAGATACAGTTTTTTCAGAAAATCTCATTTCATTATATTTATTTTTTATTTAATCTATAGAATCCCATTAAATGGTTTTTATTTATAAAAGGGTTGAAAAGGAATTCAGCTTGAACTAGACTCAAACCCGGGTGTTTGGATTCCCAGACCACTGCGTTAACCATTACTCCATCGAAACTACTTCCTGTTCAACATTATTCACTGCTTTCGTTTGGTTTTTCATTACTTCCACTAAATTTACATCATACACTTACTTGAGTGGTCCTATGACAACATTTATTTGTTCAGAGTAAATAATTTCTTATATAATTTTAATCACCTGCCGTGCAGTAGAATATAAAAATATTGAGACATATCTTGTTACCTATGCTTTACAACATTATGTGTGATTCAATAAAGTACTCAAATCACCTAAAGGCTATTATAATTCCTAACTATGCTTCGAATCATAGGGTTTTAGGATTCCTTAGACTTTTTTTTTTTTTTTTTTTTTTTTTGGTGACCTAACAATTGACGAATTACAAAAATACATAACATAACAAATTCAAGTCAATATCACTTATTCATAAATTAATATGTATTGTATAATAAATTAATGTTTTAGTATAATATGGGCTAACTACAATTTAAATTGTAACAATGATGTATTAAAAAAAAAAAATCATAAATAGAGTATGTGCATTGTGCACCATGTAATAAAATACAAATTGACGTAATGCATGACTCGTTTAAGGGAGTAGGTTACCGACCTTATATCTAAAAAACTAAACGTGTTTTGGTTCTAATTTTGGTGTCACTTTGTAGTTAAGGGTCACATCTAGTCGTGATAAAAATTTTATAATGTTTGACCGTCCCGAAAAAAAGAAAAAAAAAAACATTTATTTTTAACATTGGGCCTTGTGGGCTTAAAATTTCAAGAAATCATAAAATTTGCACGGTGACCCCCCAAAATTGTTATATAGTTGAAATTGTCTCAAGCTGAAGTATCATTGCAAAATTTCAAAATTTTTTGGACGACGTCGGTCCCCTAATCCCTTAAAATGCTAAAAAAATATATATTCCTTAGTATGTAAAAAAAAAAAAAGAAGAAGAAAAAAAAAATCTATAATCTAATATGTTGCGCAAGTTATTTCTTGTATGTTATTATGCTTATACTGTGTGTACCTACATTGTATTGGACATAATGTCTGTATTTGGAAACTATATAATACAATAAATAAAACCAATAAAAAAATAATCAATAACATTATTCGAAATGAAATGACATTTCTCAGTATTGCGTGATAATTGTTCTTCAATATAATGTCATAGGTATTTTGAGTTTCTTAAAATTTGCAATAATTATTATTTTTATTTCCTACAGATATTTTATCGTGATCTGTTAAGAAAGCTGTTTCCATTTATATTGATATAGGGCTGTAGATTTTTCCAGTGGTTGCTTTGATTAATTTGCGTGTTGACATATCCCATATTCTTTAATTTCAGCATAATAAAATTATTTTTTATAATATTTTTTAAATATTTTAAATAATGTATGTATACAATAGTAACATTATTTGTTATAATATAATATATTCAATAAAAGCTATTGACTTAAAAATAAAAATATTTAAACTTGTTTTAAATTCTTTTATATATGAAAAAACAGATAATAAATTGGTAATAAAAACAGATGGTAAATTAGGTACTACGGGATTTGGATAATTTTTTTTTTTTAAAGAAAGAAGAATCTGAAATTTTGCACAGTGATACCTTTGCATAGGATAGTACCTTCAAATATGTAAAAAAAAATGTGGTATAGCGGGTGAGGTCATCAGTCATCATGCTAGAATTTAATTATATATTTTTTTTTTCAGTTTCAGTTTCTTTATTGATTAAAAAAAGACATATATACATACATAAATATGTGCATTATAAAAAGTGTTAACTAGCAGAAATTTTTATATAATTTAGGATAGTTTTATGTAAAATTAGTATATTTCATCAACATTTAGTTGCTTTTGAAGACAATTGATATATATATATATATATATATATATATATATATATAGTTCTAATTTATTTATGATTGCAATGTTTTAACATAATGAAATAGTAAATGAGAAAATTAGTTCGATTTTTTTTTAATTAAAAAAATTGTTTTTGTAACAAATGAAACAGTTTTAATATTTAATGCTTTTTATGTAAAATAGAGATCTATATAAAATTAATAGTACTTATTTTTACTTAAAATTTTACTTAAGTTTTAGTCCTATGAATAACTAATTAGTAATGAAATTAACATTACATCTCTTCATCAGATCAGATATATGTTTTATTCAATGATTATATTCTCTTACATCTGAAGATTGCGGTCCCGAACAAAATTTTATTATAGGTAGTAACTATTGACTTTTAAAAGGTAGCATAGAGTTACGAAGTTGTTTGTTTAGATTTTAAGATGCAACCCTTAAAGGCGTAGAACACCGTGAACAAAAAAGTTGTGTAATATCCTAACAAACCTGAAAATCAACGTTGATTTGGCCGGAGTCATTGATATCTAATTGATTTTCCATTCACAAAATGGCACAAGCGGTCGATGACGTCACAGCTTGGGTGGTCCACGCGCGCGTAAAACAAACGAGCTGTGACTTCAATGATCGCTCGTGCCATTTCGTGAATGGAAAATCAATTAGAAATCAATGACTCCGGCCAAATCAAGGTTGATTTTCAGGTTTGTTAGAATATTACACAACTTTTTTTGTTCAAGGTGATCTACGCCTTTAATGTATTATATTTACTGATAAATGAATACTCGTTATATGTTAATGCACATTATTTTATATAATTAAATACGTATAAATGCAACTAGCATGTTATTTTAAATTATAAGCTTTTTGCTATATGTATACATATATAATGTATAAATTAATATACAGCGTATGTATTGAATTACATAGTCTATATTATATGCAGATTATAACATTACTTTATTATTGCATTCATATCTATTCAAATATTATAGTTAATAGATTAAATTATTAATTTATGGAATATTGAATTAATTTCAATAATAATTCAGTCTAGTGCGTTTTGCAATTAATATTAAATTTATTAAGGTCATTTTAGAATATTCTATCATGCAGTTAAAATAACGGAAATCTAAATAAATTATATTCATGTGTAATTAAATAGATTACACATTCAATAAAATTTTGTCATCTGTGATAGATGAAACTATTTCCTTAGATTTTAAAATCAGTTATAGATAATTATTTCCCCATACCTAAAAATTATTCTCATTTCCATGCAATTTCTATTATACATGAATGTGTTATATTTTTAGTAAATTTTTAATTTATTAAATGCTATTCGTAGTGTCCACTCATTTAATACCCAAAATGACAATAATTTGAAGAAGAAGAAGATAAAGAAAAAACTGAAAGAAAAAAACTCTTTGCAAAGTAATGAGGAAGGTGAATTCTTTTTAACCCCCACTTTTAATGACATTTTTGAAAAGAGCGTTAAAAAATTTGGAGGCGATGTTTTTTCTTAGAACGATTGGAGCATGGGAAGCATTTTTAATAAATTTTTGAAATGCTCTTCACAAAAATTTCAATTCACCTTCCTCATTGCAAGAAAAAAATGAAAGGAAAAAATATCTGTAAAGTAATTGCAAATATTCATTTAAATGAATCTACAAAATATACATAAATGTTTTGTGTTAAACAAAATGTTCATTTAATTTTTGATGTTCTCAACATTACTTTATTATTGCACAGAATAAGCTGGAATTTTTTTTTAACAAATAAACAAAAAAATACATTTTAAATAATAACCTCATATGACATTTAAAAACCATGCAACAATCAATATGATTTAATATAAATAATAAATTTGTATTTATTTTATTACAATTGAATAGCTCACATATTCGCATATCTCTACATATAAAACGGAATATTAATACATGAATTATCGTTTTGGATTATTTTACAAAATTGAATGTTTTCTCAATTATATAGTTATAGGGATAGTACATGAAAATGATATTTTCATAAATGTATAATGTAGACATTTTACACGAAATTTTAGTTCACTGCTATAATTGATTAGACATTCATCAAAACAATACATGAAATAGAGTTTTTATTTTCTTGCACTGCAAAATTACAATAATTATGATTAATTTAAATAATTAGAATTGCACCCGTATGTAATATGACTTTTCAGAAATTCTGATGTTTTTGTTTTGTTTCGTGTTTTTTTTTTTTTTTTTTTTTTTTTTTTTTAATATAATGAATTTGACATTTTCTAATTTTTTACAAAACAAATTTTGAAGGTGGTAATTTTGAAAGAGGATATTGGATATTTTACACATACGTATTAGCAAACAATTTTTATCGCCTTAGGTCGTAACTTGAAAAAAAAAAAAAAAAAAAAAAAAAAAAGTGGGGGGAGGGAGAAAACTACTTCCAATGCATTTAAAAATCTTTAAAAAACCACGAATAACATGAAAATATTGAATGAAAATATTATCTTGTTTAAAAAATAACTATTTTATGCTATAAATAAATATACGTATTTAATTCGAATATTTTTTTTTAAATTATATAATAAAATATAATTTTATATACGTAATATAATTTTACTTGTAATTTTCAAATATTTTTTTAGTTCGCAATTAACTAGGTGTTTTAAAAATATTTTGTAATTATTAAAATAATAAAATATATTTTATTATTTTGAAATTATGAGATGTATACCAAGTGTAATACTAAACTTAATCTGGTACATAAGAGTGTTTAATGGAAGATATAAACCATGATTCAATGATATAAAGAAAAGAAAATAATATGGAGACAATTATATGAAAACGTTACGAACAGTGAGCTATGAGGAATTCTCCTTGCATAGCTATATCTTTCAAAAACAATTTACTGTTAAAAGTTACAATAAAATTTTCTTTACCTTTCTTTCTCTTCTGTAAATATTTATCATACAATATCATAGTTAATTTAATATAATGCAATTTTCTGCCTTCCATTCTTCCATTCTTTTCAGTAAAATAAAAAGGATAAAAAAATTAAAATTTTAAAAAAAATCGATTGATTTTATTTTCAAAAAAAAAAAAAAAAAAAAAAAAACACTCGTCACTCGGAATTGAAAACATAGTAGCCAAAGACTATTGCAGGCCATTTTTTTTAGTAGAACAATGACTTATTTTAACAGTGCAATATTTTTACCACGCAATGAATTTAATTGAATAAAATCTTCATTGAAATTTTTTTTTTATAATTTTATGCAACAATTTTTTTTTTTTTTTTTTTTTTTTTTTTTTTGCTTTGACTATATTTCAATGAGTTACTGCCTGTTTCCCAACTGCATTTTTAACACCCTGGATCTTTCGAGACCCTGTAATATGTACTTGTACTTGCGGGCTCATCCGAAACAGGTTGGCCATGGCCTAGCAAACATTCCAGTATTCGCCTTAACAGATTGAGGAAACCGTAGAAATACTTAGTCAGGATGGTCAGCAAGGATGAACTAGCCTCCCGAATCTCCTAGCTAGCTCCTTGCCGTAAAAACCTGGACGGTGATTGGGATCGAACCCACGTCTTCATACATAGTGTTAGGGCGAAACGGACGCGTAAAACACTAAACCATGGAGTAAAGAGTTCATACTTTGTTATTATTATTACTATTATTATTATGGTCTTTTTGGTCATTTATGGAACGGTTTACATATTGTTCCATGCCTCCATGTGAATATGCCATAAGTATAGTGTATAGTATCAATAATCACTCATGAACCAGAAATACTGAAATTTGTTTGAAATGCAAATGCTTTTTAATATTAATAATAGAAACCAAACTAAATCATCATTTTAAAAACAAAAAAACTGTAGAATCATAATAATTATAATATATTATTATTTATAATAATTTTGCAATCCTGCACGATTTTAATATTATTTTATTTGAATTTCACGCTTGAAAATTTTATTGAAAATAAAATCTTTTTATTAAAAGTTATTATTAGTTACATTAAATGTAAATAACATTAAATTTTAATGTTATTTTAATTCTAACAAATAAAACAAGTACATTGTTTTAATAAATATTGTGAGTAATCTATAGTTTATTTCTCATGAAGTGATATTATACGGTCTATAGAAAATAAAACATACATTGTATATTTTAATTGTATTGTTTGACAGTGAATGTATATGTTAGCTTCCAGAAGCGAATTCGCTCCGGAAGCGGAAAATATGGTCAGAACGCGTTGGGACCACGTATGAGGCTTCGTAACGCGAAATTCGTGTTGGGAGCATGGTAAATTTAATCCCAACGCGTTGAGATCAAGTTGAAAATTTTCAACGTGACGGGATCAAATTTGAAATCTTATGACGCGTTAGGAACATGCAAAATTGTTCTCAATGCGTTGGGACCAAAATTGAAATTTCACAACGCGTTTCGGTAAAATAATATAATTATGTGTATAAAATATCACCAAATAAAAAAAAATTAATTAATAATAATAATAATAATTAGAGCTATATAAATATTTATAGCAAAAAATTTTAAATAAAAATAAAACTATAATTTTATTTAGTAAAATAATCAAAAGCCGAAAAGGAACTTTTCTCAGTTCAAAATTTTATGTGATATGATTTAAACCTTTGCTATTATTACTTATATGTATTAATATTGTGCATGTTTATATAGGTATTGTTTGTGTTTCATCTTAAACTTATAAATTTATAATTACTTTACTTGAAATGCAAGAATACAGTATACTGTACTGTATGTGTTTTGAGCAAGGTGTTGTTAAATCACACGGATGGAATATATTGAGACATGAAAATTAAACTTTACTAAACGATCTATCTGATTATTAATTATATGACCGGAACTTTTTTATTTTTAAGTGAATTAATACTTACGATTAAATATGTAAGAGCCACTGTAAAACCGTTATCCACTCACTTAATTATTTGCGCACCAACAATACACGTCAATTATTTAAATACATATATTTTCTTAACATATTCTATTTCCAACGACTATGGTGAAATTAAAAAACATGTTTTCCGCACAGAGACGAACATTCAACTGAACGTGTATGAGAAAAAAATATATCTGTATATTGTTATCACTGGATAAAATAAGGTAGACTTGAACTTTGAACCAATGTATGAGGAAAGTAGTCATAGGTCATAATAGCTTAATTTTGTTGGTATATGAAATAAATGCTTTTATTTTTCATTATTTAAAATCAGTTTTAAAAAAAGGCGTGTTCTCTCTCTCTCTGTCCTTTTCTTCGAGAGAAGATACCTTAGCAAATATTTGAGTTAAGAAAAATTGTTAATATTCGACTTTTGATTATTTTATTAAATAAAATGATAGCTTTTTTTTTTTAATTTTGCTATAAAAATAAAGAAAATTTATATTGCTCTAATTATCGTTTGTTTGTTATTATTATTTTTATTTATTTTGTGATGTTTTATTCAAATAATTATATTTTATTTTACCGAAACGCGTTGTGAAATTTCAATTTTGGTCCCAACGCATTGAGAACAATTTTGTATGTTCCTAACGCGTCATAAGATTTCAAATTTGATCCCGTCACGTTGAAAATTTTCAACTTGATCTCAACGCGTTGGGATTAAATTTACCATGCTCCCAACACGAATTTCGCGTTACGAAGCCTCATACGTGGTCCCAACGCGTTCTGACCATATTTTCCGCTTCTGGAGCGAATTCGCTTCTGGAAGCTAACATATACATATATATATATATATATATATATATATATATATATATATATATATATATATATATATATATATATATATATATATATATATATATAGCGTTTATAGATTTAAAATGACGTGGCTATATTTCACGGAAGCAAGTAAAATGTTACCATTTTTGATCTGTCAATTAAAATCTATTGAATTCGTATATTCTAAAATAATTTTATTAACTAAATAACAAAATATGTATAATGTGAAGTAAAAGATATCAATTATTTAAAAATCAAGATTAAGAGAAATAAAACTAAAGAACAAAGAAATTAAACTCAATAAAAAGTTAAATGAAATAACAAGCGTTTCAAACCAAAATGTAGTTTTATTTTATTTTATTTTTTTAAGTGAGATATATTTTTAATTTAAAGGTAATGGAAAAAGACGAAACTTTTTGGTTAGATTATAAATTACTTATTTTCTCCTTGTTTCGAGCCGAGAAGAGATTTTTTTTTTAATTATAAAAGAAGTCAAGTTTTTTTTTTTTTTTTTTTCTAACTAAAAATTGTATGTAGTTAAGTTTGAAGTAATCAACGTTGGAGGAGTTGATGGAAAATTTAGTGGTTTTAATCTTGAAGTAACAACTTCGTTACAGAAAGTAGAAAAATAAAAATGAAGAAAAATAATACGTATATATTTACTGTAATTAACTTTTTAATCTTATATTGCTCTTCAAACTTTAAATGTGATGAAAATGTTATTCTTTTTATATAAAGTTTTAACGTTTACTTGTTTCTTATTTCAATTCCATTTTTTTTTTAATATGTTTATTTTCTTTTAAGGAAAAAGGGTAATATAGATGGCAACGCAGTATTCCTAGATGTCAATATTTGTCGTGAAAACAAAGCTTAATTAAAGCTGTTAAAATTGGAAATTTTTTCCTACAAAATTGAAAATTTGCACAGTACTGAAAACTACGGTACACTACATTCTTAAAGGGCTCCAGGCGTCAAACAATTGAATCAAAAACGTAAAATTCATGAGATAGGACTATTATTCATACACATATTATATCCTTCAACCCTTCTGTAGCGTCACAAACTGGCGTTGAAAAACTGTAAAGTAGCAACTTTAGGACTTCATGACGTCAACATTTCCGGGTCCACAATAGAAATTGTAGCACGGGTTGCCTACTTTACTAGTTTTCTGCCCAGTTTGCGAGAGTACTGAAGGGTTAAGGCACAAAATATGTGTATTTATAATACTCCTATCTCATGATTTATTATTGAGAGCAAATTTGTTTTTGAGGCCAGGGGCCCTTTAAAAAAAAAAAAAAAAAAAAAATCAGTTGATAATTTTTTCTTTTTGTTTTACAATTGCTTGATGGTATAATTTTGCATTAAAAAAAATTAATATAAATATGATACACTCTTGACAAGAAAGTTTTTAAGTACACAGTACATGCACACAGCTACTTAGTTATTAGCTCTTAAAATACACATAAAATAATATAATTATAAATGTATGTTAAATTTTGCGGTGCAACTACCTTAATGTTGATGTTGTTAATCGCATGGAAATGTTTTCTCTCTCGTTTCGTTTCACCCTAGAGGATTTAGAACGTGTTTTCTTACCCCATGAGAGAAAATAAAAAGGGAGAAAAATAAAATCTTGAGGAAAAATAACAAGAATCTTGAACACGAAGAAGGGAAATGAGGATGAAGTCTTCAATATATACACATCCAGTTAATCCCTTCTTTTATCATTCTAAAGAAAATTGTTTTCATTTTATGTTTTATTTTAAAGAGAGAGGAGTTATTTTAATATTAAAATTGAAAATGGTTTTTCATTTACATAATTTAATATAAAATTTTATGTTATTTTATAATGGAATATTATTACCATGTTTTGAAAGAGTCAATGATATGATAAGTAATGCTTATAGTAAAAATTTGGTCACAGATTTTAAAAATACAACTAGTTATGATGTGAATCTTTAAAAATTAAAAATTAAAAAATTTTCGATGCTATTTTTTTTCTTCATCTATTAAAAAACAAGCAAACTGCAAAGTCTTCATGACGAGTTATAGATATCTGAGAGAGAGAGAGAGAGAGAGAGAGAGAGAGAGAGAGAGAGAGAGAGAGAGAGAGAGAGAGAATTGTATAAGTCTATAGTTTTTAATTATACATACAAAATTTGAAATAAATTCTTTTTAATTTTGCTTTTTTTTTATTACTGTATTTTTTTTTATACATCCCCAAAATCTCATCCGATGTTAGAAATTCTTAAGACGCTTGTATTGATTTGTTGATTATTTACCTTTGACTCTTAAAGAAGAGTGAAGTGGGAAGGAAGGAGTGGAAACGAAAACAATAATGGTTTTCGTCAAGCGTAAATATATTTTCATTAAATGTCAATTACATTTTGAAATAGCAAAGAAACGTCAATAACAATCTAAAGCAGTGATTTTCTCAATTTCGTCCACTCTGCATTTAAGTTACTTCTATAAGTTCTAAAGTATACTTAAATAATAATAAATATAAGTGCTATATGTGCACACAAAATAATGCTTTCTTTTAGATTTTTTTTCTGACTATTTCATAAAGTGTCACTTATTTCCGGTTCAGTCGATAGGATTCATTGTCCAGGCTGCGCCTTTTGTTCAATAACCAATCATTTATTAGTTATTATATGTATAATTCAATTGCTGCTATTTCTTTGATTGAACAATAAAGACTATGATTTATTTTTAATTATAATAACAGTAAAGATTTCAAAATTTACTACTTTTATTGCACAATTTTCATGGTATTTTTAAAATTTTTGTTTGTATGAAAATGTAAACAGCTCTGAAGAGAGAGAGAGAGAGAGAGAGAGAGAGAGAGAGAGAGAAAACAGCACTGCATCGAAATTATTATTATTCAACTATTAAACGCTATGAAAGGATTTTTAAAGACGCCTGTTGATTCCTGTTGGTATTATGATTGGTAATGCGTGTGTGTGTGTGTGTGTGTGTGTGTGTGTGTGTGTGTGTGTGTGTGTGTGTGTGTGTGTGTTTATATAATATATATATATATATATATATATATCGCTGGCCACGCGTATAAATGTTAAAAAAAAAAAAAAAAGAAGCAATTTTCATGAACCGCGCGAGTGGTAATTTGAACCTTTCACGGCCGCCGCGAGTGGCAAAAAAGCTATGCTCACAGCAGATGACATTTGCCAC